>AP028434.1:3949491-4239491 GCA_036509395.1 Antheraea yamamai | reverse complement strand
GGCTTAAGTTTGTCATTTATAAAGATACAAACTCGGATGAAATCACGAATGGCTGTCAATCGTTAATATTGTTGATGGCCCCAATTTCTGTGTTTTTTTTTCTCGAACTGTCTACGCTATAAGCCTAGCAAGGTCATAACCGCCGCACCGGACTACTAAGGCGAGCGCTAAGGCACTCAGGCGATTTTATTTTGACAATTAATTGCTGTGAATTATAGCTGGTAGTCTTCCAATAAAATATATATCGTAGTCTAAAAATGTTTTGCTTTTAAATAATGGTACTGCCTTATAGTTCAGTTTAGTGCTTTTTAGTTTATATACTATAATTATAACATTTATGTATAGCTGTTTGTTACCTAAATAAATAAATGAGGATTATGGAAGCTGGAGAAAAACTCAAAAACGGTTATTTGAATCCAAAATACGTATATATTTTATCACGATACTACCTACGTATACTGTATAGTACATATTAGTACAACATATGAAAGTACGGTCGATGCGGGAATTTCACTTGAGATCTATCGGTACAAAATAGGTCTTATCAATTTGCCACCAGGCCTATTACCGAGAACCTGTAAATATAGTCGTATTATTTAAAAATTTTGGGAATACTATATAGTACAAAAAAACTGGCATTTTACAATGGCGAACCTCGTGAACTGTGATAAGTTTTAGGAGTATAGTATCATAACTATGCCCTTTAAACACAGATGTATATTTGTAATTCAATATGTATTCACAAAAATTGAAATAAGCTAGATTTTGCTAACGACTGGCATGATTTTATTATCAGAAAGAAATAGAAAGTAGCCATCCTATGTGTTAGACTCAGTAAGATCTATTATATATCAGGAAATGTATTAAGTTTTAAAATGAAGTCCCAAAGAAGATTTCCGACTTCTTGAATGATGTTCTTTTAATATCAAAACTGTATCGGGTGAATCATTGCGTAATTGAAAATGATGTGTGAAAATTGACCCTTTCAGTAAATATATTATTGATGATAATAAAGGACTGTGACAAATATGTACTTATATTGTTTTATAAAAAAATAAACAAAATATAATCTTGATCGATTTTCTTGCCGGCATTTCTCAAAGACTGGGATGTTTCCCAAACATTCCTGAGTGCTTCCTTACGGCCTAAACTGGATGAAGTATTTTTATTTAGATTAATAGAATTCGCATCTCAAGAGTTGACTATTAGTTGTCGCAAAAACTATTCACTTATCAGGAATTCAGTAAGATACTCTATAGGTACATAGGCCCGATGAGAGCTTGACCTTTTCGTAGTCCTAGTTGGCTGTGACCTGAATATTCATAACCTCCGACATGAGACAAGGTAGGCGGCTTCTTTAATGTGCATAGAGAAATGAAACATCAATCGAACCGCTTTAAATATTTTATCTACATCACTATTATAAAGGGATAGAATTTGTATGTTTGTTTAAATACACTTTCATTGTGTTTAAGCTGATGATTATACAGGGTTACACCTGCGAATTAGTAATTATTTTCTATATAAATAAAAATCCACTGCCGTTCGTATATTCGTATATGCACGTCACTTCAGTTTGGCTGATTTGGCTCAATCATTTCTTGTAGTATTTTTGTACTTGTTTGTTCTACTAGTTTTTTTATTGGTTTTGCTATTAAAATTAACAATTACAATTTTTCACAACAATCTGTAAGAAGTGAGATTTTAAATATTTGAGATGCTAAGCGAAATTATTTTATACTTATTAGTTTGTTTTATAAATATGGTATATTTTGAAGTAAGATTATGAATAATTAATTATAATATTATAAAACAAAGACTTCTAACGCGTCTGTCTATCTGTTCGTGATAAACTCTAACCGTGTTATTACAAAAAAGTTAAATACGTATTAAATACTTGGTTTAAAAAAGTTTCCTAATAAATACACCGCGCTCGCCCGAGGCAAGTTCGTGTTATCCTTTTTCACAAGTCTAAACTAACGTAACCAAAGCGAGACAAAAGAGCAAGATGGCGACCACGGTGCATTTAATATAAGACCTTTTTAAAGCCAGGGTTCAATACGAATTTAACTTTTTTGTAATAACACCGATAAAGTTCAGTAGGAACGGATTTTCATGCAGTTTGTGCATGCCCCAGTAGATAAAGTGATTCATGAGGAAGGTTTAGGTATATAATTTGTCAAGGTTTTTTTTTATTATCAGGGCGGGATAACGTCCGCCAGGCCCGCTAGTTAATTATAATTTTGAATGTAATGCGACAGAAACTACAATGGACATAATAAGATATATATTTTTAGCGAAATACCAAAAATAGCAATTCGAAGCAGATGAAGCTAGTCGTAAAATCTAGTCTCTGTAGTAATATAACGAGTTATTCTCACAGAACTGAACCTGCTAATGCGTGCCATCCATCACTGGTCGTGTCCGTACGGAATAATTATTCATACGGTCCATGTGTTTGCGCAATCATCAGCGTAGGTTTGCATCTAAGGGAATGCTCAAGTATTACGTAAGTAGACTTTTTACAATTTCTGACCCCTGGTCAGCAAAAGTAATCTATGCTCTTGCCTCCCTATCCCATGCTAACGTAAACATATATGTCCAGTAGAACCTCGATAGCACAAACCTTGATAAAGTAAATACCTCTATAAGTTCAAAAAATAATCTGCTCCCTTCCCCTCAGATTCCAAAACCTCTATTATTTAAAATAACTCTTTATAACTTAAACTAATAATTGCAGTATTAGCCCGCAGTTACTTAAAGAAACTCCATCTATGAGCGTATCGATCAACGAAGCAAGGAGAGCTATAGTGACTGTACGATCATTTATAGAGCAATGTAGCGACATAAAAGATAATGGGTTCTCCTCTCTATTTATCATAGAAAGTCAAACCGAATTGGAAATCGCGAACTGTTTTAAACAAAAAAAAAAATCACAGACTTTTTGGAATAGACTAAACATTAAATAAAGTTTTATTTTTTTGTAAAATGCTAATGTACTTTATTTTACTACTTCTTCTGGTGGATTCGGGTAAAAATAGGAATTGTATTCATGACTCATTAATCACTCTTTAATATAAACCCTTGATATATTAAAAACGCTATAACTTAAAATATTTTGTGTTTCCCTTGGTTTTTAACTTAGCGAGGTTCTACTGTATTATTAAATCTGTTCTGGTTTCCTTATTGATTCATGGGCAGTAGTTAACAAATCGTTTAAGTAATAGTTTTAGGGGTGTAAGGGGTGTCGAATAACATCATTATGACTTGAGACACCCAAGCCAACCTCATCTGCACGTGATGCACCCTGCTGAATAACGAACGAGGCATTGGCGAAAGCGGGGTGGTAAGGTTTTACAGCCTGACTGGGTCCCAACCACCTTGTATATGGCGAAAAAGCCCGTCATAGTGATTCGCTTCTGCCAGTCGCGTTTCGCGATCCTGCACATATCCAGCTTTTTGCAGGTCGGCATGACAGCGGCGACCGGCGATGGGTAGTGTGTCACTCGGTGGTCGCCATTGTTTTTGGATTGTACTGTGCTTACCATCAGGCATAGTGCAGTCATTTTGCCGTGCTACAATAAATAAAATAAAAAATCTAGAAATAAGGAATATATAGTCTATAGAGTGGATAAGTTAATCGCATTGGCATCGGAATATGTACCGAACCAAATCATCTAGATCCTCCCCCCACTTATATCATCAAACATAAGCAAATCGAAATGTGTATCCCTTTAGTGCCCCTAAGTACCTTAGACAGTTTCTCTATGGGTACCGATTAAAAACAGGATAGCTTAAAGCGATACCATTTGTTGTGTTTCAGCACAACGCACCTTGCACGTGAAGATTGGTGGCTCCTAGTTACGACTGGAAAGCCGGTGTTTGCCTTTGATTTGTTAGTTTGTTATTGAAATGCATTATTCGCTATCGTAACGGTTTTGTTCGGATAGAAATTATGATATTTAGCTTTCGAAATGTTCACTGAAAGTTTGATTTATTTTTGTTTACTGTTTAAACGCATGAAAATGGAGTTGTAAGTAGTAACGGAATAGATTTTAATTTATGTCTATTTAATATAGACCTATCGTCGTCAGGTGTTAACCGAACTTCTTTTTTTAAGGTTGGAGCACTGTTACGTATTACTACTTAAAATCTGTCATAAGCACCTGTTGGTGTGTACCGGCAGCTGTATTTGATAACCAGTACTATCTAGGTTTAGCGTGTTTACTATTTTAGACCACGTCGTCACTTAACATGGGATGATATTGTGGTTAATATCATAACATCATCAAACTTATAAAGTATAAAAAAGCTTTTATTGTGACTAAAACTGAGATGGCTAATATATGTTTATTTCCACTATTAATATCATGCTGGTCTTTTACAAAATCTGGCTTGTTAAAGTCATTTTTATATACCGTTGGAAATAAATGAAATGTCGGGTAGTTATGTTGCGACGGCCTATTTAAGGAGCGGCGCTCGCCGTGTTGACTCACCGCTAATGCCTCCCCCCCCCCCTTAAAGGGGGCTAAAAAGATTAAACAGATTACCAAACACAATCAGAGCGAACACTGGCAATCGATACAACCCCAGCCCGAAGCCGCGCTACAGCATACCTCCGAAGAATACACCCTACCAACACCTGCCATAGACCCCGAAAAACAACGGTGGATCGAGAAGACTAGGGCAGGCCTATACCGCAACTTTGAAGAATTTAAGAAACGCCTAGCACTCAAAGACCGCCAAATGCAGCTCAACTCCACTGCACCCGTAACGGCGTCACATCAGCAAGCGCCGCCGGAAGACGAAGCCGACTACGAGACAGACAGCTACGGGGCAGCGTCATGTTGATGACGCTTACCCCCCAAAAACATTAGACACCCCCGCCGCAAGGTGGGGGGAGAGCGAAGCCACCGCCAGAGGGGCAACCCTGATGTGGTCCCCCCGCGCGCCCCTGGCGGGGCGCGCGAGAAGAAACCCGTCGTCGTCGTGTTGACTCACTCTTTCGGCGATCGTCGTACCGTGCAGTAGCTCTGTCCGAACTCGTGTTGGATATTTAAAGAGTGATTAATTGTTAGAATGTATTTTTAACAATTTATATCTAAATTGGCCCGTTCTCTTTTTTAATAATCAATAGTTGTTTCTATTTCTAACAATACATTAAATTATCAAGGAACTTATGAAACTTGGTCTTCAGTCGTTCACGAGGCCCAATACTGTGAATTGCTCGTACTGTCCGTTCTTGTAATATAAATTTGGTGTCTACCTCAGGTGCCGTTTCCCACAATAAAATACCGGATGACATTGAAATATGAAAGCAGACAAATTTAATCGTAAGATATCTGTTAGTTGGCGAATCTTACCAATTGCGAATGCTACAAAATTTAACGAAAAGGCTCCATGACATCGACTTTGACGCCAAATGTCATTATAATCCGTCCAGTGGTTTGCGCACGATCACAGTAGAAACTTTCTAATAAATGTACTTTAATATAAATTGTATATATTAGACTAGCAGGCGCCTACGTTTATGTTTGCCGTTACCTTATAAAGAACTATATACGATATTTCTGTAATTTGAAAAAGAATGAATCACATCTATTTTAATTTCTTATTAAATTGCTACATAGCAATTTTCGTACAAGTAAGTTAAAAAATGAAGGACTATCATCACTTTAATTGATATAAAGTAGCTATATTTCATAAACGATGTGTTTTACTTTCTTAATAAATTGAAATTTAAATAAAAATATGCCATAACGGCTGATTAAAAGCGAACTGCCTGACATGAAGTCGTTTATATGTATAAAATATATAAAGGTTTATTAACCTGTTTTGCTGCATGTTACTTCAGTGAAACTACCAACATTACTGCCCTATACGGCGAAGGTAACTATCCCGGCGGAGTTGATGTCTATCTTTAGGAAGCTCGTGCCTTCGAATTTGCTATTTGATAACCCTATTAATTTTGATTTACTGCTTTAGTCTGAATACGTCGCAATATAAATAAAATAGATGTATTTAAAGTCTGTAAGTCGCCATAAAAACAATTGTCCTGTTTATTGCAATCATTAAATTGAGATAAACAATTCGAAATAAGTTATGAATTTTTAATCGCACTTGCGTCTTTAAAACGGTTCAAGTGACGGAGGTGAACCTCTTTTGGACATATGTAAATGTATTAAAGACTAGCTGATATTTGCTTTCGTTTACTTTGTCTTACGTCTGCACACCACACCGCTTATCCCACAAGAAAGTACACAACGCTGAACTCTCTCGCTTTATTATTATTTTATTTAATTTTGTTTTTGGCAATCAATTTTTTAGATTATTACTGCCATCGTCGAGTGGGTAATAGTATTAGGTGTCTTGCGATAATTTCAATGTTCTAACGAGATGGTGGCTCCCGTGTTAGAACTTTCCAAGGAGTTTTTGTGGCATCTCAGAATTCATACTCCGCGGTATTATTTTCCATCCACATTTATGCACAATAAACAAACTATGTTACATAAAACACCACCAATATTACAAAGCAATTATAAATTATGGATAAAATAAAAAAGCCACTCCATGACAGACTAAGAACCTGCAAAAAGGCCTTATATCGCGGTAATTATATATTTCGGTTTACTTCACTTTCTTTTTCTCTCTGGCCAATTTCCTTCGCCTGTCCTATTGGACGAATATTATTACTACTATTACTCTCTCTGGCCAAGTATTTATTTTCCGTCCTTTTTATATTAAAAACATTGCGTTAAAATTTGACTTTAGAAGTCCACTCACATAAGTTTAAAAAAAAGAACACGCTTTGAAAACGACGTGTGAAATTTAAACATACCACACATAATGTTTTATCGGCGTCGATTTACACAGATAGGCACAACATCGACCGTGTTCGGGCACGACTTCAATCGGCATACTTACGTGACGATTTTCTTATGAAAAAGAAGCGAGTTCACATCCATTAGGCGGGAGGTTTTCTCGTGTAATTGCATCGGACGCACACCGCGCCGAGTCGGTCGGCTCGTCGCATCGTCACGTTCAGAATCGAATGAATTTTTTTTTAGTTATTTAGCGGAAATTCTTAGTATACCGTTCGTTCAATAACGGATTCTCTAGTTTTTGCTCGACGCTCGATAATTAGTTCTCTCTGTGAGATATTATTGTCCGGTTCGATGTTGTGCGAAGCCGAACCTGTTGTCGAATTAGTGTTTTATATGTTTTTATTTCTTAATTTATTAATGTTGAAAAGTATCTTTTTGCGGCGGACGCTTTCGTCTTATAACTAGAGGTTCAGGCTTGAATAGTTGTTTATGATCGTTTTTGTCCTTTAACTGGTTAAAAGATTTTATCCACTATATGTTATATTTTTTGTTATTACATTTATAAGAGTTTGTAGGGCAAGGTTTAGCTAAATGCGGTTTTATTACTTTTACATAAGACAAGAATAAATAGTCTAGAGGTATAATTAAATGGATAAATAATATATATGTAAGCAATTTATTATTATTTAAACCATATGAATTGGCACGTGACAATATTATACGAAGACATAAAATAAAAAATGTATCAGAGTTCAGAAAGTACGTTCATCGCTCTAAACCTAGGAAAATAATAATTTTGAAGTGAAAATTTCTTTAGCCTCGTTGAGCGATTATTGGTGGGGAAGAACCTGATAGCTTCACGTCACCGATGACCTCGACATGCTCGTGACTTATTGCGCTTGCGTCAGACTAGGGACGCGTAGTATAGCGGCCACCCGATCGTATGTTTGATGAAACTGTATTAAAATGTATATAATTAATAATTATTGCTCGGAGTGCCAAAAGATGTTAAAACCAAACTATTGGTAATTACTTCAATTAAAAAATTATGAATTTTAAATATATCAGACTATAATCGATTTTAAAATTAACAAAAGAACAGTTATTCAACTGTTTTGAGTTTTCACTTCTGTCAGCGATCTTGACTGTCTCGACTTTTTTTAAGCATTATTTATTGTCTATTTATCAATCTATGTGCTTCGTAAACTAGACTCTTCATAAGTTACGGATAATACTTGTAATGCTTTGATAAATTTGATAATTCCTACTACAATATTTTTAGTTCGACGAAATAAAACTTAAAGTTTGCTTTAGAAAGTTGTGATGAGGTTCATGGTTTGGAATCTATTGACTGATTAAATGAAAAGGTTAGATCAGGGGTTAGATGAACATTGTATTCGATTTGAGGTTCTTAGTATGACTATTAATGTGTAAGTCTTCTAAATCACATTTTAAGTTGTACTGGTATAGTATTGAAAGAAAGAAAGAAAGAAAATGTCTTTATTATTGGATAACATCAAAACAACAAGATGAACATATACATAGCTTATTAGAATATCCAACAAAGGCACCTCCATACAGCTAAGTGCTGCAGCATAACTGGGTGGTACTGCAGCGCTGATTTTCAACGGAGGCTAAAGTAATGTAATGTACGGTCGGGTAGTCGGTATTTTGGCAATAAATATACCAGGATACCAGGTTTGATTCATTATAATAAGTCTGAGCTTTAGATGAAGGACAATATCGAGAAGAAACTATGGTATAATGGTAGGGCTTTTTCTAAATCCACCGGGCTAGCTATCACCCACGAGGTAAAAGTCTGCCGTGACTTGTTACAGCGGCTGAATTTGGGAGCCAGTTTTAGTAAACAAGTTGACAGAATGAAAACCGTTAACGGAGAATGATATAACAAGAGATTCGATTTTTTAATGCATTATTGGTTTAAGCGTTGGATTACAATATCACCCTGATGTTAAATAAAGTTGCGGTCCAAGATGGTAAATATGCTATATCTAGAGGGACTAACTTTCAAGTGAAGCTGCTGAAATACACCCATAGGTATGCATAGCTAGTCAGGAGGGCTTAGAAGAAGTGGCATCACGATGTTTTCCTTCATCCAGAGCCCCGGGTCATTCGGAAGAATACGTACGTACATCGATCGGTGTCCGATCACGCTAAATACTGAGTCATCACTCCCTTCAAAACTATGAGATTAACATTGCCCGGGTTGTTGTCTGAGAAGTATGTTTTTTTTTTCTATAATATTATTTACATATATGTCTGTCTGATTACGATTGTTTGCTGCTCTTAATAAATAAAAAAAACAGTGTGGCCGACCATCACAACTTGGGACATCTAAATGCTTTTTCATGGAGGGTTTATTTAATTCATTTTGCTGTAATTCGGCACTATATGGTTTTTTAATGTCAAAAGGCAGCAAACGGGCAGACGGCCCATCTGATTGTGAATGGTTATCGCCGCGTATGGACACCTGCGATACCAGGGGTATCACTGTTGCGTTGCCGGCCTTGAAGAGCGTGCTTTATTCGATACCCATATCATAACTCTGAGAGAATACCGTACCGGGTAACCCATTCCACATCGCCATTGCAGTGATGTAACTTTTATATCGTCCAGCGGATTGCCATGCGAATCTGTGTGTCTGAAATTTTGAAGACGGACATTAGTTAGATAATATTAATTCTGCTAAAACTCAACTATATATTCTAACTAATAATAATAACAAGTAGTAACACACACACAGATGTATAGTTTTTTTCTAAACTATACATTACTTAAATAAGATTTTGAGTAAAGTAAGTAAAGCAAGCAAAGTTAGAGTTCCTTAATAATTATTGCCTACATTCAAATTATATTATAAATGCTCATAGGCACTCATATATAAAGGGAATATCTAGAGGGAAAATGTTAATGTGATGACATAATGACGTAGACTATGCTATAACAATTTAATATTTCGGGAAAATAATGTATTTTTCTATATATTTCCTTTGTGTAGACTTTCATACGTTTCTAACTTTATTTCTTTGTTGTATTTTCATTGCGTAACCTATTGGTTTTTTTTGTATGCCAGGTCCGCTGTAATTCAGTCACCTGTAATTGGCTACATGACGAAGGTGTGACACGACCCGACCGATACACTCAACCCTTCCTATGAGAGTTGATTGTATATTCGCATTCTCTTTCTGTGTAAATAAAGCAAAATATAGAATGTAAAATTCACAGCAATTACATTCATTAATGATTTGTAAAAGCGTAACACTATTTACAAAAACAATAATTACAAAAATGATAAAATTATTTAACAATAAATATTGATAAGCATTTGACAAAGAAAAAAAATAGAATAAGAATAAATGACAAAGTGAAAATGAAATTATTTATTATAAAACTAAACCATGGAAAAGGAAACAAGATATTTGATTGAAGAATGCGTTACTTTGCGAAAATCTATCTATAAATATTATAGTGGATGTTACTTTGCACTCCCACCAGGAATTGGTTGACCACTAACTACATCTCACTGCAACAAAAAGCGTTCTCTACTAAAACAATAAAAATAATTAAAACCGCATTCCTTGGTTGTACCTAATGGCGATTGACACTGTTACTATGTCATTGTAAATATAAAAATAAGGGCTAAGTGTCTAAGACGTAAACAAAAAAAAAAATAGTGCGTGAAGTCTCTTGCGCGGAAGAAGTGAAACTTCGTAATGTGGAAATGGAAATAGGAAGGCGTAGAAATTGAGTTTTAGTGAAATCATATTGTTTCTTTAAGACAAACTTTATTAGCATAGCTTACAATTCACAATTGATCGCATCTTTTAATTATCATTTTCGGATCGTTGGGGCGGCTCTCCAAGGGGAGAAGCATAGATCGATCCCTTGCCGCCTCAACAATACGGTCGGTCGATACACCGTGGGGTTTTAGTCAGTGCGAGTTGGACATAACCCACCCTCTCCCCCGGGAGGGTGGCGTATCCATAAGGGATTTCCCCACGTACAAAAAAAAAAAAAAGGTTTATAAGCTTTGAAAGATAAAAATATAATTAGCAAAATACAACACGGTCTATAATTAATCTAGACAAAGTATATATTCCTATGAGAGAACAAAAACAATTTAACGTAAGCAACGTCGCGGGCGTCAGCAAGTAAAATAATACACTTAAGCAACAGTATATTGGTGCATAACTCACTAAAATGCTATAATAATGGATTATCTTAAATCTTACAGAACGATACACAATGGAGGTTTTATGGCCTTACTGTACTTTGAAAGTGAGATCAATATGATAGTGTATCCCCAAGGTTTGGAGTTTGTACATGAATTACGACTCTTTATTATGAAATCAAAAATACCTTATTTAAGTATTACAGTGGTCGTTACTTTGTACTTCCGCCTGGAATTGATTGGTCGCTGTCAGTTGTACGAAACACGTGTTACCGATTGTGATTGCTACACGTTAATTTGAAACATAATTTAATTGGTTTTAACTCTTATATTTTAAGATACATAGCAATAGTTTCAACTGACTATAGGTTCACCCGCTAATCAGCAACGCGTTTAATTGTTTTTATTGCTTCAGTTACTAATACTCTTCCTCCTACTATTTTCAGAATTAGCTATTTCAGGTATACGTCCCGCAAATTAAATCAAACGTTTTCTGTTTCAGTGTGACGCGATGTGGCAACGGCCAATCAATTCCGGGCCGAAGCACAAAGTAACTACCACTGTATTTTTTAGTTATGGATTTCTGCAAAGTAATGCCTTCATTAAACGTATATATATTTTTTAAATTTAGGACCTAAAAAGACCAACAATGCAAAATAACCCAGTCATCAAGAACCATCGGTACGATAATTATTCAGGTTTATCTTATTTCTTTGTCTACTATAAAACTTTTATGAAGCCTACCATTTTTATATTTTCTATAGTATACGAACTGGTACCATATCATTTATTCTCTTCTTCGTCTTCATTTTTTATATTCTTTTTAAGTTAGTGCGATTGACCTCAATTTCACCTCAAGAAGACTGGCTTTTAAGTGTAGCTGGCCGAACACACCTAGAGATGCATAGCGACAGATTTTATTTATGTCTTGTTTCTATTAACTGTCAATAATGTGTCATAATTTATTATAATTATCTGTATATAAATTAATATATATATGGATTAGGTATGTCATCTTTAAATAATAATTAATTACTAATAAATAAAATTAACATAAATTTAACGTTTATGATTGAATTAATGTTATCATTAAGAAAACCTTTGTCATAAATGCGATAATAACAAGTATGCGGCCAGTAAAATCATGTTTGACATAAGGTTAATTATGATATAAAACTGCTATTTCATACTCCACGTAATTAAACTGTAATATATGCTCCCGCAGTAATAGCTAAAGGTTTACGGTAGTTTATGCGAAGTTTATCAGTGGATGCATCAATGCACCGTTGCAGCGTGGATTTGATGTCATCGTTACCGCACGCGTGACTGCCTGCAGCTACCGTAGCTTCGTATAGAACTGTGATTCCCAAAGTACTCTATATTGACGCCCCAGGAGCCTATGACGAATAACAGAGGGGACCAGGCCGACGAAAATGAAAATGTGGGTCTATGAGACACAAATAAGGATCAACGATAATTATTTTATTTAAGCAGGTCGTGAATTTAATTTGGCTCTCCATGAAAGAAACAATACATATACACATGCAGTCTACTTATATAATGCTTCTTTATAATATGAAGATATATATATGTATATAAATGATAAAACCACCCATTTAAAACGTATTCAAAGTTGAGGAATAGACAAAAGAGTCAATATCAGGTAAGAAGGAGGTCTACACATAACCTAAAAATATGGCAAATTGTCTACGAGACAAAAAAATTTGGGGACCTCTGGTCTATTAGAACCTTTCAACCGACTGCCACGGAAAATAATATTTTCGTCTTTAATAAATTTAAGGAGAATATATCACCACTCTCCATGACCATTTGTTCGTCTATGTAAAATGTATCTCTCAGACGGGATACAATAGGTTTCGCATCTTTGATTTATAAAGTAAATAGTTACGACATTAATATCTAACGTAAAATTAACGTTTGTGACCCTAAGGTCAGATACCGTTGTACAGTATTTCATAATTAATTTATTGATATGACACAACTAACTGCGCGGTTGCAGGTGAATCCGATTGTACGTTCGAATTTGTTTTCAACGCCATCCCTCCGCTTATCTCTCGCACTAAATTATTAGCTCCGACTCGATTGCAAGGATTCGAAACTACGTCCACCGACGCTGTGTCCGAACACGCTATGAGCTAAGCCATCATCGCCTCATATTCGCTTCAGTTTTAATCATTAAAAAAAATATTTTAATTCTAATTTCCTGTTCTATCGATTTCAGTGACAATTTCTCAGATTTTTGTGTCGGCTTATTTTACCTTTTTTTCATAAAATAGCCTAGTGTCGGCGCACAAGCTATATAAATATTAAGAGACTAGCTGTGCCCGCGATTCCGTTCGCGTGGAATGTAAAAAACAATGACTAATAACATCATCTGAATGTATTAAGTCCATTTACTTATCTACTTTTCTCTCATTCTTAAGTCACGTCGTCATTAAAATCACAATAACTTTTGACAGAGTGAACCAATTTTAATGAAACCAAGACTGTTCAACCAAACAGATAGACAGTGAGACACATTTCTAAAAATGATTGAAATGTATTGTATTACTTATTCCAAGATACCTGCAATTTTTTTTTTAACAAAAGTCTAAAAAGTACAGGCACATTAGATTAAATTTTTTACCATATATATAGAAGAAAATGTATAGAATAGAAGATAATGTGATCCAAGATGGTAACTGGCTAATAGGTGTGGATATTTAAACACACCTATAGATATTTAGTAGCACAAATATAGAATTTCAGGGTGATAACTATCCAGATATATTATTTCACCTAAAGTTTAGAGGCTCATTGTAAGACGCTAATACTTTTTTTTTATAAACGTTTGAAAATACCTTATGGATACGCCACCCTCTCGGTGGAGAGAGTGGGTTATGTCCGACTCGCACGGATCAAAACCCCACGGTGTACCGTCAGACTGTATTGTTGGGGCGGCAAGGGATCGAACTGTGCTAGTTCCCTTGGATAGCCGCCCCAACGGTCCGCCCGACGGAAGGGGGCCACCGGGCTCCTTCCTAATAGGGAGACAGATTGGGTACACACCAGCTGCCTCCCCTCATCCGTCGGACCTGTGCGATGAGGAGATGGGTCCCCTGGCTCATCCTCTCAGGTCCGGCTACGGTGTCGGGAGGAGGTGGGCAAATCGCCGCCTCCTCCCTCGGGTCCCCCGTTGACGGAGATGGCCGATCAGAGGGTCATCCTCGGAAACCCTCTCCGCCGCCTCCTTCAGCGAGATAATGTCCTCGTACGAGTGCATAGTGGCAAGAACTCCCACCTCCAGCTCCCAGGGCAGGGAGCCGGCGAGCGCAAAAGCCGTCGCGGAGGCCATGATGCGGTACCTCCTTATTGCCCTCAGTGCCAATATGCGCTGCGCAGCGCGCAATGCCCGCACATTAGCGGCATCAGGGGCGCGGCCCAGACCGGAGCCTCATGGACGGCCATCGCCCGCACGACCCCCATGTATAGTCGGCGGTACCCAGCACTCGGTCCCACTATGATGGGGAGCAGTGGGCCAAGTGCCGCCGCCGCCCCCCAATTCACGGTCAGAGTCCCTCAAAATGGGGTTCAAATCGCCAGCGCCCGTTCAGGGTGAGGCCCTGATACTTCATCTGGGTCCCCATCCTGATTCGGGCGCCCTATTATCAACCACATGCACAATCTAATACATGTCAATCTTCAAAAATACTATAGCGTTTACCACCCTCGAACTGAAGACGCTAATACTGAGTCAACCTTACTTCATCTTCTAATAAGTTTTGGATATGACAAACTGTGAACTATTGTATAATAACATCGATTTTACACAGGCCTCTCTCATATACCCATTTCATAAGAAATACGCCTTAACAAACTACCGTTTATTTACTAAGAAGCAGTAATATTATTCATTGTAACTGGTTGCTGAATCCGTTGTTTGTAGTTACTAACATTTAACCCTTGCCCAAGAGGTCGTTTTGATTTTCCGGCACGTAAACGACGACCGACCCGAGCGACAAATTAACTTGAGTTTTGTTTAGAAAGTGCCGTTTATTTAATATTTCCGATAATCGCTGTTCATTTATGCTGTGGTATATTGGTTATACGATGCGAGATGAACATTTTATTGAATATACAGTAAGGAATAATCATCTTTATAGGATACTAGCTGCTTGTCACGACTTCGCATGAGTGTATTGGCCAAGAAAATATGTGAACGATGGTGACGTTAGGAAAGGCGCCCCCCTCTGTGCATCCTCTAAAGACGAATGTAACTATCTATGTTATGTAAAAATATATGTTATGAAAAGATAAACCGAATCGAGTTTCTTGTCGGTTTTTCGGTCTGGGTTGTTTGACTTTGACGTTCATAGGCGCCTTCTCTGGGTCTAAATTGAGTAAAGTATTTTTGATTTTGATTTAAATTTGATATTGAAAATTAGAAAATTAAAAGAAAATTTATATAAATAAAAAATAAACATATATAAATAACAAATAAAAAAACATAAAAAGTCTTTAAACTTACTAAAAAGTATACCAATAATTTATCTAAGCTTCATGAAGAAATCAGACTTTTAACAGCTCTGCCACCTTAAAACAAGGCTAAGTTTTTGAAGTTATACTTCTTTAGGCGCGTTATGAAAAAATGATGAGAGTGAAATTTTAAGATGCGCGCGCATCTGTGACACAAAATTAACAGTATGAAGCTGTCTGCTTAACCGCTCATTAAGTCTCGAAAAACCTGACACCCTGAAGTTAGCTATAGTCAACATTTTGTTTCTTTGTATTTGTTGTTCGTATTTCTTTGTATTAAAACTTTCAATGTATTAAATACCTTTTTTTCTATTGTTAGTGTCGTTTTTTTCTACAAACGTAGATTAAGGCGAAATATAAATTTTTTGAACAGATTGTTATCTTGTTACGCCAAAGAAGTATAACTTCTAACGCGTGTACATAAGTACACACACACTTTTTTTTGAAGTAAAAACTTCTTTAGGCGCGTTGAGCGGTATTTTTGGCAATCCAGGAGATACATTTATATTTTCGCGTCACGACGTCCTACGTAAACATGAGCTGCGTATTGCGCTTGCACGGCTTGCATCAGACTGGCGACGCGTTTTAGATAGTCTGTGTACTAGTAATATTTATATTTTGCAGCTAATCATACGTTTGATTGATTGGTAGACTTTATAAAAATGTATATAATTATTACTCCGAGTGCCAATAGATATTAAAACCACAGTAATGTTAATAATTTCAATAAAATTTAATAAACAAAAATATTTTTTTTTATAAAGACCAAAGAGGCAAATGTATCTGTCCTATATCGTAGCTTAGGCCCGCACTGTGTCCCATATCTCGGCCAGTCGAGGCACAGACTTGTAAACAAGCTTGGGATATAACTGGAAAACTTGGATTATGAGATTTATTGCCATCAATATATTATAATGTCTATTTAATTAGCGGGTTTTGTTCTAAACGATTTATTACTATTCGAATATCTGTGAACTGGTGGGGTAGAAGGGTCACGATCGACCGTTTTAAGACATAAATCATTATAATAATGAGTGTGAAAGGGTCTACATGAGCCTCGTCTAAGAAACTGTCTTAAATCATTATTATTTGTAGTTCTATTCTATGAGAAGAGATTTTTTCTGTCTCTTTATTTTAACGAGGCTTCAGTACATCCTTGATGACTATGCCAGCCTCATAGGTATCAGAATAGATATAAATTGTTTTAAATTTATAGATTTTTTTAAAATATTCATTACATGTATTAAACATATATTAACATGACACTAGAGCGCTTTGGATAAAGTAAAGCTAAAAAATGAATCACTAATTTAGAAACACAAATACACAAGCGTAAATTTGAAATTTCAAATCAAATACTAGGATATTTGAGATGTAAGTTGCCAGTACAACAAAACGCCAATTTCATATGTAAGTTTGACCGTTTATATTTATTTTGCTGCTTATAAGATCACTATATATTATAACACAAATTCCTCTGCCACGACTTTCTGTCTGTTCACGATAAACTTAAAAACTATCGAACGGATTTTCACCAGTACATAAAGTGATTCATGAGGATGGTTTAGGTATACAATTTGTCAAGGTTTTTATCAGGGCGGGACAACGTCCGTCGAGCCCGCTAGTAAATAATAAACTGGAAATAATAATAGCCTACATTCTAAGTATATCAAGATTACTGTTTGTTTCTAAGCGTTGTTTATTTCTTGTGGTATTTTTTAGATTTTATACTGCAGCGTTTTTGTAGGATCACAATTACGGTCGTCTGTAAGATGTCGATAAGTCTGTCTCTTGTTTAAAAGATCCTATTCTATTATTTAGAAGATAACCGTGTTATTACAAAAAAGTTAAATACGTATTGAATACTTGATTTAAAAAAGTTTGGATACTTACGTGTTAAATGCACCGTGTGTGTTAACCTTTTTCGGAAGTCTAACCTAACCTAACCTATCCAAACAGAGACAGGAGAACAGGTTTTTTGGCGGGATTTTGGTCTGTCATGTAGTGGATTTTATATTTCATTCTTGTGTTACTCGACTTTATATTGTGTAAAATTGGTGGTGTTTTATGTAATATAGTTTATTTATTGTGCATAAGTGAAGTGAATGGAAAATAATACCACGGACCATGAATTCCGAGATGCCACAAAAACTCCAAGGAAAGTTCTAACAAGATGGCCACCATCTTTGTAAAGCAGTCAATGTATGTCAGGCCGAAAGTGATAGTTTGAAAAAAGAGTTGAGCCCTACTAAAACAATTATCTACCATTACAGAATACATAACATAACAGAGTATGACGAACTTAAGCTTACTCAAGTAAATTCAGTTTAAAAATTACATAACTTAGCCGTAAAATTACTTCTATTAAGATTAACATCTTGCTCGTCGCGTTTTTTAGTTTACTTTGCCACTTAAAAGCGGTCATTGTTAATTCAGTATAAAAGATTTATGACATTGCTGTTCTAAACAATCTGTAAAATTATTATACTATTTAATATAGAGGAGCTTAGATAAAGTATTGCATGATGATGAACTGTTTGGTGGATATTTTTTATCGACATAATTTACTTTTAACGCCTAACATAATGTAACAAAACACATAATTTGGCTAGAGAATACATGTTTCATTTAAGAAAACAGTAGTGTAGAATGGTATAGTGATTGTTTTTTTATATATCATAGGAGGCAAACGAATAGGTGGGTCATCTGATGTTAAGTGATCACCACCGTCTATAGACGCAAGCAACACCAGGAGAGTCACAAGTGCGTTGCCAGTCTGTGTTTGGGGGAGGAGGGGGAGGGGACTAGGGTCTCCGGCGTTCTCACTGACCGAACGAAACGCAACAAAGCAAGCACTGTTATTTCGCGTCCCTGTTTCTGTGGATCGGGTGGTACTACCCCGGGCGTGCCGACCCACTCATGCTGAAACCAGTAATAGCTTCAGCGTGGCTCTACCACCTATAAGTTTTCGAGCTTTAAGCATAGTTACGGATTAACAGACAGAGAAACCTTGTCTTTTATAATATGCAAGAAAGGAAGAAATCGTTTATTCATAATACACTATACCATACAAAAGTATATGAAAAACTTGCAGTCTCTCGGCAGTATAAAAGAGTGTTCAGCTCTACATATGCTAAAGTGTCATAGGAAGCTGATTTTCAGCTGAAACCGAGTGCAATTCACGGCATGTAAGAAACTAGATGAATATTGTCTTGTTAATCGAGGCATGTTAAAAAATATCAAATTTTCTCCAATAGTGATTATATTCAAATATTTCTATTTGATGATTCGGCGATGATTTGTATGGTACCGTATTAATTAACTGCTCCAATAACTTGGAGACGAGATATGCGTGTAATTTTTCCAGTAAACGTAATCATATAAGGTGATGGATGGTTGACAGAAATACAAACTGCAAACCCTAGAACATTGGTGTACGATTGCGTGTCTTTCGGTGTTCTTTTGGTGAATGTGTGCAAGAATAGCAAGCAATAACTAGTCCCACCAACTCCACTCCATTTTAGTACTACCAAGCACCGTGCAGACCTTCATCCATACGTAGTCAATGTTCCAATTGTTCCGCATCAAGCACTTTTCATTTTCATATAATACGCGAACAGTAACACATTGGTCGCAACTGTTTTTCCAAATTTATATGAAATATTGCTATTATTCAGTGAACGTGTTGTGTCCTTGGCTATGTTCTCACTTTTCTCCTGGCGAAATCAGCGTCGAGCAGAATATAAGAAAAACGTAAATTCTGTTATCGAAGAGTTTGTCTAAAAATATCTTAATATGTTTAGGCGTTAGACTTTTATGGTGTTCAAATCTACGTATTTACTCATTTGATTGATCACAAATTCACACAATACATTAGTTCGCCGCGAAGTAGCAACCCTATCGCTTTTATGTTTCAACCCGAAGGGCTTAGTAACCAAAATTACTGGAAAACGTCATGTTGTAATTTAGTTCTGGGGAGTTTATAGTTTGTTTCAGTTCCAAGTTGGTTTTAGTTGGCCAAATACTGGAATTAGATTCTATGGCTGTACCAATTACCTACATCTTAACTTAATCTTAACAAACAAATAAGTTAGTGTTTGCGGCGTTAGTGGAACGATAAAACATTTGCAAATATAATTATTCAGAAAGTAATGATTCAAGTAAACAAGTCCATAATACACCTGAAGTTATGATATCTATTAAAATAATTATAAAAGATATTTAATTATTTATCTATTAGTCCGAAGTGGCAATTCGAATTCGAAGGAAGAGAACACGATTAAACGAAATTATTATAGTACTGTTAAAGATAATGATAAGGCCACACGAAATATTAGTAAATTTTCTTATCTCACTGGTTTAAGACGTTAAGGGTTCGCTGCACAACATCTACTGTAGGGTAAGAGCATCGGTAGACGACCATCTGAGAACGCATTATAATTTTTTTTTATATTAAATTTATTAATTCAGTATTAAATAATCGTAGACTGTACAGATTTGAGTTAATAGTTGACTATTTAACAAACGTAAAACTAGTACATTATTATTTTTAGATCAATGTTGAGTTTGTTCAAACGAGTCAAGTTTAAATAATAAGAAATAGTCGAGTTGTAAAAAAATAAATAAATTACAAGAATTTGTCATTTTAGAGATCTTGTTATAGATTATATAAGTGCAGTAATTTAACTGGAGTATACTTATAACAGTCCTCGTTAGGTAAATCTTATTTGGTTTGGCTATATCAAGAACTACTGCTTCTCAAAGGTAGTCAAGCAAGGCTATAAGTTCTTGTCATTTCTATGACCACTATGGTGTCATGGGTAAGATAGTTATTTCAGCCAATGTTTATTGTTACTTTTTCGAGATAAAATTAATTCTAGTGGCTAATATGAAAAATTTAATCAACCGTTCCGGGAGGGAAAAGATCTGCTTTACTAAGTTTACATTATAAGTAACGGTCAGGAACCATTTCAGGCGAGTACTTCATTGTTCAGTACAAAATGAAAACTGAGTTTTCTATAGAATAGAAATTATTTACAGCAAAGTGATTAGACTATTTAAATTCTACTACGCAGTTCAGCTCATTTTGGTTTTGTATCATCAATTTTATCGGCATATAATTTGATAATAAATCAACCCCGCCTGTACTAAAAAATAAACATAAATTTGAGTCAGAAGTTACCACCAGTTAATATAAAATCAGTTTAAAAATTAGCCACAAGTATTATTTTATCATTTTTAACGCGTTAGTGGTCAACTATAACTACTTGGCCAATTACCGATGCTTTTACCTTAATAACTCCGCGAGACGTCCGCGTCCGTGGGAGATAATTTGAAACAATTATTTATTGTGTTACAAGCACTTAATACCTCGCCTACCGTTCTACTTGCTGTGGCAAATGGATAATTTGCAAAGGAACAAGATAACTGCTTACTATGACGTTATTATTTATGTGTTAAACTTTCAAATAACCGCTATTTATTGTTGTATAATTATCCGCAGTACTATACAACAAGGATATTACTGTGTGATTTATGACGTAATGTTTACTAAGGTCCAATTCTTGGGAGCGACTCCTCAGTCGTAACTCTTGACTAGCGTTGATATTAATTAATCACGTTATTCGTTGAGAATAAATCAAAATTTGAGTTAAAATCACACTCAGAGATAGTCTATTTTAAGTTAATAGGAAATATTGATTTAGAAATGTTATCTTGTATACATTTGCGATTCGATTAGATTTTCGTGAAAAAATTTATTGCAGGTGTCTTGGAATAAGTAATAGAATACATATCAATCATTTTTAGAAATGTCTGACTGTCTGTTTGTATGAGCAGGCATCACTGTTAAAGTACTGGGTTTACAATAAAACCTCAAATCATAAAGAATATCTTCGGGAGTAACTTAGTTTTTATATAATTAAAATCATAAGCTATTGTAATTTGAATGACTGGTACTGGTAATACTGGTCCGATTTGAAAAATTATTTCAGTGTTAGATAGCTCATTTATCGGAAAGAAAAGGTATAGGCTATGTGATTACGCTAAGACCAATAGGAGCGGAACACCAATGAAGAATATGTCTAAATCGGGTTTTATTCCTTTTGAGAGCTTTTGTTGCGTGTTAGCGTTAGCCCAAAGTATTTATTCCACGCGGACGAAGTCGCGGGCAGAAGCTAGTTAAGTCATATGGCTGTGTAATAAGTACTCGTTGTCCAACTGTCGACCATTCGGCGTCTCTTCCCATTAATTACGAACAAATGGTACGTGAACCAACAAAAGCATTATTAAATTTATAATAAATTGTATTATGAAATTAATTCACTGGTTTCTTTTTGTAATTATATACAATACGTATTTAATTAATGGACAGTGTTCCGACGAGCCCGCATACCGACAGGATACGATGCAACGTCTCGACTATTTAGTGGCTAATCTTATAAAATACAGTCGTTTGTCATTCACCGCACATATACTGACGGTAGTCGGTAACGCTGTCTATACATTTCATATTAAAGAGGACGACAATCGAATCATCGTATTATGTTTAACGTAAAATAAACCTTAAATCTTTCGAGTTAAGCTTGAATTTCATTAGTGAGCTATCGTTGATGGGTCGTTTTTGTTATGTAGACCGTACGAATGCGTTCGCGCACCTGCAGTGCTTGACTGATCGCAGCGACGTGCGGATATTTATAGCCGACGGTCTGATTAAGCGATTCAATATTAAATAATATGTAGAAAAAAAGAGAAAACCGTAATGAATACTTTCTGAAATCGACTCCATTTGCTTCATACAATGTAGCCGATGATTGGATATGTCGCGAGGTAACACCCGTGGTTAATGAAATCGATTAAAGCCTTGATAGTTTTATAGGTTATACTAGATGGTATTGATGCCAGGTGAGGGTATTTCTCCCCATATTCAGGGTATTTTTAAGGCTCTAGTGGGAATTGTCGAGGAACAAAATGTGCAGGGAATTATCGAATAAAAAAAAAGAATTAGGGTATTCAAGGCTTTTTTTTATATGTTATTATAAAGGGAATAGGATTAAATACATTCTCATAAAAAGTAGGTCATAAATACTTTGACTTTTGTATCCACTTTAGGTTTTGAAGATAAGGAGACTGTCGCTAACTTTAAAGTTGCATAATTTACTTTCTTACTTACGCATTTACTTGAAAATTGTTGGGTTCACGGAGAAAGTGGTAAGAGCAGTTGGTAACACCATTCGCTAGAGTTATTAAATAGCATAAAGATGTTATTAATAACTAGATGTACCAGTAGAACCGCGCGCGTTTTTTAAAAAAATGTTTTAAAGAAATATAAAATTGTGAGACTATGCACAATTATAGAAATGCTCTTTAAAAACAATAATAAGTACGACATGCACATCACTTACAGTAACATGTAACATATACAATAGATATATAAATACTAACGGTGTGTGAAATGAGGGTTATCATCAGCGACATATTTGGAACCTTAACCCACCATATAACTACCTCAGTGCTACCTTATACAGTGTATATATAATATGCCCATATTGTCAATAAGTCATAGTTTTATGGTCTAATGTCTTATTAGACCCCTTCTGTCTTCAAAATTACTATTAATGAATATAATGTTGAATTTCTTTTCTCATGAAAGCTCATGAATGAGCTGACGTCTTGAAATCTTGCATAAATATAAATCAAGATATGAAACTTTATATCTGTCTAAGCAGTTTTTAATATTCGACAATTTAAACAGTGCTCATTGAACTCGATACAATATTCTTATATGTTACTATGGTTCTTGAGTTATGTACACGAAAGAGCGGTAATTAAAAAAAAATGGCTGCTAAAATGTCCAAAACCACAATATAATTCAAATTACATATATAGATACAGATATATGAATTTCAATGATATTTATTCTTGGAGTCCAGTACAACGTACGTCTTACGTACATACATACAGTGAACAACATATTTTTTGCTAGATTTCATGCGGACGAATTCGCAGTTAACAGCTAGTCTAAAATAGAATAACCTAAATTAAAAAAGTTCCGTAAAAATCGCTCGAACCGTTTTGGAGATACAACTATGGGCGAAGCCACGGTTAACTGTTAGTTTAAATTAAAATGGATTAAATTACTTGTTATGATGCCCGCTATCTGTTGGTGAAAGTCCCATGAAAATCAGTTCAACCATTTTGAAGATACCATTATGGACGGAGCCGCGATTAACAGCTGGTCTAAATTAAAATAAACTAAATTACTTCTTATAATGTCCGCTATCTGCCGGTGAAAGTCCTGTAAAAATCGGTCGAACCGTTTCGGAGATAGCACTGCGGGCGAAGCCACGGTTAACAGCTAGTTTAAATTAAAAAATACTAAATTACTTGTTATGATGTTTTTGATGTGCCGGTGACAATTCTGTGAAAATCGGTCTAACCGTTTTGGAGTTAGCATTGCAGACGACGCCGCGATTAATAGTTAGTATAATCTAGCTATCTAATCTAGTCTAAGTAACCCGCTGTAATTTCAGCTATCTGACAGTGAAATTCCTGTCAAAATCGGTCCAGCCGTTTCGGAGATTACCCGGAACAAACAGACAGACCGACAAAAATTTTAAAAATTGCATTTTTGTTATCAGTAACGCGTGTACTTTCATACCCCATCAGTTTTTTTTTATTCTGATACTAGCTGTACCCGCAGCTCCGAACGCGTTTTTTTAAATCGTATTAAAGAATTATAGAATTGTGAGACTATGTACAATTACAGAAACGCTCTTTGAAGACAATTGTAAGTACGACGCGCACGCCACTAAAAGTAACATGTAACGTGTACATTAGATATATAAATACAAAGAGCGTGCCAAATGAGGTTTGTCATCAGCAACATATTTGGAACCTTAACCAACCATATATAACTACCTCAGTGCTCACTTACACTGTATAAGGAACTAACGAAACAATAACTTAAAATATTCTTATTAAGATTTACATTTACATTGCATTTGATATACATTGCCATTATTATAATTAAGATTTTGTGACTATACAAAAAATAAACGCTTGTCTGTTTCGCAAGAAATTATATTATGGAACACTTTACGTAATACGTTTATAATCTAAGATATTTTTAGGAAGACATCTATATCATTAATGTTATTAATAATTATAATGTCAAATTGTAAACAATAAGCTGATAATTATTTCTCTTATTAAAAATAAAAAAGGAGTTGAAATCTTGCTAAATTTCATGCAGACAAAGTCGCGGGTAACAGCTAGTCTAAAATAGAATAACCTCAATTACTTTTTATTAGGTTCCCTATCTACCAGTGAAAATCACGTGAAAATCGATGTAACCGTTTTGGTGACAGCACAGCGGGCGAAGCCACGGTTAATAGCTAGTCTAAATTAAAATAAATTAAATTACTTTTTATAAGGTCCGCTACCTGCCAGTGAAAGTCCCATGGAAATCGGTATAACTGTTATGGAGAAAGTACTGTGGGCGACGCTACGGTTAACAGCTAGTATAAACTAAAATTGCTTTAATTACTTTTTATAAGATCAGCTATCTGCCAGTGAAAGTTTCGTGACAACTGGTCTAACCGTTTTGAAGATAGCACTGCGGGCGAAGCCACGGTTAACAGCTAGTATAAACTAAAATTGCTTAAATTACTTTTTATAAGATCAGCTATCTGCCAGTGAAAGTTATGTGAAGATCGATGGAACCGTTTTGGAGATAGCATTGCGGGCGAAGTCACGGTTAACAGCTAGTATAAATTGCTTTAATTACTCTTTATAAGGTCAGCTATCTGCCAGTGAAAGTTTCGTGGAGATCGGTTAAACTGTTTTGAAGATAGTACTGCGGGCGAAGCCACGGTTAAAAGCTAGTCTAAATTAAAATAGACTAAATTACTTAAAATGATATCCGCTATCTGCTGGTGAAAGTTTGGTGAAAATCGGTTCAATCGTTTTGGAGATAGCATAGCAGACGAAGCCGCGGTTAATACCTAGTCTAATTTAGAGTAGCCTAAGAAACCCGCTTTAATTTTAGCTATCTGTCAGTGAAATTCCTGTCAATATCGGTCTAGCCGTTTCGGACAACAAACAGACAGACAGACAGACAAAAATTTTAAAAATTGCATTTTTGTTATCAGTAGCGTGTATACTTTCGTACCCAAGTAGTAATTTTTTTTATTTTGATATTACATACAGACACTTCATTTTTATAATATGTATACAGAAGAAGATAGATATAGATTACATACGGATACTTCATTTTTATTGTATGTATAGATAGATAACATTAGATATATTTGAACAGGTCGAAGTATCTTGTATATTCTGCTACATTGACGTATAAAAAAGATGCAATGGTCGTTCTGTGAATTATATGAATATGTTCAAAAATTGTTTAGCAGTAAGCAACATTAAAATGCAAATAGTTTTTAATGTTTAGTTTAATTTTTTTCACTGCGACATCATTTTCAAACTGTCAACAAAGCCAGATTCTAAGTGTTCGGTTAATAGAAGATTTTTTTCTCTATTATATTAGTCGTCAATATTTCTTAGGTTAACATTTATATGGCGTACGTGTCGAAATTGGCCAATCCTTCGTGACCCCTTTTGCTCTTTAAGTGTGAATATGATAGAAAATGATAATCACATTTTGGCTAAAATTGAACCTTAAGTACGTCTACTGGGATATCATAAAAGGTGCTTGTGGACCAGATAATCTTGATAGTAGCTTATCCGACAACATTATAATTTTAACACAATTTAACTAAGATATTAGCAGTAGTTTTCAAGCCATTTAAAATTACAGGTTCCGGTGACTTAACTATATCAAAACTGTCTAATATCTTTTACAATATCCGGTATTCGGCTTTTCCGGTATCCAAATCTCCGGTGTCCGGCTTTCCGGTTTTCGGCTTATCCGGTGTATACCCGGATAATAATCACTTGCCATTATAACAGTCCTCGATGTATCGGTAGACTGTAATGTTATAATGTCACAATTATAATAACATTTCTTAGTTTATGGTTAAAAATAAACAAAATTTGATTTTATTAAAAAAAAAAAAGTAATTTTGTTTTGAAGCGAAACTACGTTCACGAATTATACGGAGGTGTCAGTTTAGTCAGCCGCAGCGTTTTTCTCAACGTATGCCTATTATATTTATTGTAACTTAAGTAAAGACAAGACAATGTTTTTAAGTAGGCCGTTTGTATTACACCTTGCAAGTGCCCCGAGGAACACAAACGTACTTATAAAAGACAAAGAAAGGTTCCGGCGCGCGCGCATGTCCACCGCATCTTTATGCATGAGCCTTATCAATTTGTTGGCGAACAGCACGCATATAATTTATAAAATTTACAATTTTAATTTTACTTACAAACAACTTCGCTACCGGTTTTAAGGCTGGCTAATTTATTGGCTGGTAATAACTTCAAAATAGTTCGCCAACAGCACGTATATCTTGGCGAGTTCGTAACGCAGGGTTGCCACTTTATAATTACGCGGATAATTTTATCATTTGATGTGTGAGTTAAGGCAAACTGTTGTTTTTTACATCAAATTGTATGTAAGAGGTTTATTAGGCTGTATATTTGTATAGTTGTCATTTTGCGAAACGCAGGTCTGATTGAGTTATTATATTTAATGGCAACTTTACAAGACTATGCCTAGAAATATGCATATACTACAATATTCATACGCGTTATAAACATAGTGTAATTATGTATTTACATATAACGTAATATGTTGTTTATATTGATTTTTTAACGTTTTGTTTTATGTTACAATAAATTATTGAGTTATTGTTGAATATAAGAAAAGGAAGAAAAAAAAATTAATCAGCGATTAAATAAAATAAAGAAAAGTCGCTGGTAATATACTATCTATGGTATAAAATATATAGGTCCATTAAAAAATGTTTGTCTTCTAATCATTTTAGAAGATTATTGAAACGCTGGTATAGAGATTTTATGTTTGAATCTATACTTGTATATATATAATTCTAGCGAGCTCGGTGGACGTTGTCCTTTTTTTTTTTTTTTTAACGTGGGGATATCCCTTATGGATACACCACCCTCTCGGGGGAGAGGGTGGGTTATGTCCGACTCGCACGGACTAAAACCCCACGGTGTACGTCTGCCGCTATAGTTGGGGCGACACGAGATCTCTATAGACTTCATCGTGCCGCCCCAGCGGTTAGCCCAGCAGCGAAAGTGCCGCCGCCGGGCCCCGTCTTGTTAGGAGACAGCCGGGTACACACCGGCCGTCTCCTCCATCCGCCGGACCTGTGCAATGGGAAGATGGGCCCCCCGACCCATCCTCCCTGGTCCGGCTACGGGCTACGGTGGGAGGAGGCGATCAAACTGCCGCCTCCTCCTGCCTGTCCTCCGTTGGCGGAGAGGGTCACTTTGAGGATCCTACTCACGGACCCTCTCCGCCGCCACCTTCTGAGAGACGACTTCCTCGCAGAAGGAGGCCATTGCGTTCCACACATCCTCACTGCCGAGCATGGCCGCAACCACGCTCGGCAGTGACAGATCTTGCCCTACCGCCGCAGCCAGAGTGCGACGTTGCTCCTCCCACGCAGCACACTCAGACAGAGTGTGCTGCGCGGTGTCCGAGTCAACGCCGCACTGATGGCATACGGCGGTCGGCTCCCTGCGTGCTATCCGGTGCAGGTACCAACCGAAGCAACCATGCCCGGTCAGGACCTGCACCAGACGGAACGTCAGGGAGCCCCATCCTCTATTAAACCAATCCGGCAGGACCGGGCGGACGGCGTCGATCGTGTATCGACCGTACCGCCCGTCCGCCAGGTCCCTCCTCCACCTTTCCACCACTTCGTCCCTCTTCTCTCTTCTCCTTTCCTCTATTTCTCTGGGAGCTAGAGGCTCCCCTATCCGTTTCTTAACCGCCGTATATTGATATACGGCGGCAAGCACCTCCGCCTCTAGCTCCCAGGGAAGGGAGCCGGCCAGCACCATGGCCGCCGCCGAGGACACCGTGCGGTATCCTCGTATCACCCTCAACGCCACGGTACGCTGCGCAGCTCGCAGCGCACGGATATTTGTGGCGTTGAGGGCGTCGACCCACAACGGTGCCCCGTAGGTGGCCATGGACCGGACGACTCCCATATAGAGGCGACGGCAGACGGCGCCCGGCCCCCCCGTGTTGGGGAGGAGTCGTACGAGTGCCGCTGCCGCCTTGACTATGCGTGGTCCGAGCCCCTTGAAGTGGGGCTCGAACCGGTGGACGTTGTCCTGCCTTATAATAAAAAAATTCTAAAATCCAACGGCATCGCTACCTACTGAGTCCAATTGTGACTCTAAAAACCTTTCTTGAATCCACCTGAACACACATAAAAAAATTATCAAAATCTGTCAAGTGTTTTAGGGGGAGTTCTGTCATAGACACTCGGACAGAAGAATTATATATATAAAGGTAATGTACATCCATGTGATAATGGTAGTCATACTATTGACCGAGCCTTTTTCATTAATGCTGTTGGCTTGATGGGCATTTACAGCTTTACTGGACTATTTTGGGCATTTACAGCTTTACTGGACTATTTTGGGGGAGCGCTTAAGGCAGACTTTTGTAGGTGGTAGAGCTACGCTGAAGCTATTAATGGCTTCAGCATGAATGGGCCGGCTCAACCGGGGTAGTACCACCCTCTCACAGAAAATCGACGTGAAGTAACAGTGCTTGCATTGTTGCGTTTCGTTCGGTCAGTGAGATTAATCTTATAAAAGTTTTTGTATTTTTTTATTGTAGCATGATGAAGTGACGACACTGTATTTGGTGGTTACAGTGAAACCTAAGAACAATGGCGACCAACGATAGATATGAAACCTATCTCTTTTATGTATATAGAAATCTATTATGATGAATCCCGAAACGTGACAAACTAAACGGTCTTACGGTATTTTTAGGCGAGCGCTTATGCCAATCAGCCGTATGGCAACAAGCTCGAGAGCACCACAGTGGCCGAAACTCGGCTTGAGTTGTTGCCTTAATTGCAACATCACGACTGTTGAATCTGACTAAGACCGGGCCATCGTACTATTGACCTGATGTTTATACTATTGACTTACTAATCGGACGACAACTGACAGTTTACCCAGATCCGTCCACACCTCGATAGATATTCCGTAAACATATTTGAGACGTATTATTGTTAATCGTATTTGCTTTTACTATTAATACCCGAGATTTGTCTTGGTGGAATGAACGATAAAGGCAACATCATATGTTTAATACCGTCTTTTTTTTTTTCGAACTGACTACGCTATTGACGTAGCGAGGTCTTAACAGCTTCACCGGACTACCGTTTTAATACCATCGTAGTAAGTGATATAGTATATATATGAGTACATATCATGAATAAACAAAACGTTAATATATATAACAAGGAGTTGGCAGTCGGATATCGGAATGTTATCCTATTGGTCTTAATAATTCGGCCATCGAAACTTTTCATTTAGTAAATTAATATTTAATTCTCGCTGTCTGCACTTCGTGAGAGCGTAAAGATAAAAACGATGCTTGGAGCAGCAGTCATTGGCACGGTTAATTGCAGTCCGGCGCGCCGTGCGCCCGCGCCTATATTCCCCGTAACTTATTTGGTGTGAAATGAGAACAATTTGACTCGAGAATGATTAATGGCTGGTAATGACTTTCTAGGTAGGCCGGCAAATTGTTTCGCAGGTGCTTTCAACGTGTCTTCGTTTATTTACGAGTTAGTTTGTAAATGTGTCTTATAAATTCGGTTTTATTTTGTTCAGAGTGAGATAGGATTTTAACACTGTCCCTGTCTAGATAGTGGTCTATTTGTAGCCTACAAAGGAGATTCTATGTGTGAGTGTACATTTAAAAAGTAAATACACATTTTAAGAGATTTAAAAACAGTGTAAAAGTGGTTGTTTAAAAATTCTACATCACCTTTGTCTCGTTTTGGAGAAAATAGTCCTTCTTTATATAAAAAAAGTTATTACTTTCATTTTTTATTATTTATTTGTTTGGTTCCGAGCAACTTTAATCTTACGTATATCTGCAAAAACGTTTTTTTTTAATTATATGTGAATATGCTTTTTTACTTAGTCTCATGATTGTCGGTAAAGTCTGAGGTTTGGTTTAAAAATAGCCTCATACGTTCTTCACCAGCGAAAATAAATACGCTGACTCCAGGAATCTTTGTAATAAGTTTTTTGACCTTCATGTGCTTTTGTGTCTATGACAATAAATATTATTCTTTTATAGAGAGAAAACTCTATAAAACATAGTGGTGACAAACTATGATCTCTAGACCGTTTTCTGATTTACTTGCATTACAAATATCAATTTTATGTGGGTTATTTGAAACAACTGGTCTGAATGTAAATTGATTATTTCGTGCTAAACATACGAATATGTAAGTGATGTTAAATAATGATACATTGTAATAAACATATTTATGTACAAAAAAGAAGTATAATGTACAACTGAATTTTACTTTATTCAGTATAATAATACATTCTAATTTCAATTGCATGAGTAGGTTTTTCGAACTAACAAAATGTGAATTATATTACAGCAAATTTATAGACGTATTGCCATTATTTTAAAGTACATTCATTATTATCATCAGTAACATCTTAAGGATGAGGAGAAACCGATTTTACATTCATATAATTATATCATAACTTTGTTTTGTTTTAAACTTTTGACTCTTGTTACGCCCGAATTTACAACTATATTCAGAACGGCCAAAATCTTTGACGAGGACTGATCATTTATTTTCCACTATGTACTTTTTGCTTCTGAAAGTTCAAGGTACCGTTTGATAGATACAACGTCAATCTTGATGAGGTTGCCGTCATTATAGACTTATTTATGTTAACAAGAATATTAAGAGCGGAATATGTTTTTAATTACGGTATCATTTTCTAATTTGTAAAGAAGTTGAATTATCACATCATATTTCATTTCCAATATTAAAATCAGTATGTCTATTATATATAAATGCGCGTTGGTATAAACAATTTGATGAATGTTATCGTAAGAGGCGATATGTCGTTAGATGTCTGTCGTAATTATGGGAGTGATATTCGATTAGTAAAATTTAATAATGCCTGTGGATCAAAAAGGAAAGAAGTAATGAAAAAAGGATTTTATATAACGTAAGGCGATTAAAGGTATAGTTATATAATTTCAAAAAACGTTTCTATGAATACTAAATATGGTACAAAAAAAGTCAAGGTATGAAAAGTTTTGTTAAAAATATGTTGAGTGTTATTTGATAGTTTTTTTTTTCAAACTTACTACGTTATTGACCTAGCAAGGTCTTAACAGCTTCACCGGACTATTAAGGCGAACGCTTAAGGCACTCAGCTGATTTTATTTGGGGAACTAGCTCAAGGGTGCACGACACACCTTGGCTTAGGCTGTTGCCTGATACATGCAATTCGCGACCTATTTGAGCTAGCCTAAGCTAAGCTAACTATTCATATATATATGACTTGTTGAAACATATATGTGTACCAAGCTTACATACCTCAACAACTCTTATATATATTTCGAATCGGGTAATTTTCTAAACTATTTCAGTTTTATAAGAGAAAAAAATAAAACCCTTCCACTTTCATGTGTAAGCGTGTATGCGTGCACGGGTGTGGAGGTGATATGTGTAATGTTGTAGCACTGATGTGAGATTTTATGTCAGTGTATCGCGCGAGCAGCGCACTCAAGGGCTCCACGCCGAGGGAACGGACCTAGGCTTGAGCCGCTGCCGAGGGGGACCTAATCTGGTGAATTATTTGAATTTTTGTACTTATTATATGCGACTTTATAATGCTATATAGCATTCTGTGTTCATATGATAGCCACCAAAATTAAAATAAAATTGCACATATTGCATTATTATAATATTATTTTAGTAAAAATTTGTTTTTTGGAAAAAAATAACCCATTACTTGAAAAAAAATCATAGTCATATTTGCAACAAGTTTAAGTAAAAAAAATATATATACACAAGTATATAAATACCTAATAACGGCTGCACTTATTTGGGTAATTATTTTTTGTTATTTATAATCGTCAGGATAAGGTTAATAAGAAAGAAAATTTTGACTTAAAAAAATCTCTATATCAAAACGTCAGTGATGGTGTAAGAAAACAGTAGGAATATCTTCAAAAATATTGTCAGAATTGACAGATTGGGCTTCACACGTTCTGCTGCGATTTTATTTCATTGCGTGGTCTTATTGTAAGGGGAAGTTTGGTCTCAGTTTCTTCTTTATTAAACCCGTTTAAAGCCAGAACGGATAGATAGTTACAAAATATATTAATTTGCTGTAGTGTCAAACACAATTTACAAGTTACAGGCATCAGATACAAGGTGTGAGTTCAAAGCCCCTTTCTAATAACGAGAGTTGGATGTATTGGGATTTATTGGTGACTAAAGGTCGTAGGTTGGAAGTTATCTTGTGTTAACGTGTTCAAACACAGGTATATTCCCTTATCAGATAGTTGTACGACATATATGTTGTGTTTTATTATTAATAGGACTCTCGTAGGGTTTAAGTTCGGGGTTAGAACAATTTATATTGTAATTGTGTCATACGTAGACGTTCTAATTGGAATTGTTTTAAAAGAATAAATCAACAACATGATATTGTGTAGTATTTTATGTTCGCTTATTTATGTGTATAGAAATTAGTAAAGCCAATTAAAAATCATTGGTTAGTTACACGTTCTTGAATTTTGACATTTAATCACGCAGTAAGTACTTAAATGAGTGTTAAAATGTGGGGTTTGGTAATAAATTTGACCGTAAAGGTTCACTTTATAGTAAAATACAGTAATTTTATAATATTACGTTAAAGTTATTTATTTAGTTAATGTTTTGTATCCGATTTAAGTACACACTTAGTGGAATTTTATAGAAATGGAAAATTCTTGTAACAATCTATTGTCATTGCACTACAAGATGTCTTATGTAAAAATGTTATTTTTGTAGTGTTAAAAAAAATATTTTTTTAAGCATATAAATAAAATAGAAAGATATTTTTTGTATGTCAGAAATATTGAACCGGTTTTGAGGATACTTTTTCTAGTAGACGGTGGCCTTTTCGAAGTATTATCTAGACTATAAATAATTACGCTTTTGTGTAGGGGTTAAGTAGTAGTAATAAAATTATGTTAGTGTTGGATTATCACAAGATTGTCCTGCGAAGAATCGTAGTGTAGTAATTATGATATGTTTAAAAATATAAGTATTTTTAAAAGCATCGAGAAAAGCAGGGTGTGTCGTAGAGACATATCATGGAAGTGAAGCTTTTGTTTATAGGGAAATATTTTCATTAAAAAATACAACGAATAGCCACTACTAAGAATTAAGGACTACATTAGCTCTGATTGAAGTGGAAGCCTCATAGAGCAACGAAAACCAGCAGTTCGAGTTCGGTGAGTCCTATTTTTCCCATATCTAAAGTAACCCGCCTAATAATTGCACTTTTTTTTGGAGTAACAACCAGCGTAAACGTATTGGTCCATAAAAACCAATTACATAACATTTTTTAATAAATTTTTATTTTTGTATAAATAAGTGAGGTTACGTAGCAGTGAAGTTTATGGCTCCTAGCTTACATATCGTCTATTACAGCTCTTCAACCGACGCAAGTAACGTACGATAATCATCGCCCCCCGTCCTCGATGTCACAGGTTACTTGTCTATTAACCCTCGAGACATACCGAGAGCGGGTTTCAAATTACCCAGCACTTTAGCCAGCCGTATAACTATAATTAATAGCTTTTACTGCGATAAGATCTTCCGTGGACAGGTGTGGCTAGCCACGGTTTTTGATTTTATCGGTAACACAGTCGTAGTCGGCTTTCTCCGCGTATGTTATCGTAATATCAATTTGAATTTTGAAAAAAGAAAATTATGAACATGTTTGTTTGGACTATGGAGTGTTGAGGTGAATAGTGTCTTTGTGTAAAATATATGAGAGGTTTTAGAGGTGGTAGAGGTGGTAGAGTCAAGCTGAAGCTATTGCTGATTTCAGCATGAATGGGTCAGCTCGCTTGGGGTAGTACCAACCTCCCACAAAAAACCGACGTGAAGTAACAGTGCTTGCATTGTTGCGTTTCGTTCGGTCAGTGACGTCTGGTGTTGTTAGTGTCTATGGACGGCGGTGATCACTTAACATCAGGTGACATGCTTGTTCGTTTGCCTACTATCATATAAAAAAAAATGCTGAAGCTACATAAATTTGTTGATACGTTTTTTTAAATACTTTATAGTGTTATGACCAGAATCTCATCTATCGTTAAATAACGATGTGGTCTCAGATGGTAAACCCGCCAAACCTAGAGGGGGCTGGCTCTCAAGTGCAGCTGCCGGAACACACCAACAGGTGCTTGCTTGACAGATTTTAAACTTGAGGGTTGTAGCTAGCTAGGCTGGGTTAGAAAAAGCCCTACCACCATTCTATGGTTATATCACGGTGTATTTATTCCTTTATCAAAAGCTTCGACACAGTTGCTAAAATTCGAACCTACGTCCGTCTACGTGGTGTCCGAACACGCTATTAACTAAGCCATCATCGCTTCAATTTTATAATTTACAAGCGGGACCGGCGGACGTTGTCCTGCCTTTATAATAAAAAAAAATCCTAAAAGTCAACCGCAGCGCCACCTACCGGGCCCAAATCTAAACCATTCTCGGATCCACTGGAACACGCACACAAAATTTCATCAAAATCGGTGCAGCCGTTTAGGAGGAATTCAGTGACATACACACGTACAGAAGAAATTTATATATAAAGACTAGAAGCCGCCCGCGACTTTGTCCGTGTCTGTGTATTTTTATTTCAATATATCTACTTGTACTAACTTTCACGATCATCGGTATGACAGTTCAGAAGTTACTGTGTTGTGCAGTACCACCTATTGGCGAGTTCCATAACTAGCATTAAATACTTTTCCATTAAAACCATGTATGTATGGTTATTCCATAGTGATCGGTCGTACGGTGTTGAATTTTATCGTTATTAGACCTTACATAAATAAATTAACGACCTACCCGCTGTCCCGTCGTATAGAAAGTTGACCGTCCAATTTTACCGAGCATGTGAATTATATATCATATAAGCGCAATGCTGACCCCTCGGTTAAATTAGATAACGGTCCTATTGCTTATTATGAGATATCAAGCAAATTTAGTGCTACTTTAGTAGGAGTTAAAATGTCAAAATTACCTTAAAACTATGTTTCGTTTCACAAACAACGACATTTTAGTCCTCCAATTACAAATTCTTAAAATTTTTACTTTCACGTACAACTTTTCGAAGGTGGTAGAGCTACGCTGAAGCTATTAATGGTTTCAGCATGAATGGGTCGGCTCGACCGGGGTACCACCCGACGCACAGAAAACCGACGTGAAATAACAGTTCCCTTCTCTTCCCCCTTCCCTTACTACCTCTCTCCCTCAAGACAGGTTGGCAACGCACTTGCGACTCCCCTGGTGTTGCAAGTGTCTATGGACGGTGGTGATATCTTAACATCAGATGATCCACCGGTCCGTTTGCCTCCTATAGTATAAAAAAAAACTTAGTAATTCTATGAAATGTTCTTTTTCTCTGACCGGTAAAATGCCACGGGCCCCCGGAACTTTTGGAACCTCCGATTTAAGGAATTATATGGGACAAGACAGACTATTCAGACGGAAAATTCTATGGCCCAATTTTTAAATTTTGATACTTTTGCGGAACCTCGGAGAAAAGAATTTTGTTAATAAGCACCGAGGTAAGATTAATTTTTAAATAAACTAGATGTGCCCGACAGACAGACAATCACTACATAGTATAAAACAAAGTCGCTTTCTCTGTCCCTATATCCCTATGTATGCTTAAATCTTTAAAACTACGCAACGGATTGTGATGCGGTTTTTTTTAATAGATAGAGTGATTAAAGAGGAAGGTTTATATCTATAATAACATCCATTAAATAGTGGAGAAATACTGTTATTTTTGGGGTTTCTAATGTGATGTTGTAAATAATTACATTTTTTCTGCTTACATTGCAACAAACGCAGGCGGGCCACGGGCAGTAATCAATAAATCAAAATTACTGGATCGATTTTAATCATTTTTTCAGTGAATGACATAGGCTATATATTTTATACCCATGCGAAGCCGGAGCGGGCCGCTAGTAATTTTATAAATTGTTTATTTGTTACAAGTAGTCCTATATACTTTCATATCAAATTAGTAAAAGGTTGTTATTTTGTTATTAACACTTCATTTTTACTAGACACTGGCTGTGCCCGTGACTCCGTCCATGTGGAACCTAATGTAAAAAAAAACAGTGACTAATAAAATCGTCTGAATATATTAAGCCTCTTTTCTTATCTACTTTTCTTTCGTACTTAAGTCAAGTCGCCATTAAAATTAGCAGATTAGGCCCCCCTCGGCAGCGGCTCAAGCCTAGGTCCGTTTCCTCGGCGTGGAGCCCTTGAGTACGCTGTCCGCGCGATACAGTGACACAAAATCTTACATCACTGTGACAATATTACACATATCACCTCCACACACGTTTACACATACAAGTGGAAGGGTTTGATTTTTTCCCTTATCAAACTGAAATAGTTTAGAAAATTATCCGATACGAAATATATATAAGAGTTGTTGAGGTATGTATGCCTGGTACACATATATGTTTCACCAACTCATATGTGTATGAATAGTTAGCTTAGCTTAGATTAGCTCAGATAGGTCGCAGAATTGCATGTATCAGGCAACAGCCCAAGCCGAGGTGTGCCGTGCACCCTTGAGCTAGTTGTCAAATAAAATCAGCTGAGTGCCTTAAGCGCTCGCCTTAGTAGTCCGGTGAAGCTGTTAAGACTTTGCTAGGTCAATAGCGTAGTGAGTTCGAAAAAAAAATCATTAAAATTACAATAACTTTTGTAGACGGTTGGTTGGATGGTTGAACCTGTCGTCGGTTGACACTTTTTGTATACAACTGTAAATTATAAAAATTATAATTATTTAGAACTAGCGAGCTCGGCAGACGCTGCCCTGACTATAAAAAAAAACCTTGATAAATTATATACTAAAACCTTCCCCATGAATCGCTGTATCCACTGGTGAAAACCGCATGAGAATCCGTTCTGTAGTTTTTAAGTTTATCGCGAACAGACAGACAGACAGACGCGGTGGGGGACTTTGTTTTATACTATGTAATGATATGTTGCATATAAACATGCAGTGACGTCAAACGACCATTGCACATTGTGTATTTTGTTAACATAACCTATAACGTAACTAAAGACGTGGCTATCAGCTTGTATCTAATAAATATAATGCAAACTTGTCAATATAAAATAAACCCAAGATCATCATTCAGGAACCCGCAAGACAAATATGATTCAATTTTACTTACACTATAATGAATAGCATTCAAACAGTGCCCCTGGCGATTGTCAGATTACATTTGATCGTTTCATAGAACTGTGACTTGGTATACATGCAAAAACATTTAAGGAAAAAGCTAATATAATGCGTAAAAGGTACAGAAGAGGAAATATGTAAGACAAGAGCATTATCGAACATGATCATTGAATCATCGTTATTTAGTTTCAAAGTATAATTAACACGAATGAACTCGCGGACATTCACTAGTCTATTCTAATATTATAAAGAGGTAAAGTTTGTGACGTTGTAGGGTGTAATCTCAGGAACTACTGGTCCGATTTGAAAAATTCATTCAGTGTTATATAGCTCATTTGTCGAGAAAGGGTACAGGCTATATATTATCACGCTAACACCAGTAGGAGCGGAGCACCAATGAAGAACGTTTCAAAAGCGGGGTTATTTTCCTCTTGAGAGCATCCACTGCGTGTTAGCGTTAGCCCAAAGTAACTATTCCACGCGAACGAAGTCGCGGGCAGAGGCTAGTAATTAATAAACCGAGATCTATCGGTAAAACCGATAGAATACTATGGTCATACTAATACTGCAATATATCTACGAACCTCTTCATTATATCTGTCCAGTTTTAACTGACATCTAAAAAGATTATTTTTTTAATGGAAAGGGGATCTCTTCAAGAGACTCCCATTTTAATTCCATTATCATCGGATTCAAATGATACACCAGGGAACTCCTCAAACTTGAATAGGAAATTTATAGTGATTTAGATATAGGTAGGTTATGGTCGTCCTCGATGTTCTGGTGCATTTTCTATAAGTTGTTGAAGTGTTAAATAGATGTTGAATAGTTGTAGATGTACAGTATTTGTACCTTATATAATATATCTTAATAGAATCTGCAAATTTGCAAGACCATACCTAAACATCGTTAATGTGGTTATCTTGTAAAATAGATGAGAAATTTTCCGTATACCGTTATTATCTACGCAATAGACAATGCACTATGTGTTGTAGACGGAAGCGTTCATAATGACGGGCGAATTGGAACGTAGAATAAGTGTTGCCAGCTATAACCCTTTTACTGGGATTTGTTAATTTTCACGCACTAAATAAGTATTTGCATAAAGGATACTAAAAGGTGATAATTGTTAAACAACTATGAAATTTGATTATATGAAACATAAATATATCGTGATTGCTTATTTTTCAGTGTTCGTTCGATTGGGTCTCACTTTAATTTGCAAATAAGGTATTTTCGATATATTCTGGCAGTGACCTTAAGGACTAAACTAAGTATAACACAATAACTACGCGTTAACTAACCATTGTCAGATGTAGCGTAATTTAAAGAACTTAGATAATAGCTTGGAATGTATCATGAAACTACAATGAAACTGGTTAAGTAAGAAATGATTGTGTGATAATGTGATTGAAATCCATTCTGAGATCTCGTTGATCTTATAAATGAGATAATCAATGTTGGTGCTGTATATATTTCATTAAAAGCGTTAACTGTCTACATATCTAAGTGAATAGAATTTACTGGTACCTATAGTTCACATTTATCAACGTCTGAACAGAATAGTTAGTAATATCTTTATAGTTATAGTTTATAGTAAGTAAATATTACAAATATACTAGCTGCATGTTGTTGTGAAATTTATATAGTCTATCAGCGTAAGCACGTAGTGACGTCACAGATCACATAGCGTCTGTATTTTATTAGGTCATTTCAGTTTATTTATTCCACAGGCAGTAGTGCACGCGGTGCTATGTTCCAACCGAATGGCGTGGTTCACTTTAACACAGAAGGTAATCCCATGCAGTCCTTAGAAGTATCAGCTTATTATGGAGTGACGTTATGTCTGCAGTCATCTTAGATTTTATACATTGGTCAGTAGTGTTACAGTGGCAGGTAAGTTGCATGTTTATTTGTAACTTCATACTCTAATATATGTTTTTTTAAATACTTTATGGGTATTAATACCTCACTAAAGTCTTATCTGATATTGAATAAAGATGTAATCTAAGATGGTAACACGCTAAACTTTGTTCGTTAGCGTAAGGAAATCCTCATGGACACACTGCCTTCCTAGTGAAGAATGTGGCTAGTTTTGGACTCTCAACCACTAAGACCCTACAGGGTACATCCATCGCTTTCGTCATCATCATCGCATGTGAACGATTGTGACGTCTGGAAATGACGACCTTCTTCGTGTATCTACTAAAAACGAATGTAACTGTTTTGTAAAAATATATAACATGAAGAGATAAACCAGATCGAGTTTCTTGCCGGTTCTTCTCGATGACTGAGTTATTTTCCAATCCGGTGGTAGCTTTGACGTTCATAAGCGCCATCTCAGGGCCTAAATTCAGTAAAGGATATTTTGATTTTGCTTTAATGGGGCGACATGGCGTTATTAGCTCATGTCATCGCGCCGCCCCATCAGCTAGCTCGTTGTCTAGTGCCACCAGACACACTCACTATTGGGACATACATTGTCTCCCTATGCGCCGGACTTGGGAAAGATAGGCCTCCCGAGAAATCTTCCCAAGTCGGGCTATGACTACGCTAAGTCTATAAGAGGACTGGCTCTCAAGTGTAACTGCCAGAACACAGTTATGGATGCTTGGCGACAAACTTTCAACTCTGTGATTGCTGGCCACATGGATATTAGAAAAAATCCTACGACCGTGCTGTGCTTTTATTTAAGTGTTTTTTTTTGTTGGCGAAAGTATTTTTAATTTTCATTTCTATATCGCGTTTACATTATTTGCTCTTAAGACGTCTGGCAACATTGTATAGAAATAGTGGTGTGGCAAAATTATTGGTTCTCCAGGTGTTCGTGATCCGACTTGGGAATGTGGCCGAGCTTCCTACTGTTCATTTGAAATGTTACTTGGTTACATTATTTCACCTCCGACACGTCACAATTATTGTATACACGATTGAAGTTGTTTTCCTTATTGAAAAAAAAATGTTGACTTTGCAAATGTCGGAACCATTACAACTGAGGAAAAAAAAACGAATGTGGCACACGACTAAGTGAAACTTCTTTAGCTCCATCTATATGTATGTATGTATATGTATATATATATATATATATATATATATATATATAAATTTTTCTACAGATATTTAATTTTTTATGGGTTTTACTTACTATGGGCTATCTTCACTAATTTATATTTTTCCCTCTCAATTTCCGTTCGCCTCGCCCGATCACACTTTTTGTAACGCTCTCGTCACGCATTCACCAGCTTACTACACACGTCAAGCGTACGTAAAGAAGTTTTATTACAAGAAAAAGTTAATCTGTTGTTATACAAACTAGCTAAATTATGGCTTTGTTGATAATCCCGAAATTACTTTTTTTATTACTAGTTTTGTCATCGGCTTCGCTCGCGCTTATGTAGATTTGATCATTTACTCGAGAGTAGAACCTTTTTTTGGATGACGGTGACCCTATATCTGTGTTATTCTGATAACGTGTATGCGAATTGCATCATCGGTTGAGTAGTTAAGACCTGAAAGCGTAACAAAAAGTTAAGGTAGTCATTAGAACTGCAGACAGAAGTGAAATCTCAAAACAATGAAATAAATGTGTTCCCTTTTGAATTTTCATATTAATTACTAGCTTCTGCCCGCGAATTCGTTCGTGTGGAATAGTTACGCCAACGCTAACACGCAGCGGAAGCTCTCAAAAGGAAAAAAAAAACGATTTTGAAACATTCTTCATTGGTGCTCCGCTGCTATTGGTCTTAGCGTAATGATATATAGCCTATAGCCTTTCTCGATAAATGATCTATCTAACATGTAACATATTGGACCAGTAGTTCTTAAGATAAGCGCGTTCAACCAAACAAATAAGTTTTATAATATTAGTATAGATTACTACTCTTCTCTCGTACTTACCTCGAGCCGTCATTCAAATTACAATAACTTTTGATAGATGTGGACCGATTTTAATAAAACAAAGACTAAGTTACTCCGTAGTATAAGAAAATATGCTTTATGATTTGAGGTTTTATTGTGAACCCTGTACTTTAGCAGTGAAGCGTGTTCATACAAACAGACAGACAGACATTTTCAAAAATGATTGAAATGTATTCTATTACTTATTCCTAGACACCTGCAACAATTTTTTTACGAAAATCAAAAAAGTACAGACCCTTTAGATTTACATTCTTATTATATGTATAGATAGTGTGAGTGACGATGTTTAAATTTCAGATTTTTTTATTGAAATTATTAAAATTAGTGTGGTTTTCATATCTATTGGGACTTGGAGCAATAATTATATACATTTTCATGAAGTCTATTAATCATTCATACGTATGAGGAGCTGCAAAATATCATTATCACATGTACACATACCCCTATACTACATATCGCTATATACTGACGAAAGCCGCGCAATTGCAATACCGCCGGTCATGCTTACGTAGCATGTCATGACGCGAAATTATAAATTTATCTTCTGCCAAAAATACCGCTCAATGCGCCTAAAGAATTTTTCACATCAAAAATAAACTAGCCTTGCTTTTATAATATTAGTTACGAAGTAGAAACATATCCCTTAAAATCTATGAATTGAGTTATATAATATCAAAAATAGCTTTTTACTAACACTGGAAATGAAGAAGAAAAGTGTGTTTTAAATATTGTTTAGGCAAAATAAAGTTTTCTTGTATGCAGCACTTCATAGCTATTTTTATGCAATAATTTCAACTGATTTTTACGCATCAATGAAGAAAATATACAAAAAAAACATAAAAACACAAATAAATATTGTCGACTTATTTTAAGACATATGCCGAGTTTGATAGTAAATATAATGGATATTGTTATAACAGATTCGCTATGTGTCAACACCGATCCCATACTAAATACTGCACTCTGATTGGTCGGACTGGCAGCCATGTTTGAAATCAACTTTCTAATAGAATGCCGTTTTTGTATGGTACGTGAAATTTTAAAGAGGATTTTGTTAGGAAGACTGCCGTTCTTTAAAATTATTACTATCCAAGACGAAATTTGAATAATAAAGAATATTTTGGCATTGATATTTTTCTTGCTTCGGATGTGATAACTGTCGATTATTTAATATTGCTAATATAAGAATTTAATATGATATGATCGTCATTCACTATTTTGAACAAATACAACAATTAGGTATATCCACATATACATAAATAGTAAAATTATTTACCCATGTCACACTCAGTAAATTTTCTAAGTACAGTGACTATAATCGCACGTTAATTATTTCTTCCGATTAATCTCTGAAAAAGCTGAACCGATTTGTACGAGATTGTTACATATAGACAGATAAATTATCCAAGTATTGTTTTAGCTCATTGGTACGCTTGTCTCTGAAGGCTAAGTAGTAATGACAAACTTTAACAAAGGTAACTTAAAACCGATAATGGGGTCAGCAGGAATTAAATAGTATCTATAAATTTGCAATTAAAAAAGGCAACCTAGATAAAAAAAAGTGTGTGTGTGCTTATGATCACACAAAAGAAGTCAAAACTTCTTTATGAAAAGTATAACAGAAAGCCAACGTCACACGGTGTTCTCAGACGGGCACCCATCGAAGTATCGACCACGCCTGTTGCTTAACAGAGAAGAGAACTGGTGTTTTAAAGACATTATCCGACACAGTGCTTACCCCCACTTTTCGTCACATAAAAAGGTTTTTGATGAGAATTAAGTCGTGGACACCCACCAGTGAGAGAGATATAAAAGTAATTTCAGAAATAACAATGAAGTAACATTTTAAACACGTTTTGCAAATAAACAACAAACTTTACGTTCATTAATCTGGTCTTTAAGTAATCTTGAAATTACCTTTATTTAGAATATCATCCGATAGGTGTCACTGCAACAGCTGTCACTCCTCATGACATTTAATTTTACAATCAACCATTACCTACTAGTTTTCACTCAAACAAATAACAGATTTAAACCTCTTATTAGATTGGTATTAGGCTTTAAGTTTAACTTTTACTGCGATAAATATAATATCTCATGCCTCACGGGAACGCCTCACGAACTTTCGTGTTGTAAAATACCAATTCGCTTTAACAATACATCGATTTACTTTCAGCATTTCGTTGCCTTTTAAGGTTTGTAAACATTTAGGACAGCGTCTATAGTAATGCTTGGGGTAAATAAGCAAGTCGTGCCATCGACTGGGCTATTAGTTAACTATAAATTTTATTATGCCATCTGTACAGAGATCGAGAATGTAACCATGTTGTTTACTACGAGACCTGCTTTGATAATATCGATTTCATTGCGTGTGACGACATCTTTCGGTATTAGTTTTACGATGTAACTGTTACTTGGAGTACTATCGTTAATATATTGTTTATTTATTGAGTTGTCTCGGGTATAAAAACACCTAAATAAATACTTTAAGGAAGTGATAAATTTTAACGTTTATTCTTGCATTAACCTGATTCTTACTAATTATAATCGCGGATGTGAGTTTGTTTGTTTGTTATGCTTTCATGTCTTATATTTATCAATCGATCAACACGAAATATTGTATACATGTTGTCAGGCGAACAGAAAATAATCAAAAAAATAAATTTCAATTTAGGCCCTAAGAAGGCTTTTGTGACCGCCAAAACTACCACCGGTTCGGAAAACAACTCAGTCATCGAGAGGAACCGGCAAGAAACTCGATCGGGTTTATATTTTTAAAATACATATATTTAAAGTACATCATTACAATCGTTTTTAGTGGACGCACAGAGAGAGGTGTCAGGAGAGACATCACTATCGTTCACATATTCATCCATTTTTCAATCATTTTTAGTAACATCCGTCTGTCGGTCTGTTTGTTTTGAACACGTGTCACTGCTAAAGTACTGCGTGAACAATATTTACGATATTATAAAATCAAAAAGCATATGCTCGAGTAACATTTAGTCTTGGTTTCATGAAAATCGTTTCACTATATCAAAATTTATTGTAATTTTAATGACGACGCGACTTAAGTACGAGAGAAAAGTAGATAAGTAAATGGACTTAATACATTCATAACTTAACTTAACACTTAATATAAACCTCGCCAATAGTAACGGAATAAAAAAGAATAAAGAAAATTGGGAGAAACAGAGAAGAGAGATGTTTTTAACCGTTTCCCCACTGTCTGTTTATTTATAGGTAGGTTGCTTAGTAATAACTTCAAAGCACTATAAATCATCTTAAAAAACTAAAGATAATTTATGAAGATAGGTAACGCTTGTACAATATTCGTTTAGCGGAAGAATAAAATAAAGCCGAGGTTCTAGTTAGAGTAATCACTTAATATCTGATGAAGTGAACGCTTGTATTTCAAAAACCGGCAGATAGATAAATGATGAGTTGTTGTTAAGCGATTTAAGTTTATTAAACGTAAAGCTGGCATTTGATTTGGCACGTCGGGGAAAAGAGTGAGACGTGCGGTTAAAATCGGCTTGCTTCGGTTTTGTAAAGCGTCTTCTCTTTCGCACAGCGTAATCACTGCGATAGACAATGATAACACTATAGGAAATAGAACTTAGACGATTATTTCGATCTTATACGTGACGTGCCAAATCAAAAGCAAGGTACTGTATAATCGCCAAAGAAAGAATGTGTACATGTCTATTATTTTACTTGAAAATGTTAGAAAAATGTATCTGATATATCGCAAAATAGCTGATTTAAATTAAGTATTTTACCCAGAATTAATCGTAGATTTATTTACAACATTGCATTTTTTATTACTGTTTTATATACCTATTTAAAGTTTTTATAGTAACAAGTGATTGTGAAGGAAAAGTTTCTTGAATTTATATTAAATACAGGATGTGTAATCTACCGTTTAATTAAAAAAAATGAGGTATAAAAATATATTGATTTTCGTCACAGTATAATTTAGATAAGGTCACATAACAATTCTTATGGGAAAATTATGTATAACCCTATCTAGGAAAAAGACCTACCGACCTAGCACATAGTCGTTCCAAGTTCGGTTCTTCTTGATACGTTCGAGTTACGTTGAACTGCTAACCCGGTTTTGTACTTAAATTCCCCGTACCGCGACACGGCCGCCCTTCCGCACTGTTATTTAGTTTTTGTTTACCGTACTCTCTGATTTACATCTTGTATAGTAGTTTCTCTGCTCTTAAGAGTCGCTTAATAAAGTCTGATACCCCATAATCTTGTTCAATAAATAGGCTGTAAGTTACAAAATAAAATTCTAGAGATTAGTGCGGAAACAAATGTAAAACATAGCTGTATATATTATACAAAGTTTTTCGCAATTGTTTCTACTAACAAGTTTCTCCAACCTCGATTTGTATCCTTATCAGATGGTTAATATTCTTGTTTGGGATGTATCTATGTGCATATGTATATTATATGGAATAAATGCACTGACTATGAATAATTACAATAAAATTATCTCCACTCGTTAGCCATACAGTATGTAGTAAGCATTTATTATAATAAAGAACCGTATCCTTTGATACATGTCTAAAACTAAATAAAGGTATTTACGTGAATATAACAACTATAACTGCTAAAGATAGTCTTGAACTCAAGTTATTTATCTTCTTTATATATAAATTTCTTCTGTACGTGTGTATGTCACTGAACTCCTCCTAAACGGGTGGACCGATTTTGATGAAATTTTGTGTGCGTGTTCCAGTGGACCCGAGAATTTTAGATTAAAAAAAATATTATCAAGGCACGACAACGTCCGCCGGGACCGCTAGTATATGTATAAATAAAGTATTAAGTTAAAATAATGATTCCATATATTTTAATCATGTTAAATAGACGGAGTTAGCCCCTGCCTTGAATCTAGACGACGCCACAGAGGGATCACAATTCAAAGATGTGAAAGACAATATCAGTCGCCGAGAAAAGTTGTCAGGGGATAACTTTTATCCAAAGAAGTATACTGTTCTCAAAGGATCCGTAAAACATACATTAACACGAGTAAAACCGCGGGCAAAAGCTTAGTTATATAGTATATAAAATCGAATTAAAAAAAATTAAAAATTCACTACAACGTCCTTGCCCATAGTATGTATTTATGGTACAGTTTGAGGAGTTCCTTGCTTAATATTGTATAATTAGAATACAAGATCGAATTCTAGTAGAAATGGGATCCCTTGAAAATGCTTTAGAATTTAAATTGTAAAAAGCTTTATGCTTCGTAGTATTATTTCGCATCTATTTAATTTGCACGCAATAACCGAACTATGTTACGTAAAATGCCACCAATATTACAAAACATAGAGTCAAATGACACAAGATTATGGATGAAATATATAACCCATTACATGAGACACTAAGGTCCCGTCAAAAACTCAGACAGATGAAGGTCTGAGGTAACAAAATTTCTTAAAAATATAAGTTAATTGAGACAATTGAGGGCAACACCGGAGAAAATAACAAGTACTCTTACGATACTAGGATCCATATGATTGACGGTAATTCCAAATTCAGCACGTTTACACTTGCACCTCGAAGCGCATCAGACAATAGCATATATTTAACAAGTAAACCTTACTGACACTTGTTGAATCATAAATTTCAACATAATTGCAAACAAGGGGAGCTCGGGATGCGTCAGCGTGCATTGTTTTAATAATAAATATGCATCGGCCACTGATTCACTTGGGAGTTTGCCAACTGACAGTGATCCTTGTGTTCTACACTATCTGGGTTAAGTGCGTATTGTTTTTTTAAGAGAACACTTACGTATTTAGCCGTGGAACGTATTGCGGTTTCTTTAGTACCTTATCGATGACAAATGGCCGATGTTTGTTTCGACATTCGTATTTGGTTAACGTTGATTTAATTGATTTCTTTTTCAAGTTAACATTCGCAGTTTTAGCTTATGACTAAACTAGGCGTAAAGCACTGTATTTAATCTCTTTTATGAAAGAAACTATATTTAAAAAAAAGTCGAGGCAGTCATAAGGACAGCTCAACTCAAAACAATGAAATAAATGTGTTCTCTTTTGAATTTTCATATTAATTATAGTGTAAATGACAATATTTAAAGTTCAGAATTTGTTTATAGAAATTATTAATGTTAGTGTGGCTTTCATATCTATTGACACTCGGAGCAATAATTATATAGTTTTATAAAGTTTATTAAGCAATCAAACGTATGATGAGTTGCAAAATATAATATTACATGTACAGAGGCCCCTGTACAAGCCGCTCAAGCGCAATACGGCCGTTCATACTTACGTAGCATGTCATGACGCGAAATTATAAATTTATCTCCTGCCAAAAATACCGATCAACGCGCCTGAAGAAGTTTTTACTTCAAAAATTGTGAGCCGTTGCGGGATGCTTAGCAGATGTGAAATATCACAATAATTTCCTACAGGTAATATGCATAAAAGAATAGTTTACGACATGGAATAAATAAAGCATAATGAAAAAAGGATTGTGTGGTTTTATGAAACCACGGTAAAAGTGAAACTTTTTTTCACACTATAGACATTTAACTAATAATAGTCTATACACTACACGGTCAGCTGCTGCGAACTATAGGCGCCTCCATATTGGCCCTGGCTGCTCTGACGAGCGCCTTTCACTTTATCCCTACTCCGCGGCCGACCATCACGCGACATGCAACACACAGACGGAAAAGTTTGAGACGATGTAATAAAAGTTTCACTTTAAAAATACAATATTAAGAATTTTTCAAGAAAAATATGACTGTTTATCCAATAAACATTTATATTGATTAAATACAAAAATTAAAAATTCAATGTCATATAGCGTGGCGACGCATCCCATGTCACCACGCCAACAGTCGGTCTGGCCCGCCGCTATAGATGTTACACAACAAAATCTAGTCATTCTTATCTTTTAACCATATCTCACAATTTTATTTTAGACCAATTTATTTCTTATTATATATGGAAATTTTATAATTCAAGAGTAATAAAAAAATTGAATGTCCTAATGAAAATAAACATACTAGATATATTTTTTATCTCTTTTCGTGTAGTCAGTAATCGATTTCGTTTTAAGACATTAGTTCCGGAACACTGAGTAGTGAATAGTATTTTTTAATACTTTGTCTACGGATTTTGTTCAACTTTTTTTTTGCATTTAACATTTACCAAGATAACGGGTGTTTAACTAGTGGCTAGAGGTAATTGTTAATAAAGAAGAGAATTTTTACAATTTTAACTTTAAACGCTAAGTGCGAAGTGCTAGTACTATTTTAGACGCGATAAATGTTGCTATAATGATAAGGACCTAAGAAACGCACTGTATTAAATTAGTACGATTCCTCATACTTAGCCGTCAAATGCAATAGTCACGAAATACTTGTACGACCAATCATAGGTTAGCTTTTCGCAAAAATCGCTGAAATCTACTAGTCGAATTATAAAAGTCAAATAACTGTTTAACCAATGGGATATATTTTAATGTAGTTCGTTTTCGTTTACAATTATATTCGACCAATCACATTACGGCATTTGTTACCATTTTTAATTAAAATCGATATCCTTTTTTTAAGTTTTATTTTTGGCAACCAATCTCCTAGTATCTGTTCTTACTGCCATCGTCGAGTATGTAATTATATTAAAAAAGATTATCAAAAGTCATTAGAAATGATACCACAATAACTATTACAAAACTTAGTAAACAATACTACCTGACAATATAAATGCGAAAGTAAGCTTGCTTATTTGCTACCCTTTTTTTTAATTTATTTTTTTGCAACCAATTCCTTAGTAGATTATTACTGCCATTATATTTCGATGTCCGGAGTTTCGAATCCCGGCATGTATGTACCAATGAATTTTTCGGAATTCGCGTACATTTACTAATTTAAATTGGTAACAGTATTGGCTGACGGTGAAGGAAAACATCGTGAGGAAACCTGAACCTGAGAAATGTTCTAGTACTACTGTATGTGGGAAAATATAGAACTGTGGATTTCTCAGAGTTTAAGATCGCCAATAGGTTGTGGGCTGGCATGGTGATTATGCCTATACCTTCTTTCGGGAAGAGGCCTATGGCCCTGCAGTGGGTCTTTTACAGGTATTTGTAGATGTTAGATGGTAGATGGTATTTGTAGTCTTGTTACAATCCAATATTTTAATATAAATCCATCCATACGCCTTAATTGTTGCACGCGGAAACATTGTTGCAAGGAATGATATACTTAAATCAAAATGAGAAACGGTTCGACTAGTTATAAACTTATTACCGTGTCTCCAGTGCAACTTTTATCTGATGCGGCTAGTTTAGCCGTCTTATCATTCAGATATTTGATATGTAATACAAACTTATAAATGCAATTCCCAAACTAACCTGTTGTAGCATTCCTAAATCAATTTACTGTTTTCCAACCGTAATATGATTTTGTAATCGAATACGCAAATAGTTAGTGGTTTAACATAAGCAATACCAGATGGTATCGAATACCGAGGGGTATTTTTCGTAATTTGCATTAAGCATGTATCGGAGGGTCCAAGGCAATCGTGGCGTTTATCGGCATGCCGTTGGCATTTCCGCAGCACTTTAGATTCTTAATAATTGTCAGATAAGGTTGGTGGTTAGGTTTTCAAAGGACCTGTATTTATAATTATTTTTGTGATAATCTTAGTTTTATTTTTTATTCATAGTATGCGTACCTTTTATTTCTCTGTTGTATCTTTTCATACATATATTTCGTTCCTCGTGGAATAATAAACTTTGCATATCTATTTACATCTGTTGGATAGTGCGCGCTCAGTATTCTGTACCCTGCAAAACTAATGGCAGTAGTAAGACTACAAGAAACCAAAATTGTTGCGGCAGTGATGAGATTTATTTTGGATATTATGTCAGTGCCAAAATACGTCTATTTTTTTTTAAATGCAGTGTAATCAAATAAATAACAAAAACTCTTGATTAACCTCTGGACTTTCTAAAAGCAAAGCATTACAAACAATTACAAAAAAGTTAAATACGTATTAAATGCTTGCTTTAAAAAGGTTTCGAATTAAGTTTATTATAAAACTAGCGGGCCCTGCGGACGTTGTCCCGCCCTGATGTTAAAAAAAACTTAACAAATTATATACCTAAACCTTCCTCATGAACCACTTTATCTACTAGTGAAAACCGCATGAAAATCCGTTCAGTAGCCTTTGTGTTTATCGCGAACAGACAGAAGTGGCAGAGAACTTTGTTTTATAATATGTAATGATTTGAAAAACTTGAACAGTAACAAATTATGAAATATAAAATTATAATTAAAAAAAGGCTAGATATTTCAAAACATGATCCGCCAGTTTGAGATTTGCGTCATAGAAAGTCAGCCGAGGGGTTAAAGTTAAAATCATCCTTTCTTTCTTTAAATAGCTATCACATTAAAAAATTCATCTTGTTCAAATGTGCGTTGCCGAACATTGTCCGTTCATCGACCGCCAGTTTTCATTAGCAAAGATTTCATTAGATACTAATAGCTAACATCCGGATGGCAGGTCGCTTCTGTGAAGTGCACTGCTGTCGAAACTTTCGTGTGGAGATAATTTATTCGCAGACGGCGACATCTACAGACTCGACTATCCCGAGCGGTCATTCAGTAATTTTGTCAGCACGCTTTGATCTCTCACATAAATTACAGTGAGTAACCGTACTAAATATAATTTTATCAATTATTACCGACATAATTTATTAATAGGGTTATTAAAACTGAGTGCTACAAATTTATAAAAAAATCTATGATCACTGTCCAAAGTAAGTGTTTAGTGATAGCTTTAAAATTGCTTCTTGTCTTTTGTATAGTGTTTGAGACGTTTTAAAATGTTAAGTGTTTTTTCTATTTTTAGTATACTCAAGTGTAATTGAAATTTTGAATTAGCTATTCTTAGTTGCAATACTGTTTTTCACAAAAATCTGAAATGTATAGACACGTTGAATTTACAGTCTTATTGTATGTATATCTTATATATTATCATTACATAGTATAAAACAAAGTCCCCTACCGTGTCTGTCTGTCTGTTCGCGATAAACTCAAAAACTACCGAACGGATTTTCATACGGTTTTCACCAGTGGATAGGGTGATTCATGGGAAACGTTTTAGTATATAATTTGTCAAGGATTTTTTCATAATCAAAGCGGGACAACGTCTGCCGGTCCCGCTAGTCTTATATATATAAAAGAACATATACTACAAAATCGTCTACAAAGTACGTACGGACGTACTACAAACGCGTCGTCATTCGAATTACAGTATCTTTTAATAGAGTGACATTTTATCGTAAGTGTCATACTTTAGTAGTGATGCATGTACAAACACACAGTAGGACAAATGGCAATGTAGTTAATTACTTATTTTTAGTCACTTGCAAATTTTTTTCTACAAAAATTTTAAAAGTACAGACACCTTAAATTTACATTCTACGAAAATATATTGTCATCATAAATTCAAAAACTACTGAACGGATTTTCATGCAGTTTTTACCAGTAGATAAAGTGATTCGTGAGGAAGGTATATAATAGTATGTAATTTGTTAAGGCTCTATATAAATTGGTTGGAATATAACGATTATTGTTGAAAATGTCGGGAAAAGTTAAGTGCATTCATAATTGAACCGGGTAGTTTACTCTGCAGTCTGATTCTAGTTTTTTTATTATCAAGGTGGGACAATGTCCGCCGGACCAGCTAGTAAAGAAAAAGACTTATTGTATGCTTTTATTGAATATAGTATTAATAGTGAGAGAACGTAAAAAATTAAATACCATATGGAACAAATATTTAACGATGAAGTTATTATTCAATTTTATTTAGATTCATGTTTTGCAGATTCCGTTTAATATTTTTAATTTAATTTGTTACGTATAAGCGGTCATTGTGATTTACGTGTAAGCATTACATTTATGTTACATCTCGTTTTATTATATACTAGCCTCTGCCCGCGACTTCGTTCGCGTGGAATAGTTACTTTGGGCTTAAAGCTAACATGCAGCAGAAGCTCTCAAGTGGAAAAAATAACCGATTTTGAAATATTCTTCATTGGTGCTCCGCTCCTATTGGCCTTAACGCGATGATATATAACTTATAACCTTTCTCGATAAATGAGCTATATAACACTGAAATAATTTTTCAAATCGGACCAGTGATTCCTGAGATTACCCCCTACAACGTCACAAACTCACAAACTTTACCTCTTTATAATATTAGTATAGATTGACTGCCTGCTGCGGCTTCACACGGATGTATTAATGTAGAAAATGTGAACAGATCTCGCTTTTACAGTTCGACCATCTAGTTAAATGGCAACTGAACGTCAATCTGTCAATTCTGTCAATATTTTTGAAGTTCTCCCCAATGCCTTCTGTAAGAATTTTCCGTATGGCTTTTAAAACATTTTTCCTCACACAAATCTTGTCCTGACAATTACAATCACAACGCATTATCGATATTCCGAATTAACATACATATTATAAGTTTGTCTACGGTAGTTATTGATTCAATAATCGATTAAACAAAACGATCTACTTAGTATTCGCATAAAGCTTCCTGGATTTACGATTCAGAATGCACACGCACGTAACAAATCAACCACACATCAGCAATCGAATAATCGTCAGCACTGATACAAAGGCCCAAGATATAGATCTCGATCGGTCCGTTGCGATGCATTGATACGCGCTACAATCCGACATTGACGTATGCATTGCAACTAAAGAACTTTATGGTCGACAAATTGAGGCTACTCGTATTCGCTTCATTACGAATTCAACGGGCGAATTCTTCAGATAGGGTTATCGGAGCCTTTATCGATTGATTACTTATCGACTCATGTTACGAATTGTTTAACCTCTCCATTCGGTAAATGATCACCTTGAGGAACGCCTTCTTAAGCTGAATTAGTATTGGAAGCTGCAACATGTACAAAAGTAAATGGATCGTACACTGATTATTACCGAAGCGCTAATTTTGTTTTGAATATTTAGTTAATATAATACGAAATGATCAGTTATATAATGAAATATGTTAATCGGTACCAGACATATTTACTCGTAGATTCATATTTTATGTTATAGAATAGCAAAGTGGCCATTGATGTTTTTACAATGAAAGTGTTTTAATTTTTCCTTGTATCACCATCTAATCTAAACTTCTATACTAATATTATAAAACTGGAGGGTTCGTTTGTTTCCTTGAAGGCACTAATCTCAGGAACTACTAGTTTGATTTGAAAAATTCTTGCAGTATTACATTTATCCAGAAAGGCTGTAGGCATATATCGGCTATATCAGCATGCTAAGACTAATAGGAGCGGATCACCAATGAAGAATGTTTCAAAATCGGGTTTTTTTTCCTTTTCAGAGCTTCCGCTGCGTGTTAACGTTAGCCCAAAGTAACTATTCCAAGCCGACGAAGTAAAACTAGTTACATATAAGTAAGTAATTAAGACGACTATAGTGTTTTTTCAATTACTGTATTTGCAACTTAGTCATTGAACGTTTTATCTCAACTAGTAGCCGTCTAGTGGTCGAAATTCAACTATAATTCACTATTAAGTTTCGTATTACTAAGGTTTTCTGTCAAAAAGTGTATCAAATACTGTACACGAAGCGGCGTGAAATATGACTAATATACACTTATCAATTAAGTCTTCGACTGATCAATGGTGAAGCGAATGACTGCTTTTTTAATTGGTAACATTAAAGTTCCTCGATTGATACTAAATATAAGGAAAATCGGTGGACAAACGGAGGACAAAAAGTACTGAACTATTTTATTTTCACCATTTGGGCCTTTGTAAATGTAAACATACACAACATTAACAAAAAGGATTATTTCAGGTGCAACTCTTGTGAACTCCCAATTGGGATTTAGTGCCAGTATATTTGTAAATGAAAAAGACTACGTTTCGCCATATTAACTTTTTTTATATTACAGGGTCAAACGAACAGGCGGGTCACCTGATGGTAAGTGATCACCGCCGTCCATAGACACCAGCAACACCAGGGAAGTCGCAAGTGCGTTTCCGGCCTGTGTTTGACGGTGGGGGAGTGGGGGTAGGGAGAGGGGAAATGTGGACGGGAGAGAAGGCGGGGAGGTGGTTATCCGGCTCTCTCACTGACCAAACGAAACGTAACAGTGCAAGCACTGTTACTTCACGTCGGTTTTCTGTGAGAGGGTGGTACTACCCCGGACGAGCCGACTCATTCATGCTGAAACCAATAATAGCTTCAGCGTGGCTCTACCACCTACTAAACCATTTTCGTTTTCGTCTCCCTCACCCCTAATCACAATAACACTTAAACTATCTCTTTCGCGCTAATTCATTCCTCATTTATTTACTCTTTCACTCTCATCGTTCTATTCTATTGTTTTCCCATTCAATCTTACATTCCAAGTACCTTTTTTCATCCTACATTCAATATTTTTAACATGACTTACGTTCCATACCTTACATATTTATTATATCTTAGTTGAATGTAGATTTATCAGTCATGTATAATTTAACAGCCTCAATATAACTAGCCTGATTGCCATCTCTTAATTATTTTAATAATGTCACAAATTACTGGATTTATTTACATACTTACATCTTGATACGAACTATAGAGTTTGCAACTTTTTATTGCAAAGTCCTTCTTTGCTTTACCGCCAAGTTTTATAATTGTCTCCAGGCGAGTGTCTTCCTTCTTAGAAACACCTTAATTATATGAAGACAGATTTATTTAACAGGTTGGTTCGCACTTTCATTGGTCATCGTTGTTTTTGAATTTTACCGAATTTACTGTCTCGTATAATGTAATCAGTTTGCAGTTATGTATAAAGCAATTAAAAATACTAGATAATTAAGTGCTACGCTACTAGTAATTTTTTAAATTTCTTGAAACTATTACAATTTTATCACTATGAGCGTCAATTTGTTGTGTTATAATCACAGATATGACAAATGATATACACTTGTGTGTGTCTGTACAATATATCTATTAATTTCATAGCATTGAATAAAATTAATTATGCTTATTATCACTTGGGCTCACTTACGGCATATTTTCTTATTTTTTACAGATTCTTATCATTGTTTGTAATTTTAATTCCGTGAAATAAAGAGTTTTTGTATTATTCTAGTCCTGTGTAAGAATCTACCCAAGGCTTGCGTTGTTAAAAAAAGTCGAGGCAGTCTTAAAGACTGCCGACAGAAGTGAAAACTCAAAACAATGGAATAACTCGGTTCTCTTTTCAATGCTTAAATTAATTAGGGTCTGAATTATTTAAATTTCATAGTTTATATACTGGTTGCGCCGCTTTATGTATGTTTGAAAATTCCCGCATTATGGTTTAAATCGCGTCCCTTTGAATTTTGACCAATTAATTGCGATCAGGTCACGCCACCTTTCTAGCCTTGCCCAATCACGCTTCCCTTTAACTATGGCACATGCTAGTTCGGTATCGCGACGCTCGCGCCGCCAATAGTTTTCGATTGCGGCCGCCAGTGTGACTGTTGCCGCCATTGTGCTAGTTCGACTGCTACCGGGACTGTGGTGGATCGCGCCGCGCGCAACGGACGCACCGACATCGCCGCGGCGTCACCATATACATACAGAAATTATTAATATGAGTCTGGTTTTATATGATGCATGCATGAGCAGTCTCAATACGAAATATCAATATTACATGTACACAGGTCCCTATACTACGCGTCGCTAGTCTGACGCGAGCCGCGCTAGTGTAATTCAGTCGGTCACGCTTACTAGCAGGTCATGACGCGAAATCATAAGTTTACCTCCTGCCGAAAATACCGCTCAACGTGTCCAAAGCAGTTTTCATTTCAAAAATGTTCCACGTATTTAATAATTATCGAAACGTTTAGAACTGCCCGTTGTTAACATATTCATAGTGAAATACTACGAATTCCATCGTGGGTTTTTGTGTATTTTTTAGGTCACAGTTATACGCACGGAATGGCGGAATGTCAACGGCATCGCATTATGTGTACCGTTATATCTATAACGATGTTTTTGACAGCCGCATGTGTACGTACAAACATTGACATGTACGATTCTACGTAGTAGGTATGAAAGCTGCTAAAAATATTTTAATAACGTATATATAAATTAAAGAAAACTTGTACAATGAAAAAGCCCATACTACATTAATATGTACGGGCATTATAATTGATATATGTGTAGCATTTTAACATTTTATCACCTGATGTTGAATGACAATGTGGCCCAGGACAGTAACAGCTGACGGGGTACTCTTATAAGTACTTTGCGATATATATTTAATCAAAGGGTCGTAGTTCCCTAAGGCATTTACGAAATACACTGCCAATAAGCTATGGTTTCATAACAAACTCAGGCTATTGGTGTTATTTAAATTTACGTCATTTAAAGCAATGTTCGAATAGACTCCTTTCCGCAGAACCGTAATCGCACAATTTTAATAATAACATTTTCAATAATGCAGCTTTACAGGTGGTAATGTCAAAAGACGAGGCGAAGTTGTTTAAAACATGTCGAACTTGTCTTTTTTACGATGTTTAAAAAAAGCGATTTATTGCTATGCAATATTTATCGAACAGTTTATTTAAAAAAATATATTTTATACGTGCGACGAATATGGACGTGCCAATTATTTTGATGATAAATTATCTCTTTATGTATAAAGGCCTGGATGGTTTGAAAATTGTCGTCATTTATTTCATTGAAATCCATATGTAAGATATAGTTTTGTCTGTATATCAAAATACGTACGTCATAATGTTATGATTATTTTTGTTTAGGTGGCAGCCCTTGTTCTATTGCACATCAGAGGAACCGCTATCTGCGATCAAAAGTGCCGCGTCCTTTACACGGTTCGCGGGAGGAGGGGCAGTCTCTAAGGGTTACCTACGATGAATATGTATTAACAAGGAAGTTAAATTATTATATCCGGCTTGTTTGCCGGATGTTTATATGTACTGCATGCATATTACATAGCTTTAACGTAAATGTTGTTTTGTTTGCCTGTAATTGATGGTTAATTTTTTTCACAAACAATACCCAGGAATCTTTATGCAGAAAACGTAATTATGGAAACTGCTTGATATAAATAGCGATATGGAAGTTGTATCGGACGAGAACACGTGTTTTCAACACTACTCGACACAGTGTTTATCCCCAACCACTTTTCGTAACACCAAAAAGAGTTATGCAACGAAGGTTTAAGATTTAAGAGTTTAAACTTATATCTTTATGCGGTTTTCACCAGTGAATAAAATGATTAACGAGGAACGTTTTGGTATATAATTCGTCCAGGCTTTTTTCATAATCAGGGCGGGACAACGTCTGCCGGGCCCGCTAGTGTTACCTAAATGCAAAGACTGCGAACTGTAGCATAACTCTCCAGTGTAATTTGATATTCCTTTTTTTAATTTATTTATTTAATACGTATTAATATTCTTATAAAATATAGTATTTATTAATGCTGAACGACAATTCAACGTTCTTAAGTGTATACCTTATATAGCAAGTACAAAGTATAAACGAGACGTATAAATGTTTATATTATATTATTTATATGTTCATAATAATCAGAAGTTTACATTCGGTTTGTTTGTCTACTCAACTTTAAAGCAGTAATATAATTCAAAGGCTAAAAACAAAAATCACATCTATACATATTATAAGAATGTAAATCTAAAGTTGTTAGTTTTTACATTTTTGTGAAAAAAATTGTTGCAGGTGTCTTGGAATAAGTAATAAAATACATTTTAATCATTTTTAGAAATGATGTCTGTCCGTTTTTTTAACAGGCATCACTGCTAAAGTTATGCGTTCACCTCATAAAGCATATCTTACAACAAAGTAGTCCGGTGAAGCTGTCAAGACCTTGCTAGGTCAATGGCGTAGACAGTTCGAGAAAAAAAAACATACAACAAAAACAATAAAAGTAACATTTAGTCTTAGTTTCGTTAAAATCGATTTACTTTATCAAAAGTTATTGTAATTTTAATGACAACGAGACTTAAGTACTAGAGAACCGTAGATAAGTAAGTGTACTTTATATATTCAGGTGATTTTATTAGTCACTGTTTTTTTACATTAGATTCCATGTGGACAGAGTCGCGGGTAGATAGGCAGGCATGTAGGCAGATACTTCATAAGATATCTTGACTCGACGTTTTTAGATTTACCTGATTTAGCATCGTAATGTGATAACATCCTGTTTCATAAAGAAAAAAAGACTCAAATTCGGTATTCATAGATACATTTAAATACGATAAATTAAAAGCTCTGACACAATGACAGACACATTTTCAAGACGAGAATCAGACAAGAAATCTGAATTTTTGGTGAACGAAAACAGCTGCATGGTGATGAAACCATGTGGATGCGGTTTTGTAATGCCCGCCGGCTAGCGATAACCGCCCACCGCTATAAACAATTAAGAATTTTAATGATATGTAATTAAAAACAACGGTTTGTTTTTTTTTTCATTTATTTCTGTTAACAAATAATTATATCAATATATGTTGTGCACAATTTCTTGTTTTTTTGGTTTGTTTTTGTTTTTGTTTGTGTTTGTTTGATTTGGTGGTTATCAACTGCAGACAATTAGGTTAGGTTAGGTTTATCTTTATACATTTATATAATCATGTTAGTAATTTTGTAGATGATAAATCCACGCTGAAGCTATTACTGGTTTCAACATGAATGGTTCGGCTCACCGCTAGCTAGCTTTAGCGTCGCTTTAAAAAGTAGTTATCGAGTTTTTGGCGGCATTTTAGTCTGTCATGTAGTGGGTTTTATATTTTATTCATAATCATGTGTTACTTGAATCTATATTGTGTAAAATTGGTGGTGTTTTATGTAATATAATTTGTTTATTGTGGATAAGTGAAGCGAATGGAATATAATACCACGGAGCATGAATTCTGAGATGCCACAAAAAATCCATGGAAAGTTGTAACAAGGGAACCACCATCTTGTTGGAACATTAACAATGACATTGAAATGATCGCACGACACTAACTTGTAATACTATTAACTACTCGACAATGGCACGAATAATCTGAATGATTGGTTGCCAAAAATAAAGTTAAAAAAAGTCGCGTCGCGTTAAAAAAAGTAAAAAAGAGAATAAGGTTGAACAGCATTTCAGAATGCTCACCGTGGTATAATAGATACTAGAACATGCTATGCTGACTAACCATCGATATCAATTAAGTCTATTGACAAGTTTATATTCTGTGTCTAAAAAATGCCTCAATACGTACATATAACGCACAAAAAATAGTAATATGTATATTTAAAAGAAACGTTTTATGTAATATTTCAAAATAATATGTTTACAACTAACTCCATGGTTATCTACATCAACACGCATCTTTCAAGATAAAAATTCACTGTCATCGATTTTTCACAGTGCGCTAAAGGAACTATAACATCAAAAATGTCAATGTTTCTTATATATTTAGTCAAATCAAATCAAAAATACTATATTCAGTTTAGGCCCTAATAAGGCGCTTATGAACGTCAAAACTACCACCGGTTTGGAAAACAACCCAGTCATCGAGAAGAATCGACAAGAAACTCTATCGGGTACATCCTTTTAACATATACAAGTGGTCGCCTAGTGGTCGAGATTTGACCATAATTCATTTTGACCTTGAATAAGACCAAAGAGAATAATACTAATAATAAAGATTAATTATTTATCAATTAATTATTAATGTATGTTATGAATTTATTATATTAGTATTTTGTAGGTGGTAGAAGCACGCTGAAACTATTACTGGTTGCAGCATGAATGGGTCGGCTCGTCCGGGGTAGTACCACCCTCTCAGAGAAAAGCGACGTGAAGTAACGGTGCTTGCATTGTTGCGTTTCGTTTGATCAGTTAGAGCGCCGGAAGCCCAACTCGACTCTCCCCTTCCCCTCCCACCACTCCCTATCCTATCCCCCTCTTCCCAAACACAGGTAAGCTACGCACTTGCGACTCCCCTGGTGTTGCTAGTGTCCATGGACGGCGGTGATCACTTAACATCAGATGACCCGCCTGTTCGTTTGCCTCCAATGACATAAAAAAAATATATTATATAATTAGCCTACAGTTTCCCCAGTTAATTTGAAAGAGCATGTAAGGTATGGAGCATAAGTCATGTTAAAAATATTGAATGTAGGACGAAAAATGGTAATTGGAACATAAGAGTAAAATGACGGATTACGAAACGTCTTTTTCATTTACATGTGTGTATACGTTGTGTGTCATTCAAGCAGTAGTGTGAGTAATGTATATTTTAATGAATTTAATGCGTGTGTAATGCATTTTATATAAAAAAATAGCTTTGTGCATTTCTCCTCCATATAAACTTTAACTATGCCAAATTTCACGTTCATTCGTTCTCGCAATGCGCTTAAAAAGGGATACAAAGTTTTGGCTTCACGTATTCATATACAATGCATCATACAATCGGTTTTAGTGGATGCACAGAGAGGAGTCAATTCCAGACATCACCATCATTCACATATTGATCCACTCTATAATAGCCTTTTGACACCAAAACCCGCTTGACATGGCGCTCAAACTTACAGTCCGGCAAATCGGTAATATGTTTTGGGACTTTATTGTAAAACCTAACACTATTACCTAAAAAACTATTACTGGTTTTGCCAAGTTTTTCATTTCTAAGTTCCCTTTGGATTTATAAAAAAAAAACGAAATGAATTGAAGTGATGACGGCTTATTTCCTAATGTTTATCACATCTACCACGGTTAGTGTTCACAGGAGTTATTTGGACCGATACTTGTCGCTGCATTCCATTATCGTACAACCCGCCTGAAACTGAAATTTCATCCACACCACCTCGATGTCTGGAGGTCTTCCACGGTGAGGTTTCCAAGGTCATTATTGCCTCGTACTTCTACCCTGTGGAATCGACTCCCAACGGCGGTGTTTCCAAACCGTTACGAGTTAAAAATCTTTAAGAAACGAGGGTACACTTGTTTAAAAGGTCGGGAAAGCGCTTGTGACTCCCCTGGTGTTGCTAGTGTCTATGGACGGCGGTGATCATATATCATCAGGTGACTCACTTGTTCATTTGCCCCCTATAATATAAAATAAACGTGTTTGGATACCACGTCAATGGATGTAGGTTCGAATCTTACTCGAATGAGTCGTACAGCTTCTTCTAAGTCCTCCTGGCTACCACCAAGCACCTGTTGGTATGTTCCGGCGGCTGCACTTGAGAGGTAGTCCTCTCTAGGTTCAGTGTGTTTACCATCTCAGACCATATCGTCATTTATCATCAGATGAGATTATAACCAACGATACAATCTGTAAAGTATAAAAATATAATATGTAGACGGGCGGAACAGCGGGCTTTTGTATGTATTAAATAAACACGGAAGACTATTACCGCGCCGCAAACATATCATTATGGTAATAAACTATTGAAACTTGTCCCATTCAGTCTGTCAATTAATGTTAATTTCATATAGAGTTATTGTATTTGTCCTGTTTGGTCATGGATACGATATCTGTTTCTTATGCGGAATGTAATTCTGTTTCTATAAAGTTGTATAAAATATGCTTTGATAGGGTTCTATGAAAGAAAAATATTTCAACCATAGATATATCTTTAAAGACTTTTAGAAACTTAAGAACGAGTTATCCTGATCTGTTTGCTAATATTAATTACTAGCTTCTGCTCGCGACTTTCTCCACGTGGAATAGTTACTTTGGGCTAACGCTAACACAGATCGGAAGCACTCAAAACGTATAAAAACCTGATTTTGAAACATTCTTCATTGGTGCTCTGCTCCTATTGGTCTTAACGTGATGATATATAGCCTATATCCTTCCTTGATATATGAGATATCTAACACTGAAATATTTTTTTAAATCGAACCAGTAGTTTCTGAGATTAGCGCGTTAACCCAACAAACAAACAAACAAACAAACAAACAAACAAATCCTCCAGCTTTATAATATTAGTATAGATTATAAACGCGAATGTGAGTTTGTTATGCTTTCACTAGTTAACTACTCAATCGATTATCATGACATTTTGCATAAATGTCGTGGTGAACAAAAATGTACCGTTAATGCCATAAAGGGTACTATTCCGAAGAGATACATCAAGTTTATATTAACGCGGGCGAAACTGCGTGCAAAAGCTAGTATCTATACATAGATAAATAATGTAAATGTGACGTGTCTGTATTTTCTAGATTTTTGTGAAAAAAATTGTTGCAGGTGCTTTGTATTAAGTAATAAAATACATTTCAATAATTTTTAAAAACGCCTGTCTGTCTGTTTGTTTGAACATGCATCACTGCCAAAGTACTATGTTCATAATAAATCCTCATAAAGCATATCCTCGAGTAACATTTAGTCTTAGTTTCATTAAAATCAGTTCACTCTATCAAAAGTTATAGTAATTTTAATGACGACGCGACTTAAGTCCGTGAGGAAAGCAGATAAGTAAATGGATTTAATATATTCAGATGATTATATTAGTCAATGTTTTTTACATTAGGTTCCACGCGGACAGAGTGGCGGACACAGCTAGTTTATATATAAAACTCCGGTTCGCAGTGTGTTCCTATTCCTATGTACGGCAATTCTAATCAGCGACCGATTTTTTTTGGTACTACTTACTGGTTCATCTTAATGGTTCTTAGATACAGTTATACTAACTAAATGACGCAGTTGTTGGAATTTACAATTTTCTATTTTAATTTTTTCGGATTTTTTTGATATAAAAGAGAATATAGAATCCTTAAATGTTTGCCTTTCAGCACCGCCCAAATTTTTTCTTTACATAGGAGACAAACGAACAGGCGGGTCACCTGATGTTAAGTGATTACCGCCGTCCATAGACACTAGCAACACCAGGGGGTTCGCAAGTGTGTTACCAACCTATGTTTGGGGACAATGGGGGAAGGCGTAGGGGGAGTGGGGAGGGGAGCGGAGGTAGGCTTCTAGCGCTCTCACTGACTGAACGAAGCGCAACAATGCAAGCACTGTTACTTCACGTCGTTTTTCTGTGGGTCGGTACTACCCCGGGCGAGCCGACCCATTCATGCTGAAACCAGTAATAGCTTCAGTGTGGCTCTACCACCTTCAAAATTACATATTACCTTCTAATATTATTTATTATTAAATTATTTAATTCAGCACGAAGTGAAATGATCAACAATCGGTTATATTAAAATATGTAATAAATTTTACAGCTGTTATTTACGTCGTGTACCTCTTTAAGAAGTTGTAAATCAACGCTTAAGAAAATAATGTCTAAACGACTATAATATTTTCGCCGTGTTGTGAGTTGACAAAGTAAAATCAGTTAAATAAAAAACGTTAAGTTTGTAATCGAATCTGTTGGAACGTTTTGAAAGAATAAAAAATAAGTAGTCAGCTGGACAAAGTCTATCGACCGATACGAACTCTACAATGTTTAGAACGTCTATAAAATTTAAGTAAAAAAAAAAACAGTGACTAATAAAATCATCTGAATGTATTAATACATTTATTTATCTACTTTCCTCTCTTTTTTTTCCTCGAACTGACTATGCTATTGATCTGGCTAGGTCTTTACAGCTTCACCGGACTACAATACTTTCCTCTCGTACTTAAGTCGCGTCGTTATTATAATCACGATAACTTTTGATAGAGTGAACCGATTTTAATGAAACTAAGACTAAATGTTACTCCAGGATATGCTCTATAATTTAGTAGTGATGCGTGTTCAAAGAAACAGACATACATACAGATAGACATTTCTAAAAATGATTGAAATGTATTTTATTACTTATTTGAAAACACTTGCAGCAATTTTTTTTCACAAAAATCTAAAAAGTACGGGCACATTAGATTTACATTCTTATAATATGTATAGATGATTGGATATATCTGTTACATTGTGCACAAGCCGCTGCTAATCTAAAATCTGCAACTTATTAATAGAATAATTTCCATTTAAAATGCTTAGAGACTTTACGAATAACTTAAAACCAATGTTAACGGACAAGTGTGTGAATAAAAACAATGATTTATCACTATATCGAACTCGGTTTAAACATTAACCGTTGCAATAAATATAACAACGATACGTATGAATAGAGGTAAAATATGACCACACTATATGGAGACTTTAAAACCAGCTCCATTCTAAACGGGAAAAAAACATTGATACCGCATAAGACATATCGATTCTAGTAAATTATATCGCAACACCTTATAGAAGTGACGTAAAAACATTATCGGATGATAAACGATTTACTAAACAACTTGAATAATAGAAGTAATTTTTAAATAATTATAAGATTTTGTAAGCGAAAGGTTTTTGGATAATCGTGTGAGGTTACATTTTGCTTCGGTGTGTTGGTATGATTTTTTCTAAGTTAAAGTTGTACATAATAAGGTTTATTTCAGTGTCTTAAATCTACATAAATAAAATGATATAGGGTCGACGTTGTGCGCGCGTCATCCAAAAACGACTCCATTAATTTCGATTATTTTTTTGTCTTTACTTCTCAGACCCTTGATCCTTATCTAATCAAATATAACGATAGCTTCAATTAATATAAAGTTACTGGCCTCTGCCCGCGACTTCGTTCGTGTGGAACAGTTACTTTGGACTAACGCAACGGAAGATCTGAAGAGAAAAAAAAATCCGATTTTGAAACATTCTTCATTGATGCTCCGTTCCTATTGGTTTTAGCGTGATGATATATAGCCTATAACATTCCTCGATAAACGAGCTATATAACACTGGAATAATTTTTCAAATCGGACCAGTAGTTCCTGAGATTACCCCCTACAACATCACAGACTCACAAATTCACAAACTTTACTTCTTTATAATATTAGTATATATAAAACTACGAGTAATGTAGTTTTAGGACCAAATATTTTTAAATTATTAGGCTTGCGTCTCTTATTATAATAACGGCACGCTATGACAGTCGTTTTGACTTTTGTGCATTCATTAAGTTTGTATAAATTAATAAATACATTTGAAGGAGCAAATTGCTGTTCTTTATTGTCAATAGTCACGTGTACTTAGTCCTAAGATATTACAGATAGAAGATATTATGGAAATCGTCCAGAATAATTAAATAAAAATGTAATTATATCTCTATATGTAACTCTTTTTGCAAATGTTGTGATAGATAATGATTGTGAAGGACGCTGACCAAGAATATTATATTTAAAAAGTTTTTGTCTCTCCGTTTGTATTTCTGGAATCAATTTGAAAATGTCCGATTTATATGAAATGTGAGTATATCTCTTACCACAATTTGCACAATTCCCGTTCAAGTAATCGGACCTAAGCAGAATTTTTGTAATTTCTGTCTGGCCCCTCCTCCCCCTGGTGAGCAAAAGTAAGCAATGCTCTTCCCCCTCCTCCAAAGCTTATGTAAACGTTTCTATAAGTATTTTTAAATCTGTTCTGGTTAAAAAAATACATATTGCTTACGTAATCACCACCCAGACCCCACATCCTCTATGTCATCAAAAATCAGCAAATTAAAGACCCCCACTCCACATCATTGCTTACGTAATACTTAAATGTCCCCCCTATTTATCCCATGTTACAAAATTGTACAACAATGTTTAAGAAAAGGTATTTATGTATTAACGCCAATGAAGTTTGTCTAATTGGTAATTGGAAGTTGGTTGGTCAAAGGATATTAAAGAGCTTCGGGTATTCGGGTTCGAAAATAAACATATTTTTTATATCATAGGAGGCAAATGAACAGGTGGGTCACCTGATGCTAAGTGATCACCATCGCCCATTGACACTTGCAACACCAGGGGAGTCGCAAGTGCGAGCCTGTGTTTCGGGGAGGGGGTGGGGGGGAGGAAGGTGGATATCCGGCGCTCTCATTGGCCGAAAAAACACAACAATGCAAGCACTGTTAGTTGACGTGGGTGTTTCTGTGGGTCGGGTGGTAGTACTCCGGGTGAGCCGACCCATTCATGTTGAAACCAGTAATAACTTCAGCGTGGCTCTACCACCTACTAAATTACTAACGTTATTATATAAATATATAAAGATAAACGTAACCTAACCTAATTCTCTGCAGTTGATAACCACCAAATCTATAGCAGCAGTGGCGATAATAGGAAAGTACCAAAAAAAATTGTACACAACATATATTGATATAATTATTTGTTAACAGAAATAAATGAAAAAAAAAACAACCCGTTCCTTTTAATTACATGTCATTAAAATTCTTAATTGTTTATAGCGGTGGGCGGTTATCGCTAGCCGGCGGGCATTACAAAACCGCGTCCACATGGTTTCATCACCATGCAGCTGTTTTCGTTCACCAAAAATTCAGATTTCTTGTCTGATTCTTGTCTTGAAAATGTGTCTGTCATTGTGTCAGAGCTTTTAATTTATCGTATTTAAATGTATCTATTAATACCGAATTCGAGTCTTTTTTCTTTATGAAACAGGATGTTATCATATTACGATGCTAAATCAGGTAAATCTAAAAACGTCGAGTCAAGATATGTTATGAAGTATCTGCCTACATGCCTGCCTATCTACCCGCGACTCTGTCCACATGGAATCTAATGTAACAAAAACAGTGACTAATAAAATCACCTGTATATATAAAGTACACTTACTTATCTACGGTTCTCTAGTACTTAAGTCTCGTTGTCATTAAAATTACAATAACTTTTGATAAAGTAAATCGATTTTAACGAAACTAAGACTAAATGTTACTTTTATTGTTTTTGTTGTAAGTTTTTTTTTTCTCGAACTGTCTACGCCATTGACCTAGCAAGGTCTTGACAGCTTGAACGGACTACTTTGTTGTAAGATATGCTTTATGAGGTGAACGCATAACTTTAGCAGTGATGCCTGTTAAAAAAACGGACAGACATCATTTCTAAAAATGATTGATATGTATTTTATTACTTATTCCAAGACACCTGCAACAATTTTTTTCACAAAAATTTAAAAACTAACACAACTTTAGATTTACATTCTTATAATATTAGGTCTTTACCTATGAAATTGCCGTTTTGTATGAAAAAATTTAAACGAAATTTTTTCATGTATTTTTTATTTGTATTAATCGAAGTAATCACCCATGCAATCAATGCATCTTTGTCAACGCAGTGGCAGTTTATTGATGCCCTTCTTAAAGAAATCAGCTGGACGGGAGGCAACAAATTCTTCAAAGGCATTTTGTACTGCCTCTCGGGTATTGAATTTTTTTTGAAGTTTTGAAGTTATCCAAATTTTGGAAAAAGTAGTAGTCTGTAGGCGCAAGGTCTGGTGAGTAGGGCGGATGACGGAGAACTTCTGTGCAATATGAACTCGCACGTTGTCGTGCAGGAGCAGCGGAGACGAGCGATTGACCAATGCTGGTTGGAGGTGTGCCAGCTTCTCCATCATTGTGTTCAGTTCTTCACAGTACACATCTGCAGTAATGCTCACCCCGTTTGGTAAGAAGCTGTGATGAATCACACCGGCGCTAGACCACCAAACAGTGACCATCACTTTTCTGGGGGAAAGTTTTCGTTTAGGGCATTGTTTAGGTGCTGAACCAGGATCCAACCAACTTGCTGAGCGCTTGTGGTTATCAAACAGAATCCATTTTTCATCGCAGGTAACAATGCGGTTCATAATTCCTTCATTTGTGTGTCTGTTGAGCAGTGCAAGGCACGTCTCGACGCGTACTTCGCGCTGGCGATCATTGAGTTCGTGGGGCACCCATTTGTCAAGCTTTTTTACCTTGCCAATTTGACGCAAATGGACCAATATTGTTTTGACGCTAACGTTGAAAGCTGCTGCTAATTCAGCCGTAGATTGTGTATCATCAGCTTCCACCATCGCCTTTAATTCGTCATTGTCGACCAAAGTCTTCGGACGACCGCGAGGTTCATTTTTCAGGTCGAAATTCCCAGAACGGAAGCGAGCAAACCAATAACAGGTGGTGCGTTGGTCTGTAGTGTTAGCTCCGTAAACGCGTTGATGTTGCGTGTCGCTTGTGCCGCGTTGCTGCCCCGACGGTACTCATATTCCATAATTACTCGAATTTTTAACATATCCATGATGACAAAAAAGATTGAAATGCGATGAAAATGTAACACTAATCAATAAAAAAATGACTTTTTTTGGAAAAAGAATTCCATGTTTTTAAAATAAAATTAATTTGAAATTAGAATTTTAGCCAAACAAAAATTACTTTGATTTGAAATGGCCAGTACTGCAGAACGGCAATTTCATAGGTAAATACCTATTATGTATAGATGTTATTTTTGTTTTTAGCCTTTGAATTATATTATTGCTTTAATTATACGAACGCAATGACTCGTTAATATCTCTGATCATGTTTGCACTTGTTTAGAGTTTCATATGTCAGATATATTGGATCGTTTAAATGCAAATCTGTCTGTTGCTTAGAATTCATTATTTTAATAAATAACACACATACATTAATACTTCTAGGAATCTTTAATAACTTAGTTAAGTCACTTATGGCTATGATTCTATAATTATACATGATTGTTTTAATTGCAATATGTCAAGGCATATAAAAATATTAGCAGTGTAATTTAAAATACAGCTATATATTACGTTACTCACAAGGTTTGTATTCTTATAGTCATTTTAATTATCACCCTTTTGAGTTTTCTGTACATCTATGCAAATGTTAGGAAGTTCCAGAAATTATTTGTTTGAATGCGATTGTTTCTATTGAGTAAAGTTGTAGGTTATGTAACATCACGCTAAGAACTTCAGGAGCAGTGCACATACGATTCAAATTATTGTTGGGAAAATGAAGCTACAACGAAGTAAAGAGCAGACGAACGGACATGGCTAAAGATTAAATAAATCGATTTGGAATATTGACTTCCATTGGTAATGTTGTTTTCAACGAATACTTTTTACGCGTTTTGAACGGTGAACGAAAGTGAACTGACTCGCTCTGGTCGGTGATGCACGGAATCCTGTATACTTATCCTGTATGCTCATGTCATCAACCACTTTTTGATGGATGAAGGTGTTACTTTGCGGAAATCCATAATTATGTATTTGAGTGGACGTTATTTTGCGCTTCAGCCTGGAATTGATTAGCACTCTTGCATTCATACCTAATATTGATTTGAGGATGCTCTGTGAAGGAGCGAAACAAGTTTCATCTTATGACGTGCCAGCGGCCGGCAATGAATTCCAGTCGCTGGTGCGAAGTAATGTCCATTCAAATACCTAAATAAGTCATTAACCACGTATACTGTCTGATAAGGAGTGCATCAGTCCTGTAATTACGTATTTATTATTTCATATTATATTAATAAAATTATATTTTATATCTATCACTACATATTATGAAACAAAGTCCTCTGCCACGTCTGTCTGTCTGTCTGTTCGAGATTACTCAAAAATTACTGAACGGATTTTCACAAGTAGATAAAGTGATTCATGAGGAAGGTTTAGGTAATTTGTCAAGGTTTCTTTTATTATGAGAATAAGGGATAACGTCCGCCGTTTCATTCCTAGTCGGATTTTCATTTATTCCATATTTATTGATGATACCTCTGTCGTTTTCAGCAAATATAAAAAAACAATGTTCAATGTTCTAAAAATAAATGCATTCAAAATCATTAAAATGAAATAGTAATGTTATAGTGAATTCTGTTTATCATATATATAACAGTCAAGTTGTTGTTAATTTGTTATGCCGTGGCACGCGATTCACAGTTCTTTGTTTCTCGTAGTTTTGCGTCATGCGGTGACACAAATAAACATAGGTCGGTTTGTGTACAGTACTTGTCAAACTTTTCAACCGGTCTGAATATAGTTAAGCAGAACACAAATTTAGTTATATTTTACGTGTTATATATGGTGTCGTGGACTATTTGTAAAACTAAAAGTAATGAATATTTTTGCTATAGATTTTATTTCTTTATTTCAAACCGTTCAGACAACACACGGAATATTATAGAATTTTTGGGGACTTCATACATTTATTGTGATTAATTATTGAATATATATTTTATTATTAATTATTAAGTAGTAATTATTATTATTATTTAGTATTTTGTTTGTATATTATTATTATTATTATATAGAATTATTATGTAGTAATTATTATTAGTCGTCTATTAAGTAGTCTATAGCACTCAGGTATAACACACCTTTCTAATAGTGAAATAATTTTCTAAATCGGATCAGTATTACCGGAGATTAGCTCGAACATTCAAACTCACAAACTTTACCTCTTTATAATAGCATTGGTATAGATGTATAGCATCAAGACACCTTAACGATAAATAAATGCCAATTCTAGAGTCCCATAGTAATATTTTAACTTTGTTTTGCATTAAACCCCTTGACTATATTAAACATAAGCCTAAACTTGCGGCTATATTCAGAGCGGCCGAAAAGATTGACGAGGGATGTAGAGAATTTTGTATGGTGATTTATTTCGGTCCGATATCCAGAGTGCCATGTACTAAACAATTAGTACAAACCCATTGCGTGATAGCAGGATATTTGCCCGAAGGTCTAGTGACATCAATCAAGTTGAAAGATGTTGTCAGGCATCTAGAGGCGTGATCTGGTAGCTGCACTTGAAAACAAGTCTCCCTTAACGTGTTACCATTTTAAAATACATTATCAGCTAACATTAATTGGGATTTTGGTCAAATGTTATATTTTTTCTCAATCTGTACACATTTACTTCTACTGAGTTTAATTTGCATTGTAATTAAGATAGCATACCTTCAAAAAAAAGACACTATATATAGATATATGTTTTTGATAAGGTTCTCCTTGAAAACTGTTGACACTTCAGGATTATAAATTCAACTAGTTGTGGGATCAGCTCTATACTGTACTATTTATTTAATTCTATTATTATTTCTTGTAATAAATACTTGAGTTATAGCAAAATGTACCACAATCGAGAGGCAATTTAGTTCATAATTTGTCATCAGAACATTTGTCTATCTGTCCTTTTGTGTGCTTATAATTTAAAAAAATCTAAACGGAATGATTCTTTTTTTTTATATATATATATATATTTTCTTGACGAAATGATATAACTCTATTAAGATTTATGTTTTGTGTGCCTCATCCGACATTTTTATTATAGTTCGCTTCGTCACGTAACAGCGGTCACTGTGATTTAAATATAAAAGTTAGATTTATGGACCTGCCAATTGGTTTTATTTTTTGATCCTGCCTGCCTGATAAACACTTGCCATTTGCATTATATTGTTTAATGTTTGATGGTTTAATTAGAATATTACTGCGCAATGTAGCTACTGGTCGTAATTTTGTGTCGACTTCATTTATAAAATATACTAAAACCTTGCTAGAGAATATATATATACATGTATTCGCTCCTTGTATATTTAAACACTAAAGGCTGTACAGGCGAAAGTAATTATTTAACCTTTTTCGTACTTTCGTCAACAATCCTACCTAATGAAAATTACAATTATCAAATGAGTAATATTACTCTACAAGCGTCTTGTGATCATTTCAAAGTTCGTACAAGATGGCGATCCCTTGTTAGAATTATCCAAGGAGTTTTTCTAACATCTCAAAATTGTTCCGTATTATTTTTCTCGTCCACCTCACTTGTGCACAATAATCAACTTATATTACGTCAGATATCACCAATATTACAAAATATAAGGTCAAGTAACTCAAGATTATAAATCCATATAAATAAAAATCAGTGGGCTTATTTTTTCTTGTTGTTTTTTTTTCGATTTGACTAACTGCCTCACGGCTCTTCAGAACTTCACAGGGCTTTTAGGACGAGCGCTTGGGCACTCAGTCGAATGGCAACAAGTTCAACGGTGCCAGAGTGGCCGAACCTCGGCTTGTGCTGTTGCCTAGAATACAGCGCGAATCGAACTAACTGGTCATGTGAGCTAAGTTAATCATACATGTATACTTTAGTATACCAAAAAAAGGGAAAAGGATCCCTTACAGAGCCTACGTAAATACCGAGTAAGCGAGCACGTGTGTAAAATGCCATTGTGCAAGAAACTAGTGTATGCGGTGTCACTGTATCTCACTAGCAACAGCTAAAGGGCTATTGAACCTATGCTTGAGATGCAGACGAGAGAGGCTGCGGCGGGAACTTTCCTTCTTGTATTTCTCAGAAAAATGTTTGTGTAAAGAAAATATTTGAAAAATCGTCCGGAAAGTTGAAAAATTTTGGATTAATAAATCCATATAAAAAAGTGACTAAGTGCGACAAAAGACAGTAGAGAGATCTCCAAAAATATTGACAAAGTTGATAAAACTGACGTTCACGTGCTCATATCAAGGGAAGATTTTTTTTTATATGTACTTTTTACTTTATGCGTTTGACCACAATCCCATGACACATCTGATGTTAAATGCTGATGAGGTCTAAGATGGCAAGCAAGCTAAACTTATAGGGGATTGGCTCACAAGTGCAACTACGGGACCACACCAATAGGTGCTTGGCGACAGATTTTTAACTGGATGGTGGTAGCGAGAGACAGAGTGGTAGAGACTTGTTGTTGTCACGCTGTTTTCGTTCACCGGTAGCTCCGACTGAGTTGCAAGGATTCGAAATTACGTCCTACGACATTGTGTCCGAACACGCTAAAGTTAAAACATGCTATTTAGACTCTTTTTTTTGTCTCCTGTGTGATGTCGGGACGGGAAGCTAGTTACAAAAAAAAGTCTGACTCAAGTAATTATTTATTATTTAACAAACATTAATCGGAACTCGTTTATGGTTGCGATCTCTTTTATTATATTAAATTGGTCAATTTAGTTATCATAACAGCAATAATGGTCGCGAAAAAATGGAATTGTTGTGATCGGTGCGGATATTTTTAAGGAGTCAGTAACAAAAAAAAATCGTAGAACAAAATAATGAACGCTACGTACAACTGTAATTTTTAATAACATCTGCAATTTGTTTTGATTGGCGAGTTACGTGTAACGAAACTGTTCTTGTTGAGCAAAAACATTATCTTTTTAATTTTATGGGTTCTGTACCTATATAATTTTGTTTTTTGGTAATTTGTGATAGTTGAAAGGTTCAAATACGATTATAGACATTAAGAAGGTTATATTCAGTAACATGAGATGAGATTATAACGATTAATAAATTATTTATATATACAATCTGCGTCTGCAGTATTTATTACTTGTTACACTCATTTGTTATTACTCGTTGAGATTATTATTTGACGTAAGAAAAAGAAATAGTTATAGCAAGAGGGATATCGTGTAAATATTGTCCGTATTCAGAAGAAATTTATAAAATGCCAATTTTTATAACCATTGGTTGAAGGCAATAAACGTCGATGTGCCTCAGACTTACTTAGTGGCAAGTTTTAGTACAGTACATAATATAAAAATTCTGTCAATGAAGAAACATAGATGCACTAATATTCACGATGATATACAGTTACAGATACAGTTTGAAGTTTATTGGTCTCTGATATTCCAACATTTATTTCTGTGTAGAAATATAGATGTATTTATTATATATTATAATCTGAATTTATCATCGTTAAATTAATATTTTGCAATTTCTGCTGTAACTTGGCTTTTGTGAAGGGACTATTGTCTTTCCGCTATATTTATTGTTTTTTTAATTAGCTGTAATTTTCCATTTACTTCTTCAACCAGATACAGGCCAATTGAACGAAAGCGAATACAAACGAGTGGATTTCGCTAATGAATCCCGTTCACTCGCTTACTCGTCCATACAAAGTGAATACAAACAAAAGACGTTCTGTAACTGGCGGTGTTTTCTGGGGGATCTTTTTAAACCAAAATTAAACCCACACACATTGTTAATCAACTAAGTAGAATTAGGTGTATTGTCTCACAAACTAGCTACAATTACTGAATTATGGAAGAAAATCACGTCTATACAATTTTATTTAGTTGACCCGGGATTGATTATTAGTATTATAGATTCATAATAATTTGTTCGGCTTCAGTAAATCGTCTATATCTACTCATTCATATTCGTTGGTTCCCTTTCTGCATTTGGTTGGTACACATCATAATAAATACAGTGGGAATATTTCAATAAGCTTTTCTTTTTATCAAAGAACCCTAAAATTATAATGTTCAGAAATTCCCGTAGTAAGTAACGTAGTCTTTTATTTTTAAATCGATAGACCACTCGAATGCACCGTGAAGCATAACTAAAATGATTAGTATAAGCGCCTCTAACGAATGTAACAATTTGACGGCGCTTGTCTCGGTATCGCACGTAACTAGTTTAAAATTGTTTTGAATAAGCCGATATTACCTAGCATTATTGTCAGGAACTTTATGCATTTTATAGCGTGCAGGTACGTCTCTAGTCGAATGTGGATGTAAAGGTATTGGGTAGTCTTCGATTTAGTGATTGAAAGTTTAGGGAGGAACTCGAGCCGCCATAGGACGAGCCTGGGGGTGATGCAAGGTCGACACACTTGCACCGGATGCATACACTCGAAACAGAGCGTGTACAAGTTCCACACTCGCCTCTAAACATTTCGTCCAAAGATATGTCTTTGAACCTTTGATTGCAGAAAGAGACCTCTTCCTGATGAAGCTTTTGATGAAGGAAAACATCGTTATGAAATCATAGCGTGGCTGTAGGCCTCTTTTTAAACCCTGGCCTGGCTTGTTACCATACTTAATGTGAAAGTCTGTCGCTAATCACCTCTAGGTGGTTTTCGGCAGCTGCACTTGAGAATTAGTCCTAATGGACAAACTATGTAATCTATGTAATCATAATTTAGAAACTTCTTGGTCAGCGTCGTTATTTAAAATCAGGTGAGATTGTGGTCAAATATTAAAATGTGTAAAAAATGCTAGACCAGTGCTCGTTCTCCTCTTACTGAGTGATTAAGGAACACTATGGGGTACGATAAGTTAGGCATAACTCACTCACAATGCAAAATGACTTCACGTCAGAAAAAAGTCCCGGTCCCTTTATTACCTTAGTCGTTATTTTTAGCAGCATTACTACTTTATATTGTTTACTCTCTTACTGAAATTCTGTTTGAGAAAAGAACTCTTCACTAAGGTTAGCGATGTTTATGATCCGTAACACACATCGGATGAGATTGTGTGATTGTTTAAAAAAATAAGTGGCAAGAAACTCGATCTGGTTTATCTTTTCATCATGCATATTTGATACATTCGTTTTTAACGGATGCACACAGAGGAGCGTTTCAGACGCCACTATCGTTCACATATTGATCCACCCGGCTTGACTTTTGACCTGGTAGGTACTTGAACTTTCTAATATATAAAACCTTATCCTGATAGTTACAAACAGAACAAAAAATAGCTAGCCAGGTAGGTGCAGGCGTTCTGAAGTGATGCGTGAACTTACGCGTACATTTGGGAGTTGGTTATTTATATTGAAACTTTTTTTTCTTGTTGTCAAATTTTTTCCTCCATCTATCGCATGTCGCATTACAGTCGGCCGCGGAGTAGGTGTAAAGTGAAAGGCGCTCAGCAGAGCAGCCAATGCCAATATGGCAACGCCCACGGCTCAATTCAATGATTTAAATAAATATTGTGCTTATAAAATGCGTCTATCATCCATATGATTGTATTTATCATGTATTATTCCGTATGCAGATTACGCGTGTGTATAAGTAGATTGAAATTAAAATTAAAAGTTAGACATCTTGTCTACTATTGATTTCCCATTATCATTAATTACCATTTTCTAATTAATAAGTTAAGATTTAAAAAGGCGATTTGAATACCCTAGATCGAATAATTTTCCGAAAATTTTTAATTAAATGCCTACAATCCAAAAAAAGTTTCACTTAAAAGGCCGGCAACGTACTTGTGACTCCCTGGTGTTGCTAGCGTCTATGGACGGTGGTGATCACTTACAATCAGGTAACCCGCCTGTTCGTTGTCCCCTATAATAAAAAAAAATATTTGCACCGTGGTTTCATAAAACCACACAGTTTTTTATTTATTAATATAAATTACATTCACCTCTACTTCCAACATATAAATATTTAAATAATATAACATACTAGCGGGTCCGGCAGCGTTGTCCAGCCCTGATTATAAAAGTATCTCTGACAAATTATATACTAAAACGTTCCTCATGAATCACTTTATTCACTGGTTCAGTAGTTCAGTAGTTTTTGAATTTATCGCGAACAGACAGACAGACATACGTGGTAGGGGACTTTGTTTTATACTATGTAATGATTATATTATATAAGTTAAATAGTATACTCAATTCTAATGAAAAATTGTGTTTTAATACCGAATGAGTCACGGTGTATAAGACTTAAACATACGATGGAACGAAGCGTATTCCCAAGTGCCCTCTTCATCATACAAATCGCCACACCTACTTAGGGTAAGCAGTGGAGTATAAACAATTCCTATGTCATTTACAAGTTGACACGTCGACAATTTGCGCAAATTATTTTAGACACGAGTAATAGTTAGTCGACACGCAGAACCGTGTGGGTTTTTTTTTGTATCGCTAAATATGTTGTACAAGCTTTATATATTTATATAAACATTCATGATGATATTTACTGTTATTTATAATTCAAACTGTGCCCGCGACTTCGTAGGCGTGAATCCTTATGTAAAAAGCAGCGATTAATTAAGTGATCTGAATGTATTAAGTCCATTTACTTATCTACTTTTCTCTCGTACTTAAGCCGCGTCGTCATTAAAAGTACAAAAACTTTTGATAGACTGAACCGATTTTAATGAAACAGAGATTAAACGTTAAAGAGGTTTTATCATGAACGCAGTATTTTAGCAGTGATGCGTGTTCATACAAACAGACAGACAGACATTTCTAAAATTGATTGAGACGTGTTTTATTATTTATTCCTAGACGCGTGCAACAATTTTTTTTACAAAAATTAAAAAAAAGTACAGACACTTTAGATTTACATTCTTATTATATGTATAGATAGGTGGCCATCTATTTGATCGTGAAATACAAAAATATGAATAGTTTTATAAAATAGATACACTTAAATTATAGAAAACTCATTCAATTAACAACAGTAACTATTTACAGTACTCATGTATTGAAATTAAATTTATTAATAAGGCTATAATTATCAACAGAACAAATAACGCTTCTTTGCTAGTCCCTACAAAGTTATGTTTTATTTAGTTACTAGTGGGCCCGGCGGACGTCGTCCCGCCCTGATTATGAAAATTATATACTAATACGATCCCCATCAATCACTCTATCCACCGGTGAAAACTGCATGAAAATCCGTTCCGTAGTTTTTGAGTTTATCGCGAACAGACAGACAGACAGACGCGGTAGGGGACTTTTTTTTATACTATGTGATGATATTGTATCGGTAAAAAATATTTATAACAAAAATTATATTTGGTTTATAGAAACTTTTGGAGAGTATTATTCTGTTTTATCAGAAATGAAATAAAATACATGCATCCTTTTTTATTAATTCTTTATTAAGAAGAAGAAAAAATCTTTATTGTTGGAAAACATCGCAAACAACAAGACAGATAAAGTTAACATATACATTGCTTATTAAAATTCAACAAAGGCACCCCCATTCAGCTACATGCTTGCAGTACAACTGCGTGGTACTCCAGTGATGAATTTCAATGGGGGATCAAAGTAATGTATGGACGTGTAGGCGGTGTTTTGACAAAAATATTACACCCATTATTATTATTATTGAAGTGAAACTTCTTTATCGACGTAGGGAGGAATTTTAGAGTATGTAAAAAAAAACGTATGTAACGTTTTTCGGTTACGCGCCATCTTAATTTCTGTATATTTTTCCGTTACGCGCCATGTTTATTTCTAAAGGTGCGCTCAATGATCAGATTCCGTTTTTCGTTTTTTTTTCTGTAAGGTTGTAAATATAGTAGATCATTTTTCGAAAAATAATGTCATAAAGAAGTTTCACTTCTTACGTGTGTACACTGATACACGCACGTATTTTTTATATTACATTATTAAAATATTATTTATACTATTATTATTGTTTATTGTGTACTTAATATCTACACAATAATCTTAATATATATATTTCTTGTGTGCGTGTGTATGTGACTGAACTCCTCCTAAACGACTGGACCGATTTTGATGAAATTTTTTGTGTGTGTTCGTGGAGATTCGAGAATGGTTTAGATTGACAATTGGACTCGGTAGGTGGCGCTGCAGTTGACTTTTAGGATTTTTTTTATTATCAAGGCAGGACAACGTCCGCCCGGTCCGCTAGTAAAATATAAATATTGAAAAAATACAAATGTTACAAAATATTACAAAAGTGCCTGGACGCAAAAGCCCCTCATTATCTCGGCTGCACATTGGCACTATAAGCCTGAGAATACATACCGGAGACCGCGCGAAAGCAGAGAAGATACAAAACATAGATAAGTTTAATGTACGTATACTAAAATTGGAACCACTCATAAAATTAACGCTATTGCTATTATTAGTTTTTGAACTTGTAACAGAAATTGTTGTAATATATATATTTAAAACTTTTCTTAATTCTTAATACAAAATTGAATTTACTTTCGAAATTAGACAAGGTATAACGTGAGATAATGATAGTTTTTCCTGTGGATTATGACATAACAAACAAAAACTATACCATCCAAAGCGATTAAAACCACTTCACAATGGCAACACAGTGGGGATTATTCCTCTAGGGAAATATACAGAGTGCTACCACACCTCGGGTGGCGGCCATCTGTAATTTATTAACAGGTTAAATTTCTAATTAAACCCCGCCTATATTTTTAATATCTATAGTGTCGGATTATGTTTCGCTCTATCGCTAAGTACTATCGGAGTGTTTGGGCAGTTTATGGCCACGTTTGCCGGTTGTGTGGACCGGTCCAGCGGGTTACTGTGCTAACGGACACCGCTGTTTATCTTGGTAGGCTTTTTGCTATCTCTAATACATATTTATTGTACTAACATTGATTAAGTACGTAAAAAATTAAAAGGATAAATCTATGCGAGCCGTTTGGATTCGCGCACCTAACTATAATGTTAATGAACAGTATTATAATTTTGAAGTTTATCTCTTTTGTCGACTTTTTTTTTATTTAATGCCTAAACAGATAGGCAACAACATATTATTTAACATTATTAAAGTGAAACTTTTATTACATCATCTCAAACTTTTTCGTCTGTGTGTTGCATGTCGCGTGATGGTCGGCCGCGGAGTAGGGATAATGTGAAAAGCGCTCGTTAGAGCAGCCAGAGCCAATATGGCGGTGCCTATAGTTCGCAGCAGCTGACCGTGTAGTGTATAGATTATTATTAGTTAAATGTCTATAGTGTGAAAAAAAGTTTCATTTTTACCGTGGTTTCATAAAACCACACAATTTTATGTTAGAAGGAACCAATTTATAATAGGATAAAGATATTTCTATTGGACCGAACAGAGTTGTTTTGTTTTTCGAGTATACGTGTGTATTTGTATTTCTTTGGTACGCCAGATTTTAAGATTAATTTACCTTTTCATTAACTTTTGCTCGCGGCTTCGCTCGCTATAATAAATTTGACCTATCGTTCAAGTGCACTATTTCTCGTACATGAAATTGATAATCTGTATGCACAATGAAGTCGAGGTGGTCCAGTGGTTTGATCGGTGGAATATCGATTCGATATCCGCAGGTTCGAACCCCGGCATGTACCGACGAGTTTTTCGGAATTCGCGTACATTTACTAATTTAAATAACAGTATCATCTGACATTGAATGAAAACATCGTGAGGAAACCTGAACCTGAGAAATGTTCTTGTAGTACTACTATATGTGGGAAAACATAGAACTGTGGATTTCTCAGAGTTTAAAATCACCAATACGTCGTGGGCTGGCGTGGTGATTATGCCCATACCTTCCTTCGAGAAGATACCTATGGCCCTGCAGTGGGTCTCTCATAGGCTGACGATGATGATGCACAATTTTATGATAACCAGTCGAGTAGTTAAGGTCTGAAAACTTAACAAACAAACAACCACATACTCACATTTATAAGGTTTAAGGATATTTTTTTTAACTTTATTTTTGGCAACCAATCTTTTAGATTATTACTGCCATTGTCGAGTAGTTAATAGTATTACAAGTTCTTCTTCCATTCCATTTTTGGCAACCAGTCTTCTAGTAGACTATTACTGCCATTGTCAAGTGAGTATCGATATTACAAGTTTCTTGATATCATTTCAATGAACTAACAAGATGGTGGCCATCTTGTTAGAACTTTCCATGGAGTTTTTGTGGCATCTCAAGATTCATGGTCCGTGGTATTATTTTCCATTCACTTTACTTATGCACAATAAACAAACTATATTACATAAAACACCACTGATTTTACACAATATAGAGTCAAGTGACACAAGATTATGAATAAAAAATAAAATCCACTACATGACAGACCAAGATCCCGCCAAAAACTCTAAGATATATTTAAAAGTTCCGGCCACATCATAATTGTATGAGTGACATAGACTATATACTATTTAGATATGACATTTGTGAATCATAAACAAGAGGCGGGATGGAAAATATTTTTATTCTTACCAATACTCACTTCAAGAAAGCTTTTTTTTATACTTAAAAAAAATAATTATCTTTTAAATAGATTTTTTTGTTTACGGTTTCTAATTTTAATAGATGCTTATCGTTTGTAATCAATATTTACAGCGTAAAATTTGAACGGAAACAGATAAAAAAAAACAATTAACTGGACATTGTATGATGTATTTTTTTCTACTTCCTACATTGGTAACCAATCCTCTTTATTGGAGCATAGCTTTAGCCCGCAGCACCGCTCGCGTTAATTTAGGATTGACTTATGCCTCGAAAAAAATTTAATTTTTGGATAAAAGGTATTCTATGTCCTTTTTTGTATCTCTGACGACGTGTATGCAAGATTTCATGATGATTTCTTGAATAGGTAAGGCGTGAATACGTCACAAATAAAACACGCGTTCGTTTTTTTTTTCTCGAACTGACTACGCTATTGACCTACCAAGGTCTTATCAGCTTCACCGGACTACTAAGGCGAGCGCTTAAGGCACTCAGCCGATGAATACACGTTCGTATATATGATAATATTTAGAATTACTACTTCCATTATCACGTGGGTAATATTATTACAGAGTGTCTTGTGATGACCACAAGGTCCTAACAAGATGTTGTCACTCTTATTAGAATGTTTTAGAGTGTTTTTGTAACATTTCAGAATTGGCAGGCTACGTGGTCATTTTCATCCACTCTACCTGTGTGAAATAACCAAAGTATATTACGTTACATGTCATAAATATTACATAACTAGTCGATAGCTTTGTCTATATTGTTTCTTATCGTAACAATATATTTTATGTAGAGAAAAAATATAATAAAAAAATTGAAAGCAAAAAATATATTTAGCTCAGAAAAAATATTTTTATTAATGTGGTCCGCTTACTTTCCCTTTGCTGCGCACACCGCTTGCCCCTTTCTTCACGGAAAGAAAACACACATCGCAGAATGTATGGTTTTCATAAAAATCGTATTTCCTTAAAATTTTAATAACAACTTATTGAATAAAGATATTGTGATAATTTTTATATAAATCCCAAGCGTCTAAGAAGTAAAACAAAAAAATATCCAAATTTATTTCGTAGTTTTTGCGTGATGTACGTTCAACGACAGACGAATATTATTTTATTCATCTAAATACACGAGTAAATCATTCAAGATTATGAATAAAAATATAAGCCGTAACATATGGGACAGTGGATACATCTATGGGACAGTGAAAAACGCTAAATTATTTTCTTTAACAGAGACTCAAAATATAAACTACATGCGATAGTAATTTTAGGAATATTTTTTGCGGACAGTACGTTCTATAAGCGTATATAAGTTACGGTGTGTTATCGAAGCACTTATCTGGTAAGGTGTGTTATTACCATAAGAACAGGGTATTGTAGCCCACACCAGGCAAGGCGCTTCTCAGGAGCTCCACTCGATTACAACACTCCGAGAAATATTTATTTCACATACACGCAATGATAATTTGTAAGGATAACTAGTATTCCTTTGTCTGACCTTGTTGTGTAATTATGTTTAAAAAATATATATACGAAACAACAATTTTATCTGTTTTTTTATCTGTACTTTTGTACGAACGCCTCGCGGCTGAGGTTTTGATTTGTTTACCCTCGGATTCGCTCGCGTTAATGTCAATTTGACCGGCTCCTCGGAAACACTACCCCTATTTTTAATAAGTACCCTATTTCTTTTTCTATCCGCCTGTCAAAGTGTATACAAAGTTTCAATAAACAACTTAGTAAAATAACAAACAAATAACTAGAGAAACAATTTAACTCTTACATTTCATTATATAGTATAAAACAAAGTCCCCTACCGCGTCTGTCTGTATGTCTGTTCGCGATAAACTCAAAAGCTACTGAACGGATTTTCAAGCGGTTTTCACCAGTGGATAAAGTGATTCATGAGGAACGTTTTGCTATATAATTTGGCAAGAATTTTTTTGTAATCAGGGCGGGACAACGTCTGCCGGGCCCGCTAGTATAATATAAGTTAGGATAGACAAAATTTGGTGGATTCTAAGTTGTACAATTTTTTTCGGTTGCTTATATTGCTAACGTTGGTTGTATGAGCTACGTCACAATAGTGTATATTAACTGTAAGGAAAAATCAAAATAACCACTTTCATCTTTTACATATTATTAAAAAATAACTAATTATTTACGAAGTTATTATCGCGAACATGATTTTAATCCTTATCCAGTTAAAATTATAGTTACTTTAGAAATCAAATGTTGATTAAGGTAGTGTTTTGCAGCTTAGCGTTTCAATAAGTAACGTAGGGGGTATTATAGTTTAAATTTTACACACCACAAACAAGTTGTTTATGTGTTACTGTTACTGTTGTAAAGGCCCAAAAAAAAAATTAAGATATTACGTGTTTAAGTCGTTTGGACGCTTATAATACCACATTAGATAATTGCAATCGTGCGAACCCACGGCTAATTTCTGGTTTTAAATATAAAATTAACGTAACATTGTAAAAGATGTTGAAATTATTTAATTTGAGTGGTTTAGTTGATGAAGGCGTTACTTTGCGGTAATCCGTGAAGTTCTAATTCGATATTAGAGTGGACGTTCCTTTGCACTTCCGCCTGGAAATGACTGTACGCTGCTACGTCTCACTGCAATAAAAACGTTTGTATTTATTTGCACGACATTTACCTGGAAAATTAATATATTATTTTAGTCTATTATTAATTTCAGATTTAACATTATCAGGCACATGTCTAGTAAATAAAATCAAACATTTTCGTTGCAGTGTGACGTGGCAGCGGTCAATCAATTCCAAGCGGAAGTGCAAAGTAACGTCTACTCTAATATTTAATTTGTTGAGTGGTGTTGAATATTGATATTAGAGTGATGGTGAAAAGTCAATACGGTTATTTCAAACCGATCAGTAATTGACGTGTCGACGCGATCGCGTGGTCTCGTTCGTACTATAGTAATATATTGACACAGCAACAGTGTTTGGACTTGAAAATAAGTTTGCTACGACTACATACTTCGTTGATTTATTTGCGGTGTAATGTTTATCTTCATGTTTTAATTCTATTTACAGGTATTGGGAGATAAAGAACATTAGCAATGTAAGGATTAATTACATTCGACGGTGACAAGCAACGTTGTGATTTTAACTTGTATATAATGGCGGCGATGACGTCACATGGACAATAATACAATGTGTCAAAATACAGTTTTTCTACAAATTTATTATTATTACATAGTATAAAACAAAGTCCCCTACCGCGTCTGTCTGTCTGTCTGTTCGCGATAAACTCAAAAACTACTGCACGGATCTTCATGCGGTTTTCACCAAGGCATAAAGTGATTCATGAGGAACACTTTGGTATATAATTTGTCAAGGATTGTTTTATAATCAGGGCGGGACAACGTCTGCCGCGCCCGCTAGTTATTATATAAACTTAAAAAGAAACAACCGCGATGTCGCCCTTTTTAAATTACAATAAAAATTTAATGACAATAAAATACACCCCAACGTATCCTAGCGGTGAGTTATATCAAAATGGTAAGCATAAAAATCTTCTCCACAAGAAAAAAATATTAGACGAAACATTACATTTTATTATCATATTGAGTCATAGTAACTATTGGCTTCAGACTGTTACTTTCTTCTCGCGCGCTCCGTGAGGGGCGTGCGGGGAGACCGTACCAGGGTTAAACCCTCTAACGGTGGCTTCACTCGCCTCCCGCCTAAACGGGAGTGTATTGGCTTCAGGTAATTGTACTAAGATACATATGTTTGACATTCAATGTTATCCAAGTTGTAATGAATAAACACTACGCAGTTTCCGTTTCTCGTATCTTCATTGCAAAATTGCAACAATGAAATGATACCAGCTTATAATTAGTTTACCTCGCGTTCAGTATTGAGGTTATATAACCGACAACCAATGATATTATATGTGCTTTTGTCCGTTTTATACATATCATATCATTAAAGCGGCAGCGCACTGTACTTGAATTTCGATACTCGCAAGTACACCTACACATGCATACTTGTATACAATAGACAGAGACAGAGAAAAAGAGAAACTCGCATGAAGGTAAAAAGAAAAACAGTACAACGCTTTTTCTTTACGTGACGTTTGCTCTCCTACCACAAGCCGCATTAAAGAATATAAGAATTTACAAAATAGCCAATATTTTTCCTGCCATTTACGTGAACTTCAATTCTGATCAAGCAAATAGATCTAAAATAGCAACTAAAGATTTATCATAAACGATACAAATATTTGCGAAACTCTTTACGTTCAGATGCAAGGTAGTAAATAAAGTTTATTCCGCACAAAGTGACCAAAATTAGACTCGATATTGTTCGCAGTCAATTTAGATTGTACAGTAAATCATTGTGTTGCGATATTAACAGAAACTAAACGATTGATATCTGGAAAGTTTATGTTTCAGGCAGTGTTGCCAGGCATAATAATAAAAAGACGGAATATTTTTTGTATAAGTTTTAGTCTTTTCACCCATGTTTACACATTTTAGGTTAGTTAAAGACTTAATTCATACGTTGTTTCACTTGTAGTTTTTCGATGATTATCATTTATCAAGGGTTCTTTACGATCGGTAAGTCTAGCAAATTGTAGCGTTTCGATATATATCTATACAAGAGGTAAAGCTTGAATGAGCTAATTATATTACGTGATATGTTGTGTTTATAAGTGACATTTGGATCTGAGTGCTGGACCACGTAAGAGTCTGTTAAAGAACATGTAACGGGGATACAAGAGTTAAGATATATATGTCTGTAATTAGAATTAGAAAAGAGTATATCACAAGAAGTATGACAATAGCACGAGTGACTGAGGAGTTAAGGAGAAATATGTTGGTGTGTTGTAGGCATCCCTTGAGATGGTAGTTGTACAACTATAATTATAGTTATTATTAAGTGGAAGATTAAATTATTAATTATGAACGAGTACAGAAAGACGGAAGAAAGTATGCTGTATGAAGAGAGCTGATAACGGGGAATAGAATAGGGAATGATGTTGGGTCGAAACTATTAGATATGCTAAGGGTAAAAAGAGGATAATATACTGATAGAAAACATAAAATGACAATTTTTATGAAGTAATGAAATAGTTTGTCCGTCGCGTCAGCCCATCAATGAACTCGAGCCGTCGAGATATTCGAATAATCTAGACAATCTTCTGATTCCTCTCATCATTGTTCCTAGCTACAGGTGACCAAGTTAGCGACATATGTACAATGGTATGTATCACGAAAGGTCTTGAAAGAGTTCGAAATACTTTGAAACATAATATTTTGATCTTCCATGCATCATTCGGGCACTTGGCAACATTATTTTCAGGACTGGTTGTCGCAGTGTCGATTTATTGTGTTTATTTGAGTGCGAGTGGGCTGTGACAGTGATTGCAGGGACCGGACGTTTAGTAGCGTAGAAATGCCTATGTTTATCGTGAGGTCATTTATATGCTGTTCGAGAGAACAGTTGTTAAAAATATTGAGAAAGTGTACACCTTTTAGGTTCTTTCCATTTATATGGTGCTACTTCATTCACATCTGTTATTATATGTCTTGAGATGAAATTTCAGATGAAATGTGGTCATTTTATTAACTGAATACGGAGACCTATTTTCACTAGACAGATATTATAAGTTATGTAATATAAGATTCAATGTAAACAGAGCGACTAAATAAATGCGCATATTAAAATAGTAACGCATAAAAAAGTGAAAATACCATATACATATATGTTTTTTTTTTTCGAATTGACTACGCTATTGACCTAGCAAAGTTTTAACAGCTTCACCGGACTACTATACATATATGCATTTCGTACAATTCTTCTGCAACGCTTATTGATAACTCGTGAAAGAATGACACGAGCAGTGTGAGTTATATGGACATAGAGTTGGCAAAAATGTATTATTTTCATAGGGCTAGAAGAAGATTGAAGATGGCATGATCCAAGTTTCTTGCCACAGTCTATACTCAGTCTCTAATTTTGAGAGAAATGCAGTTTAAACTGAGGTAGATACCTCAGCAATTTATAAAAACGCGATAACTTTATACTTATGTTCGAATAATGATTTAAACCTCATGAGCAATCAGCCATAGATTTGATAGTCATTTGTCAGTATTGTCGGCGAGGCTGTCGCTCCCGGATTGGGTTATATTGTCACGATAAAAAGCCTTCATAACGCTGTTTAAAACGTCTTTTGTAGACGTAAAGACCATTATATGTTGGAGAAAGCTAGGAACACGTACTTAATTTGAACTCGTGTGTTGTATGTGGAATGTCAATACTAGGAGAAACCCCATATGTGAATGTACACCAATATGTGATATTCGTAATAAAAGGTGTACGAATGTTGTTTAGCAAAAGTATACTCATATTAATAAACAAAGTTGGAACGAGGGATCGAATATCTGTCGGTTTATAATTGGACATGGAAGGCGATCTGACTCAGCGCACATACATAAATGGAATTATAATAACTTTAGAATGAGCTAGTCGAGTATTAAGCCTACCAGAATACATAATAAGAACATGGTAATAATACTTGAATATTATTTCATAAATAATATAGATTAGTGATTCTTGAAGTACGTTCCGTTAAAACTAAAGGCTCTTGTGAAAATTTACTAAGATTAAATTAAATAGATATATTTCACATTAAATTGGGACCATTTCTTGTCTTAAGCAGGTCCAGTATAACATTTGAAGAGTCAGTCTTCTTACTGTTGACTTATATCCTACATTCGATGATGTAGGTAGAACTATTACTACTAGGACTAGGACCTAGAAATATTTATCTACTATACCGATTTCATATATTCATTATTAAAAATCTAGAGTTGTTGGTTATATCTTATGAATTTTTACACACGTATATTCTTAAAGTAGTGAACAAACAACAAATCTTTATTTTATGGAATACTGCATTAAACTATATTAACAAGCGAAAGACAATTCAACTTGCAATATAAGTAAACTCCACGCTGTTTCAAAAACATATTTGTAACGGTGAAATGATTTAACAGCCAAAAACTAAATAATTAATTGCAAAGGCAAATGAATCGAGACCCACAGCTACAAGGACCCGATGTGTGCAAATAAGGATTTATAAAATACGAAGCGGAACCACAAATTCATATTAATAAGAGGCACATAATTAATTAACAATGAAAATGTCAAAATAACAATAAGTCCCAGAGGCTCGTGGGTTATCGTGAAGAATATTAAATGATTCAATGGGAATAAAACCTCCCAAGAAATTTTGGTAATAGCCCCATTTAAGACTAGCTACGTCACTGGTTCTTACATATTTAATTTATCCGTAACTGGATCGAAAAATAAATAACGTAAAATATGCTCGAGTTATTATGGTATCTAACGAATCTAATGGAACAGAATGGGTTTATCCATAGCATGTCCGAATACCTACTGCTCCCATGAAATCAAACGTTATTTTCCTACGTCGTGAAATTGTAATGTCTTGTTGATTGAATCTTGTTACAATTAATTAAACTTCCATGTGTATCGGTGCTTTTGTTGTTCTTGTTATGAGAGTAATGACCGCATTTCTTTCCATCAAAATGTATGTATGTTGCCTACTAAAAATATTGATATTAGATACCTCATGTTTTCCTGTTACTAACTGTGTGCCTTTTGGTTATGCCTTTTGGTTATGCCTTTAGGTTAATAAAGAAAATAGGCCCATGCCCGTGGTGATAAACCCATCAGAACGATTCTGTTTTATTTTGTTTCGTTTTAGGGTCAGTCAGTATATTGGTCTTCAGTTGGCGATAGGCTTGTGAGGTAGTATGACGGCGACGATGACCGAAAGATTGTAGATGTCTTAGTGGTTGCCGTTCTTTTTGGGATTATCCTGTACTTATTATTAAAGCAAAAATACTTTGTTCAAATTATACCTTGCGAAGGTATTTATGAAGCCTAAAACTAACACAGGTTTGGAAAACAACCCAATCATCGAGAAGAACCGGCGAGAAATTTGATTTGATTGATCTTTTTTTCGTACATCGACGTGTTCCTACTACGCATAGTTATAGATTATCCAAAGATACGAGATTTTTGTTTTAAGTTCATATTCCATACATTTATTTAGACATATGTGTGACTTCTTGCAAGGCACTTCCATATAAAACAAGTAAGTTTATCACAAATCACTGCTTCTAGTACTGTAAGTGCAATGTAATTTATTTTATGCCCTTACCGGGAAACTTGATTGACATATTTATTATGAGAATATTTCTAATGAATAAAGTTAAGGAAATAATGCAATTTTACCTGCAACTGTTAACTTTTTATACGTTCACTTACCAGTATAAGCTCACAATTTATTGTAATAACGTTGCCTTGAAATACGTTGCTTTATATTTCAGAATAATAAGGATTTATCAAAGGAAACAACATATAAGTTTTTGTTATTGCAAGCTAAAAAATGCCGTACAGTGAATTTATAATGACATGGTAAAACAAGACTAACAGTTGTCAATTCTGTTGTATTTTTTAAATGTGTGTAATCTCACAACGTCGTTAATTATAACGCTATTTGGAAATTTTGAATGTTTACAAGGCGAATACCGTTATAATGTTTGGCTTTGGACGTTGGATATCGAAGAAACACTAGAGAATTCCTCAAAATTAAATAGGATAAATATAGTGATTGAGGTATAAGTTTATGGACATACAAGAATATATAGATACCAAATTTCTTGTTTTATTATATTTTTTTTATAATAAATTGTTTGAAGTCAGATAAAACAAAATGTGTGTAGTACATATACGGCAGAGGTGGAACCTTCAAAAAGAAAGCGAGAGGAGCCATACGCTGTATGGCTGAGCCATACTGTTTTCCAATACATGAAGGCAAACGAAACACTGCTAACACTCTATCCGACACATTGTTTACCCCCATCACTTTTCGTTGCAAAAAAAGGTTACGGAGCAGAATTTAAAAGCCCTCCCATACGAAGTTCCACGTCAATAAAATAATTTTCTTTCATTCAGTACGAAAACATTGTCGTGAATGTGACTCAAATTTATTATCTGTGGTTTTATTTTAGGATGTGCACTATAATCACGTCCTATCTAATATTCAAATGTTACAATATAGTAAAACAAAATGATAAAAGAAATACGTTTATTGTGTTTGGACAAAACGGTTTTCTCAGATGATCTGCAATGATTTCAAAATCGAGGAATGGTTTGCTGCCGACTAAGTCATAACCATCATCTCCTAGTATGGTAGTAATAGAAATAACAAGGGCAAGTAACTATTGAACGTAAATAGTCACGATTTGTGTTCAGCACGCCTCAACCGCCTTTGCACGGCCGCTAAGCGATTTCCTCGCTCCTTACCGCTGAATAAGTCGAAAGACCATCGTAATAGTCACGGGGTTACTAAGGGCCTAATGCTGTATCATTTAATATCCAGTTGTTTCTTATTTCCTTCTAGTGAGTTTATTCGTGTTAGTATACCTACTCATACTGTAGAGTCATAAAAGGATTTTGATACTATTATTAAGGCCTTTTGATTATTGTAATAGTGTTGTCTGAGTAATTGATATCTTTGTCTTTTAGTCAAATTATATATTTGGCTATCATAATGCGTGTATCGCCATGAAGTTCTATTGTCACAATATATACATTACTGCCATGCCTTACGAATTATCGGACTTCGCGACGATGGTCACAGCACGATACCTAGCCTTACGGTTTGTACATACATCAAAGGGACTCGGAAACGTTAACTTCGAGCTATTATTAAAATGTCAAAGTTGTGCGAACCTTATTCTGCGCTTTTATCGGAATGAATTTTGAGGTTAATTTATAACGCGACAAGCAGTCAAAACTTCGTCACGTAGGTATAAGACTAGTATTATACAAACTATGCTTTATTTACAATCAAATGGCCAACCCTGTTCTGAAATATTCATATTATGTTCACTTATGTAAATATTTCAAATTAGTATAAAATTGAAGCGTATAATTTAAATTTTACGCAAAATCCGAACCTTGGCTCGGCCCATAACCCGCCCACATTCGCGTTGTTTATCTGTTTGTCAATCTCTCGACGAATGGAATTTAATTAATGTTTTACCCACATTCAGAGATTCTTACACGTAAGGAAAACAACTTGTGCGTGACACGTACCATGTTATGCCAACCGTCCGCGTCCGTCATCGTTGGAAGGTGTGTGCGAGTGGAAACGGGAAACAATATTAGCTAATTATACATTGAGTATATAACTTATTATAGCACCATTTAAAGTGTTTAGTTTCAAAGAGTGTCCATTTGATAATTTGGTGAGAAAAATGGAACAGTTTAAAAACTTTTTCATTAGCTACTAATTATTGTAGCAAACTGCAAAAGATTTCTTTTCTTTTTCGTTTGAAGACGCTAATAGCTAATATTTGGAATCAGATTTTAAAAAATCTTTTTTCTACTACTGCTTAGTAATATTTTGCTCTCTTTAGTTTTAGATTTTACTTCTTTAGGTACACGAGTCGCAAATAAAACCAAATTGTTTTTTATTGCAGTGAGAAGTGGCAGCGGCCAATCAAGTCCAGGCGGAAGTGCAAAGTAACGCCCACTATAATATTTAATAATGGATTTCCGCAAAGAAATGCCTTCATCAATCAACAATCTCTTTGCATTTTATAGCCGACTACCTGTGCCCTCGACTTCGTTCGCGTGGTACCCGATGTACGAAACAGTGACTAATAAAGTTATCTGAATGTATTAAGCCTAATTACTATCTACTTTTCTCTCGCACTTAAGGTGCGTCGTTATTAAAATTACTATAACTTTGGATATACCGAACCGATTTTAATGAAACAAAGAATAAACGTTACTCGAAGATATACTTTATGATCTTGAACGTTTAATCATTTTATCATCTTTTTATCATGAACGCAGTACTTTAGCAGTGATGCGTGTCGAAATAAACAGATACTTCTAAAAATAATTGAAATGTATTTTATTATTTATTCCTAGACACTTGCAACAATTTTTTTAACATAAATTTAAAAAGTATAGACACGTTAGATTTGCATTCTTATTATATGTTTAGATTTATTGAAAAAGGGATGAAGCTATCTCCCATCAGGCTAAGATTGTTAGAGATACAACAATTACGATATAAATTGTTGGTCAAATTGAATCCAATTTCTCGTAGCATGAATGCATCTAGATTGACGAGTTAAACGAATCTATGAGAGAGTGTAAATGATACTAACAGTTTCCCGGCGGCGCGGTACACGTATCGCATGGCGAAGGTATAATTTGTATTAATTACACTAAACGACTGCTCACTAATCAGATTCATTAGTAGATCGTGTACGGAGAGATCGTGGTTGGTATTCGTTCGTCTAATAAATAAATCATTTTGAAAGCTTAACGAATGTAATTTAAATTTGCCCAGTATCATTATTCGCTACAACTGATTTTAAAATATAACCGAATTGGCCGGGTGTCATATCTTCATTGTCTTTAACGTGTCCGTCAATAGCGAATCTTACTGTCTTCGTTTGGAAGTAGGTATATAACTGGCGCAACCAAATTTTACTTTTAAAGATATTTTTGAGTGGCAAGCAGTGCAATTTCTCGTCCATATTGTAAGTCCGTTTTATAGGTTTTGGATTAGTTCAAATAAATATTTTTTTATATCTGACTATCGCTGTTGTCCTGACGGGTCTTTACAGCTTCATAGGGCTTTTCGGGCGAGCGCTTATAGGCACTTAGCCATATGGAAACGAGCTCAATGGCGCATCTCGGTTTGTGTTGTTGCCTCGATCTAAACTACTCAAGCGTTGATGAGACTCATATGCGTGATTTCCTATGTGTCTCATGAACGTCTACAGCTATTTTGAATCTGACAATTTGCCTAAGGCTAGCCAACCCAAAGAGGAAAGAAAAAATAAGGGAGAAAATAAAAACTCTTAGATAACTACTTACTTTTCTCCCATCTGCTGTTAGTAGATGAAACTTTAAGATATGCTTGTATAAATATATTTTAGCTGCCATTCGGCTGATTGTCTTAAACGCTTGTCCAAAATCCCAGTGTGACTGAATGTAGTTAGCCCAACAGCAAATGTTCAGATCAGCAAAAAGGGTCACCTATACGAATAAGATGTCTGCACCATCTCCGTGCACCATACAAATGGTAACCTCACTGTGTACGTTTTTGTTTTTGAATTATGCATCGTACACCAGATACACGGTAGTGATTTATCTTGCAACTATTAGAAAAAAAAACAAAGGTATTTAGACTTCCCTTCTGATAATAATTTGGGTGGAAACATGTCGTAACTAATCATGATATTTATTACTGTAGTTCTCTAGTCGTAATCATCATCAGCCTGTAGGAGACCCACTGCAGGGCTATTGGCCTCTTCCTGAAGGAAGGTATGGGCATAATCACCACGCCAGCCCACGACGTATTGGTGATTTCGAGCCCTGAGTAATCCACAGTTCTATGTTTTCCCACATATAGTAGTACTACAAGAACATTTCTCAGGTTCAGGTCTCCTCACGATGTTTTCATTCACCGTCAGCCGATAGTGTTACCAATTTAAATTAGTAAACGTACGCGAATTTCGAAAAATTCGTTGGTACATGCCGGGGTTCGAACCTGCGGACATCGAAATCATATTCCACCGGTCAAACCACTAGACCACCTCGACTTTACTAGTTCTCTAGTAGTAAATCTTATTACGAAAGTTTTTACGAGCTAAATACGTGGTTAAGTAGACACGCGATATTTAAAATGGCGCCAATATGTAAAAACAAGTGACGAAAAGAAACAGCATTTTAAAGTCATCATTCCATTCAACATTTAAATGTTGTAATTGCTTTTTAAATATTCTTAATGTGGGTGGTCAGATCCGGAAATGTTTATCGCGCACTATGTAACACAAATGCTATAATTTATAACGTCCCGTGAAAGATAAGAATAAACTAGTTAGGAAGAATTCTTTTTTATGAGTGTTACTTCGGCGTGCACTGTATAAAACGACTTATACGAATGCATGGAGTCACCTAAACAACTATTGTGAAGAGAAAACACTTACGGTCTTATTCCAAAAACAAAAATGAACACGCATCTAACACTATTTTTACTAAACAGCGTCTAAAGTTACAATCAACGGCGCGGTATCTTAGATTTAAAACGTTGTTGAACACGTGTTTACAATATTTTATTATAAAAGTGTCTCCAAGCGGTGTTTAGCTAAAAATGTGGTTCAAAGTTTTAAACAAGTAACTCTGAATAACATTCATTCAATTCAGTCTCGTTATTCAAAAACGTTCCACTGCATATAGATGTTCTGAAAATAATTTGAATTTAAGAATAATATATTTTTTCGACGTGAAGTAACAGTGCTGGCATTGTTGCGTTTCCTTCGGCCAGTGAGAGCGCTGGAGGCCCACCTCCCCTCCCCTTTCCTCTCCACTCCTCTCCCCCTCTTCCTGATCCCATTCACCCATCCCTCAAAACATAGGCTGGCAACGCACTTGTGACTTCCCTAGTGTTGCTTGTGTCTATGGACGGCGGTGATCACTTAACATCAGGCGTCCCGCCTGTCCGTTTGCCTCCTATGATATAAAAAAAAGACGAAGACGCGGACTAGCTGCTATACGATAACCTTTAATAATTGCTGATACCGGCCCCTTTTAAGACAAATTACACGACTGTTCCATAAACACCAACAGATAATCTTTGTATAGAAAAGTTCACTTCTAAATCCTCGATCGGAACGTTCCTGTACTAAATCATCCGGTTATGATAATAACACCTCTTTAACCGGAAAATTACAGTTTATATTGCGGTCCGGGCCAAATCATGGTTTAGCGTGGCTCGAGTGAGCTGCACCATACCTCTTTAATTAGATACCATTTCGATGTTTAATTCATGCGGTGAAATTGAGGAGGTGTGTTCGTACTTTATAATTTTATGACATAACGGTTCATTTCAATTCCACACACTTTTTATCTATACGTATTATAATCTAGTTTTGTTTTCTTTACCTTTTTTTTTAATTTTATTTTTAGTAACCAATCTTCTGGTAGATTATTACTGCCATTGACGAGTAGGTAATGATATTACATGGCTCTTGCGATCATTTTCAATGAACTAACAAGATGGTGGCCGTCTTGTTAGAACTTTCCAGGGAGTTTTTATGGCAAGTAAGAATCCATGCTCCATCGTATTATTTCCGATTCACTTCACTCGTGTACAATAGCCAAACAATATTACGTAAAACACCACCAATATTACATAATATAGAGCCAAATAACACAAAATTATGAATAACACTAGCGGGCCCGGCAGACGTTGTCCCGCTGTGATTATAAAAAAATCCTTGACAAATTATAATAATTATACCAAAACGTTCCTCATGGATCACTTTATCCACTGGTGAAAACCGCTTGAAAATCCGTTCAGTAGTTTTTGAGTTTATCGCGAACAGACAGACAAATAGACGCGGTAGGGGAAGTTTTATACTATGTAATGATGATATAAAGTTCACTACATGACATTCCAAGGTCTTGCCAAAAACTCTGTATTCTTTACTTGACGGCAATTTCTAATTATTATCTATCTATTCATATAATAAAAATATAAATCTAACGTGTCTGTACTTTTTCGATTTTCGTAAAAAAAATTGTTGCAAGTATCTTGGAATAGGTAATAAAATACATTTCAATCATTTTTTGAAATGTCTGTCTGTTTGTTTGAACATGCATCATTGCTAAAGTACGTAAGTATTTACGACAAAATCATAAAGCATATCCTCTAGTAACATTTAGTCTTAGTTTCATTAAAATCGGTTCACTATGTCAAAAGTTATTGTAATTTTAATAACGACGGGACTTAAGTACGAGAGAAAAGTATATAACTAGCGGGCCCGACGGACGTTTTCCCTCCCTGATAATAAAAAAAAAACCTTGAAAAATTATATACCTAAACCTGCCTGATAAATCAATTTATCTACTGGTGAAAACCGCATGAAAATCCGTTGAATACACTTCTTCCACTGATACACTTTTTTTATTCCACAAAAACAGTATTGTTTTTGAATAGTTCTCAATCAGCCATAAAAAGTAACTTCAAAATTCTTTCAGCTATATGAAGGTTATCAACAGACACTTCAATTATGTTTTACTAAATGGGGATTGATATTGCTCGCGTCCGCAGGAAGTGTATCTCTCATTTCCCTGCACGAGCTCCCCGGGTGCTGCTAAAGAGTAACAAATTTTTGACCACTGCACTGTTCCATATAAATTGAACTTCGCAGCGACAAATAGAGTAATCAACCAATCGACGATTATAAAAGATGAATACTTTATTAGCCATACGATTACATAAAAACTACGATAAAGAAGGTACTTAAATTTAGGTTTTAATTGGTTAAAATTAAATTGTAACAATGAATAAAACTGACTTGCAAAGAAAAAGAATGAAAACAGTGCATCAGAATTCTCTAGAACATAGTTAGGTACTTTCCTGGTTTTGGAATATCAGTTATCTAACAATATCTCAATTACTATATGTCTTAATCGATTTTGACAATGATATTATGACTAAAAATCTGTAGATACGTCATAAGCGCTTCCACAGCGCCTTGTTAAAACTTAGCTATCTAGCAAACGTGATCTAGTCCCGACTATCCGCCCGTATCTAAGCAACATAACTATTTCTTTTTCACCACCGATATTGAGAATATGCCATCTTACTTCCACATTTTATCTAAGACAGTGTGGCGTTACAATATTACTTTACGTATGTGTGCGTTATCGTACCATTTGTTTGTATCGACAGCTTCTTAGTTATATCATTGGATTTTGAGGAATTCCTTGATGTATCTTTGAAATCCAAGACCTAATGCTAATGGAATTAAAATAGGATCTTCTTGAATATGTCGCCTTTACAATAAAATAAGGATTTTCCCAATCGATTTATAAATGATAAAATTAACAAACATTAAAAAAAATACTTCCAAATTGACAGCTTCCTCCTTTTCAAAGTCGGATAATGAATATATTTACTCAAAAGACCATTGACTTAGAAGACATACATGTATTTGTATTTACGAAACATAACTTGTCGGTTGAAGATTTCCGTGTTTTATTTACTTTTTACAACCGCTATATTGTATGTTTAGTTAAGCGATTATATGTTATGTGGAAGTATGCTTAATGAACTATTATTTACATACATTTACCTCTAGTACTAAATAAGTAAATATGGTATAAAATCGTCCATGTTCGCAAGCGTTTATTATTGTTATTTGTTGTAACAAAATGGATATTATGTACGTATTCTCCGTGCTGAAATACCTACATATACCAATTTTCATCTCGATCAATTAATCGGCAAAGAAGTTGGTGTGTTACAGCGTCATAAGGTGCCGATTTAAAACATACGTCATTATTCGAACGATTCGACAACGTACCAATGAAAGTTCGTGGTTTATTCGCATCGATTGCGAATATAGGATGTACCAATGCCATACAAACGTTTATGCAGCGAACACCCAGATAGAGGGGACGATAGGATCTGTTCAAACTCAGTGTATAAAATATATTTAATAATTTAAACATTATTTTTATAATTTACAAATTATAGTTTGTGTTGTTGTGACGTAGAAGCTACATTATTGTAATATTGCGTGAAAATCCGTTCAGTAGTTTTAGCGTTAAAGTGTAGCAAACATACACACTCACAAATTTTCTCATGTATACTAATTATATGATTATAGTAATAGTTTACGGTAACAATCGGTTAGGTATAGGTACATATTTAAGTTCTTTCTAGTTACTTCTTTAATGCGATGCGGATATATACAGCCTGCTTGAACACCGTGTCGATCGACGTAGTTGCCAAATGCTTGTAAGCTGGTCAGAGCTTTCGGTGAAGGAAACCATCACGACGAAACCATAGCGTGGTGTTAGGGCTTGCTCCAAGTCAGCCTGGCTAACTACCACCAATTAAAAACTGTCACCAAGCACCTAGGTATAAGTGTGTTTCGGCAATTGCACTTGAGAGTCAGCCCCTCTGGGTTTCGCGTGTTTAGCATCTTGGATCACATCGTCATTTGATATCAGGTGTGACATATAACAACACATAACACATCTGTGCAAAACTTTGAACATTTGTTTCAAGAACGCCCCGGGTGTATGTAGTACGAAGAGACTAGGGCACATAATGTTTTGTGATAATCTTCGTATATGTCCATTCGATTTTTTGGGCTCGATGGAGGAGTCTGATATCAAATCATTCGATAATTTTGTCAAGCTTGTGATTGTTAATCTCAAGACATTTAACGGAATTTGAAATTATCAGGACTCTCTGACTTGCATCTAAATCATGACTAGCAAATCTTGGTGACTGTTATATAATGTTCATGCAACATTTTAAGGGAAAGAGAAGTGAATCGTATCCGATCGAATTGTGATCACCCCTTTATATTGCTAATTCCAAAATGTACCTGTGCAAAACCAACAAAATTGATAAAAAAAACATTAGGTGAGATTGTGGTCAATCTTAGCGAGACAGAAACTACATCCTTATATAATTATTTAAAAAAAACAATGTAAAAATACAAATGGTTACGCTAGCAAAAGTTAGTCTTCGTGAGTGAGAATAAACCCCGCTAAACTTTATACTAACGACAATAAATTAAAGAGGTAAGGTCCGAACAACAAATCGATCTCACGTAAAATCGTGAAGGATCTCGGAACGGCATGATTTCTATTCTCGATTTTATTTATAACCGACGTCATTTCAAAAGGTTAAACCCATTATAGTGTTCAAGGCAAGGACCGATTTATAGTAGCATTTGCTAATAGCGCAAAAACTGTAGCGGCGACAATTTTCGTTTTTCTTTTAAACGTTTTAAATATAGCTGGAGGATCGTGCGGCATGCTAGAAGAGTGTGATGGATGCACAGATACGTAATTGGATTTATGGGGGGTCCTAAAATGTAATAATTTTAATAAATTATTAATAAAAACTCTTTGGAATTAATTGCTGATTTTAATACTCCCCTAATGACTCGATATTATTTAGAATTTTACTAGAAGATAGAGTACTTTTCTGAATGGAAATGAAATGACAGAGCAAAAAAATCTATAGACTTACGTTTCAAAATTATTTACTCATCTCTTAAAGCAAGTTAATAGATAATACTCCGTGTCTGAACTAAACACTGTGAAAGAGCCGTAAATAAGGAATGGAAAAGCCGTATGAGGCTCCCGAGCCGCGGTTTGCCGAACGCTGGTTTATGGCATCAATTTGTTGCAAGTTGGAGACCTGTGGCCAAGCATCTATAGATGTGCTGCGGCAGCTACACTTGTGAAGTCTTCTCTGTCTATGCTTTTAACGTATTGAAAATCTTAACGTATTGACATTTAATATTAGGTGAGATTGTGATCAAATGCTGATCTATTGTGAATTTGTGACGTTGTAGGGGTAATCTCAGGAAAAAATCTTTCAGTGTTATATAACTCATTTATCGAGGAAGGTTATAGGCTATATATCATCACGCTAAGACCAATAGGAGTGGAGTACCAATGAATAATGTTTCAAAATTGTTTTTTTTTCCTCTTGAGCGCTTCCACTGTGTGTTGGCGTTAGCCCAAAGTAACTATTCCACGCAGACGAAGTCCCGGGCAGAGGCTAGTAATTTATAAAAGTATTAAAGAAATGAATTTTTAAATACATCTAAACACATAATCCGGCCCTGTATCCGCCGTTGGCTATGTCGGAATGCCGGTTGTAATACCAAAAATGTGAGGCCATCCCCGGCTAATAAGAGGCAAGCACTGAACGGCATCACTAGTGATTTTATAGACTCTAATTGCGCGATAAAATTGAATGACGCCTCGGAACGCCAACAGAAAAGGTGTAAGATGGCTAATTGCATATTCGACCGTGCCTGTGTATGTATAATATAGCGGTTATAATATAACATTCATTTGAGATATGTGTGTTCACGTGTTTTTGTTAGAATATTAAATTTTACGATCCTATTGAATGGTCCGAGTTGCGTTCTGTACGTGGACAAATGTATGTTGTTTGTTGAACAACTGAGAATTAATTACGTTTGCTTTGAAACATCTTCTATTTATATGTATAATGAAAATACAGTTTCTTTGTGGCTCAATTACTTAATAATTACTAAACGTAACGGCCATTCCATGTGGATTTTATGAATAATTTGGCTTCGGTTGACCTTTTGCCATTTTTTATTTGCACAACCAAGTGGGAAATCTGCTAGTTTACGTTTTATTAATATATAAGATAGATCTTTGGTATATATATCTGAGGATGAGGTCAATAAACTTCAATGCCGTTTGACAGATCAATGTGAACTTCTTCTTTCTTTCTTTCTTTCTATCTTATGATTACCATTTTATTATAATTGGCAACTAGATGGCGCTGTAACAAATTACTTTTATTTCGTTCAATTAATTACTCCTAATGAGATAATTGGTATGTGTAGATGTTTTAACACCAGTATTTATAGTATATATATATATTTTGTTAGAACTCGGTTATTTATTACATAATAAGTACAATAATATAATATATAATATTATAACATAATATTCATTATACGTACGGCTAAGGAGTGGAATTCACTCCCGGCGTCTGTCTTCCCGTCATCTTATAGCTTGGAAGCCTTCAAAAGTAGAGTGAAAAGGCATCTAGTGGGTAAGCGCGATACATCGTCGGCCTCATCGTCACTTACCATCAGGTGAGATTGTGGCCAAGCGCGTACCTGTTGAACATAAAAAAAAATGATAACAAAGACGCACGGAGCCGCGCGTATGACTAGATCAATGTATGCTTCGTTCATAAGCGGGTTATTTTGTGTTAAAACGACAAAAAAAATGCAAAAAGAATCAATTTATAATGTAGACAATTTTAATTAAATTCTCTTCTACTAGCTTCTTTAGTTTCGGTTTTAATTATTACATACTAGCGGGCACGGCAGACGTTGTCCCGCCCTGATTAAAAAAAATCCTTGACAAATTATATATCAAAACGTTCCTCATGAATCGCTTTATCGACTGGCGAAAACCGCTTGAAAATCTATTCAGTAGTTTTTGAGTTTATCGCGAACAGACATACAGACAGACGCGGTAGGGGACTTTGTTTTATACTATGTAATGATATATCGTGGATGAGTATATATATATTCTTTAATTATTACAGTTGTATAGATAAAATTTTGATTGATTTAACCCGACTGAGTACAAAGAGATTAGTGTACGTATATCTACTTCTTTGTCACTCTCTATACTTGAAACTGTTTGATGGATTTTAAAATATGAGATGTCGTTAGTTTCAGCTTATTTGCGAATACATGTAAGAAGATATCACAATTATAAGTATTTAAAAAATCCTCTAAATTGAAAAGGATCGATTGAAGTAAATGTCTTTGAAAACAATGAGTCGTTTCGTTTCAAAACGGGCTAAATCCAATTTTAGCTGTTTATATTATTTTACGTTACTCATTCCTTCCTAGACACCTGAACCTTTTTTTTTACAAAAATCAATTAAAGTACAGGCACGTTAGATTTACATTCTTATTAAATGTATAGATAAAAAAAGCAAAATAACAATGAGAAATCTGGTGATTGCGTTATGTCTGCTGAGCACATGGCTAACGAGTAACGTCAACATTTCTGACAGTTTAATGAAGTAATTATGTCAATTGTCGGCTCCATCAACGATTATGGCTTGTAAGAAGAATACACCGGAGACTCCAGTTATGTACCGGAAACTGTGCCCTTTTTAGAACCATATATATGGTAGATTTACCGTGGGACAAGCTCGTTAATTCTTAATATAGTTGATTTTTAGAAATGAATAGCTACTGAGAAGCGGGCGTGGGTTTTGCTGTTTAAGACTTGCTTGAATGTTTTGATAAGTGTTGACTCCTTTTTTTGATTTCTTATGCGAAAACAATATCTTAACTAAAATATCCATAGATAATGCTTTTATTCTCAACTAACAGTCGTGATCACGTGTTTGTTTGCACGAATCTTTACTAATATTAAAAATGCAAATGTGATTTTGTTTGTTGGTACGTTGTCATGCTTTAACTAGTAAACCGATCATTTTGAAATTTTGGCGGCACGTTTTTGTTTTGAATTTAATTTTGAATTTTAATTTAACATGTAATAACTGAGCCACAGCAACGCGTGGCCTGCTCAGCTAGTATTATATAAAAATACAAACTTTACATATAAAAAAAATAGTATTCGTTTTGTGGTCGAAATTCAACTCATCATCTTCTTACCCTTATCCCACCTAAGTAGGGTCGGCACAACATGTTTTCCTTTTCCACTTTCGCCTATAAGATGTCATCTCAGTATTCACACCTTTTACACACATCATTTTTCACACAATTCATTTATACCTTTTTCGGTCTTCCTCTACTCTTATATCCATCGACCATCATACTCAAAGCTTTTCTAGTTACATGGTCCATCTCTCCTCATGACATGCCCATGCCATGCTAACCTATTACTCCGAAATTCAACTATAATTCATAAAAAAAATGAGGTTTTCGTATAAAGGAAAAAACCTAACTTTTCCCAAAACCATCTATTTAACACTAAAATACGCCAATATCTACTAAACAAAAAAAAAAACTGCTGAGAAACAGAGAAGAAAGATGTACCTAACTGTTTTGGTTTCTACCTATTTATACATAGTTGAATGGTATCGAGAAATACAAAATGCATGCTAACTTTCTATAGGTAAGGTTGAATAAAAGGCCGCAACACCCACTGTCCTACAATTCTAACCCGCTTCGAGGTCATCCAACGTGTTGTAGTACCGCTTTATAAACACATAAAGTCATAAATTATGTGTGTACAAACGTAGTGAAAATTATTTCTTACATTGAGGAACGTTGCCGCACCTAGTAATCGATTATAACGCTTCGATTTAAATTCAATAGATTTATTGAATCGGTAACTGTTATTCTATTTTAACGCATGTAGCAACTTTAATTAGATTTAACATTTTAATAGTTTTACTACCTATACCCTGCGGTTTTAGGCACGTTTGATTTTCTCATACGTCCCGTCCGCACGTCTTCATTCTTGTTTCATTACTCTGCACTTAACTGCTGTAGTCCGCTCAACCGCCCCGCCTGGGGTGGTGAGAATACTGTTCCAGGCCGTGTTGCATTCTACAGTGGGTGTCATCGCGGGTTCCTAATACAACTTTGTAGGTGGACAATTTTGTTAGTGGTAGAGCCACGCTGAAGCTATTATTGATTTCAGCATGAGTGGTCGGCTCGTCTGGGGTAGTACCACTCTGTCACGGAAAACCGACGTGAATTAACAATGCTTGCACTGTTGCGTTTCGTTCGGTCAGTGAGAGCGCCGGATAAACACCTCCCTGCCCCTCTCCCCCTCATTCCCCCCTCCCCATTCTCCACTCCTCCATTCCTCAAACGCAGGCCGGCAATTTACTTGCGACTCCCCTGATGTTGCTAGTGTCTATGGACGGCTGTGATCACTTACCATCAGGTGACCCGCCTGTTCGTTTGCCCCCTATAATATAAAAAAAAAACAACCCGGTAATGGATTCAAGCCGTAAACATGGTTGATCTTCGACTTGGTGTTAGCTGTCTTGTTTCAGATATTTATGGCCAGGCCAGGTTGTGCGTTGATGGCTTGGTTCGTTTATCAGGCGGTCTGGCATGAAGCGGAGCGAGCTCTCTAATTAAGGGGACGCTCTCCGCATCTAACCGCTTGAATAAGGAGGTGGCCAGTCGTTTGATAAAGGCGTCTAGTTCTTCCCACTGCAGGTCTCGCGCGATAGTGGCGTTTCTGATATTGTGGGAGGCTCTTGTGATAGTCCTAAGACTTAACCGCTCCTTCACACTGAGGCTATTGCGCTGAGCCTCAAACAGGTATGCGTACCGGGCCGTTGCCGCGTGCCGGGATCTAATGTAAGTCTTCTAGAGCCCGAGTTGTAGCGTGATGATATATAGTTTGTAAATTTCATTCGTGAGATGATAAAAAAGGTACATTTTCAACTGATAAGTCGCAAAAAAGTTACCGAGCAAAAGAAAATACGTTATAAATTTGCAATTTTGTTTACTGTGACAATGGGCATTAATGTAGATCGAATATTTTATTACTTTAAAAAAAAAAACTCTTTTTTGAATGAAAGGTACTCTACGTTCGTTTCTGTACCCCTGACAACATGTATACAATATTTCGTAAAGATCAGTTTAGGCGTGAAAGTGTAACAAAACGAAAACTGTATGCCTTTTTATTCAGTTTTATATTCGTCGTTATTTTATTGGAATATGAGTAAATTTTGTGACTTCTAAATATTGCTAATACACTATCATTTTTAATATGACATACTTCCTGAAAACAAAATATTACAAAATTCAGTTGAGAATAAAAAATGTTTTGTTATAATTTAAAAAATAATAATACAAGTCGAGGCACCGCCGACTGAAGTGAAAACGCTAAACATTGGAATAACTGCGTAATTTTTTGAATTGTAAAATCAATTATAGTTTATAGATGAATCATTTAAATTTCATACGTCAATACGTTACGAGCATGTCAAGGTCATGGGTAAGGCGAACCAATACGTTTTCCCCTACGAAAAATAATTTTTCTAAATATTTCTCAAATACAAAATGTTGTCAAACTTGGTAAGGTTAATTAAATTTTAACCTTTTTTTACGCTTTCTATAAATATTATTGACAATTCTTATACTATATTAATGCCGGAATAGTATATATAAAGGTTATATACTATTGCATAATATCTCATCAACATTTATTGAGAATTAATCAAAATAAATATTTTTAATATAGAAGTCCGTATACAAAATTTTGGTCAAAATCAGTTGAGAATTTCATATTAATATGACATAAACTTACTGTATATGAATAAAACAAAACACCAATTATAATAATTATTATAAACCGTTCCTTATTTAAATACGGACATATAAACAAACTGATAAAGTTTATTAATGTCCTATTGTGTTTATTCTCCTTTATAATAAATATATATTATAACATTTGTACAAAAATATAATTGTATAGACAGAATTATAGATTTATTGTTATATATATAAATTATAATATAAGCTTACATCCAGTAACACCTAGAAATTATTTTAACTCTCATGTAACATTAATTAATTGTGATGTTAATTGATTTAATCGAGTTTTTGCCGGGATCTTAGTGTGTCATGTAGTGACTTTTATATTTGATTCACAATCTTATGTTATTTGACTCTATATTTTGTAATATTTTGGCATTTTACGTTATATAATTCGGTTATTGTACACAATTGAAGTGGATAGAAAATATTTCCATGGAGCATGCATTCTGAGATTACACAAAAACTCCGTGGAAAGTTCTGACAAGGGAGCCATCTTGTCAGAACATTGATATGATCACAAGAGACTTGTAATATTGTATATATATATTGTATTACCTACTCGACAATGACAGTAATAACCAAGATAATTGGTTGCCAAAATTAAAAAAAATAATCTTGGTTTGTTTACATTATTATTGGAAAGGATCGAAAGAAACTTTACCCCACTAAATGTGCTTCTTATCACAACTCTCTCATCAAATTACTCCATTGAAGTTAACGGTTGATGATAATTAAAAAGAACTATAAACTTTATCTTAGAGGTAGTTAAAGTTAATCTCTCTTGAAATGTGATAGATTCCGTGCTCATTATGATAATATAAGTTCACTCTATAAATTAGTATCAAAAAGCACATTAGGAATATAAATTTCGACGAATTTGATTGGTTAAAAAAAGAGTATCTCCCATCTGATTGGTTAATGTATGCATGTTAGAATATTCAACGTTCGCTTGCTCCAACGCCTTGAATATTACTTTTCTATCGTTTTAGTTTCACAAAATATATTTTATACTTTAATGTTCCTATGCCGGATTGTGACTGATGGTCCGTATTATTTACACGTCCCAAAAGCGTTGTGATCGTAAATCTTAGTCAGTTTGTAACAAATGATAATTTGGTCTCTATTTTTGCATTTATATATTAATAATATTCATTGTGTTGTTTAGAATTATGTCTGTATTAACATTCTGTTTAGATAATTATATCTAAAAACGTCCAGGAATTTTAAAGAAATTTTAAGGCGAATTTTCTTTTAGGTACGGAGTGAATTGTATTTTATGAACCCAAAATATGTAACGAGAAAGAGATAGCTATAAATGTATATATATATGTAGTTTTAGGCTGTGAGAGAATGAGATAGTATATTCTTAATGTACTCGAAATATAGGGAAAGAGAGAGAAAAGATGAAATCTATAGCACCTTATTTTTTGTTGGGCCGTAGTGACTATTAAAAATTTACTTAATTTGCGCACTTTTAAAAATATATCTGTTTTGTGATATACAAAATAAGATAAGATATAACAAAATAATGCCCAAATATAAACGTTTACCACCATAGTCATATCTACAATCTCATTCTTTTAAAAATTAATCAGTATACTAAATTTCATTTCTACCGTATTTGAACTACACACAACTTTTTTTTCTCTTTAAATTTTGGTCCATATTGATCTGCATGGTATTAGGCTATCTATACTCTGTACTCGTATTGGTAGTGAGTTCCAAATCGCGGTATCATGACATATTATAAAATAAAGTCCTCCGCAGCGTCTGCCTGTCTGTTCGCGATAAACTCAAAAACTATTTAACGGATTTTCATGCGATTTTCATTGATAGATAGAGTGATTCACGAGGAAGATTTAGATAAATAATTTAACAATATTTTTTGTAAATTGGTTGAAATATATCGATAATTTTTGAAAGTATCGAAAAAAGTCAAGCCGCCTGTGAACTTTCCTCGAAAACGCTACCTAATCCATTTGATATACAACAAAACGATAATAAACGACGCAGATGAAGTCGCGGTTATTAGCTAGTTTCTTATATTTTACAGGTTTTATCGTTTGATCACAACTAGGATGGGACCCAAGATGGCAAACGTGCTAAATCTAGAGGAACTAGCTCTCAAGTGCAGCTGCCGGAACACACCATATGTGCTTGGTGTCAGATTTTCAATTTGGGAGAGGTAGCTAACTAAACTTAGAAAAAGCCCTACCACCATGATATGTTTTAATTACGGTGTTTTCCTTCACAGGAAGCCCAATCTCATTTACAAGGATACGAACCTAAGTCGATCCACATGGTGTCTGACCACCGTCACTTCTAGGTAACGATTCAAACCAAGTTTCGGCAACTTATGCACCCTTTTTACACGGGGAAAACTCTAACGGATACCCATCCCGCCGAGCAAGTAAAGATGGGTTATGTCCGATTCGCACAGACTAAAACCCCATGGTGCCGTCTCTGGAACTGCCTACAGGACTACGTCTGGGACTCTAGCAGTTGTTGGGATTTATGCAACCTTGTCCAACGCTCGCCCAAAATTCCGGTGTTACTGTAAGAGTCTGTTAGGACAAAAGCGATAATCTCCTTCTTCTTACCCTTATCCCACCTAAATAGGGTTGGCACAACATGTTTTCCTTTTCCACTTTCTCTTGTCAGATGTAGACCTGGCCAATAGCGGTAGTAAGTTCGAAAAAAGATTTCTCTTGGTTGGTCTTGTATCGAGAGGGGAAGGGCAAAGCGAACTGTGACGATGCTTGCCGGACGGCATGAATGATGACTGCCGATAATTGTAGATCACTTTAGATCTATATCGATCTCTATTTACCATTAGGGACAGAACCGTCATTCTGTCGTGCAATAAAAAAAACGAACATATTTTGAATAATTATTTTAAAAGATATAAACTAATTACGAGGGCAGTACACTTTAAAAGATAATTACTCCTTATTACTATAATTATGGCACATGATACAGGCGATTTCAACACGCAAAATTATATCGTAAATCAAATTAAAGGCACATTATTTATTTAAACTGTTAAATGTGGGGCCATAACAGAATTTTAAATATGACATATAAAAAACATATCGACGACGTGTCGGACGCTGGTAATCGAATTCCGAATAAAGCTATAAATTATTATAATACCTTCGCAAATTATTTCCCGAGTGCTGCTTTTGATTTTCGTTGTGATAAAAACCCCAGGGCCGGCTGAAGCGCTTCTTTAATAAATAATTAATTTCGTGTAAAAAATTGGTAACAATTTTTCTGTTCTGTTATACGTTTATAAATGTTTCCTTTAAATTCGTATAATTAATGTATTTATAGAACTTACACCTTTATTTATGCATTTATAATTACAGTACATTAATAAACAGTGAACTATTTTCTTGGTGTACACTCAATACAGGAAGGAATCCTTTCATCATCATCAGCATCAGATAGCTACTGCAGGGCCATAGGTCTTTTCCAGTAGGAAGACATGGACATAATCACTATACCAGCCCACGCCGTATTGGTGATTTCAAAATCCGATAAATCCACTGTTCTATAATTTCAGCCATACGGTGGTATTACAAGAACATTTCTCTGGTTCAAGTTTCCTCACGATGTTTACCTTTACCGTCAGCTGCTACGGTTATTAATTTAAATGCGAATTACGAGATACTTTTTAGTACATGACACTGTTTGAACCTGCGGACATAGGATGGATATTCCACCTACAGAGTACATTATATAATTCCACCGATAAAACCAGTTGACCACCATGATTTTCCTTTAATTGGTAAGAATACGGGATTGGGGAAGTTTTCCAGAAGTTCATGAGTTGACTTTTGAGCCAGTGATTATTCAACAGACCAAATAATTACGGAAAGCTGCTTCACGTCTCGCACGCTGTATTGAAAAAATATCTACACTCTTCCACTAGTATTTACTACACCGAGGAGTTAAATGACACGATTACAAAACTTATCAGTAACAGAACGGTAGTAATCGAAATAGCTTGATTGTAATATTATGTACGCTATGATTAAAAAGAACCGCGATATAATCTTTGTTAATTCGTTATTAAAATAAAAAAAATAAAAGGAGATAAAGTATAAGACAGGTAACAGATTTAATAAAAAAAACATGTTTTATAATAAAAGTAATAGTTAAAATAATAATAATGTTATATTCTTTGATACATAAAATGTTAACTACAAACCTAGCGTCTGTAGAGAGCACATATTAAAAAAGTGAATTACTCTCTAATGTAAATAAAACTATCACTACATATTTAAAACAGAGTCCTTCACCGCGTCTGTGTGTCTGTTCGCGATAAATTAAAAAACTAATGCGCGAATTTTCATGCGGTCTTCATTAATAGATAGAGTGATTCACGAATAAGGTTTAGGTATATTATCAAGATATTTTGTAAATTGGTTGAAATATAACGATAAATGTCGGGAGTTTCGGAAAAGTCAAGCCGTTTGGGAGCTTTCGTCGCGAACGCTGCCCGATTCCTTTCGAGATACAACAAAATAATTGAAATAATAAACGACTCAGACGAAGTCGCGGGAATCAGCCGGTATGTAAATAAATTCAAAATTGAATAAAATATTACTTACAATTATTAATTTTATTTTAATATATGAACAAAGGATTGTTTGTTTTCAAGTCGATGAGCGGCACGTTCTTAAATGTTTGTTGGACAGTTGATATGAGCGAGTAAAACATCTGCCTTCCGTATGTTCAGACCCGGTTTCAACAGTAAGTGGGACAAATACTCGTGGTCACACAATTTTTTGTCTTCCATTTTTACTTTTTGTATTCGACATTAATATTTATTTTTTGATGTGAAACTTCTTTTAGTACGGTGTGAATTGGTTTTTTTTTTAAACGAAAATGTGTAACGGCAAAGAGATTGCTAAATGTATATAAGATTAATATTGGAATAAAGAATAAAACTTGCTTGTGATGCTCTGTAAATATAAAAAGTTTATTAATTACATGTGGGATGGCAACCACCACACCCACACTGATCGGGGTACCTAGCCTAGGAAGCCCCTGGAAAAATATATGTCGAAAGGATTTTCTTTATAATCGGGATAAAACGCTCACTTACCTGATATAATGTCTTCTCCGCCGCAGTTGCTGATGGTGAGACCACCAGATTTTCAAAACGTACACACAAAATGAACAAAAACAAAATTCCGAGTCGCCGTGTCGTTAGTATGGTGAGCGTGTCCGAATGTAAGCGCGGGTTTCGAGCAAGTGCCGCCGAGCAAGTGACCGATCATCCCCGATTGTCCGTTGACAAACAATGTGTCAAAAAATAATTTTGGCTACCCCCAACCAATGTATGCCCGAACAACATGATACATAGTATAAAACAAAGTCCCCTATCGCGTCTGTCTGTCTGTTCGCGATAAACTCAAAAACAACTGAACGGATTTTCAAGCAGTTTTCACCAGTGGATAAAGTAATTCATGAGGAACGTTTTGGTATATAATCTGTCAAGGATTTTTTTATAATTAGGACGGGACAACGTCTGCCGGGCCCGCTAATTACACGATAGATTACATCAAACTACGCAAAACTACACAATTACTTACATTAAAACCCACCTGTAAACATAGAAAGGACATAACCGGTGTTATTCCAAAAAAATTAAATACATATTGAATACTTGCTTTAAAAAGGTATCGAATTAAACGCACCGCGGTCGCTGAACGTTCGCCATCTTGCTCTTTTGTCTAGCTTTGATTCCGTTACGTTAGACTTGCGAAAAAGGATAACGCGAACTTGCCTCGAGCGAGCGCGGTGCGTTTAATTGGAAACCTTTTTAAACCAAGTATTTAACTTTTTTGTAATAACGCCGAAATTTGTCTTTTAAATTTTTACTTATTTTTCTATAATTTTTCTTTAATATTTTATACTTTGACATGACGTTACGTTTATTTTTAATATATTCAATTTATTAGCGAGTATGTAACTAAAATGTGATGAAACTCCATATATTATTTAAGAAATACATTTTCTTTACATGTATATATTAGTTTTAGATTGTAAGAGAATGAGATAGAATGCGTTTCTGTATAGATTCCCTATCCTTCCTCTCTTCTTTATACGATCGCACTATGCCATCGTATACGGGACCATACACGAACTCTGCATGGAGACTAGACTCCATTCTGTATACTATGTACTTAATGTACTCGAAATATATACAAAGAGATAGAGAGAAAGAGAGAGAGAGAAACGTTGAAATGTCCCATTCCCTTAAAAATAATCAGAATACTAAGTATCACTTCTACCGCGCGTGAACTCGCACTCGATTTTATTTTTGGACTAATTTATAATGTTTATTGTATATCCGAGTCCGTCTCTGGGGTGTTTTGAACAATCGTGGCTGCTTCAGGGAGGTCCGCACCTCCTGTCTCATGCGAACATCTCTTACGTCTCTCAAACTTCACTCACAAGTAATTTTTATAACATTGTAGCGATTTTTCGTATGTATACTTATTAAGTAGTATGCTTTGAAATTTTCTTCGATCATTTTTATCCCCCAATAGGTGAACAATTTACAATACAGTGAAGCAGAATAGAAGACGGATGATTACTTATGTATTGATACATCTACACATATAATAAGAATGTAAACCTAACGAGTCTGTACTTTTTTAGATTTTTGTTAAAAACAATTGTTGCTGATGTCTAGGAATAAGTAATAAAATACATTTCAATCATTTTTAGAAAGGCCTGCCTGTCTGTCGGTGCTGACGCCGTAGCGATGGTCGACGAGCCGGAGGGGCGTGCGGGGTTATCTATGTTCAATTTAAGTGGACTGTATATGCGGGGGTGCTATATTGATATTCAACTATTGCGATCAGTTACGATTAGGGAGAGAAGGGCAGGATGGAAACTTGGCACATACTTCGCGGCGATGCAGTCTCCACGTGGCTAGCCGGCTAGGTGTTTCTCGTTTCTTTCCACCGAGTCTTCTCTCACACAACACTTATTGTTTATAATAAATGTTGGCACGTATGTAGCGATGCGTTTATTTCTCACTCGGCCATGCAAAAACTCAAAATGTTAGCATGCGGCGCGGCTCGGCGCGGTACGACACAACACACTGTGCGAGCCGCGTAAACTACACGACGATAGCAGACGAAGTAACACAATGGCGGCAACAGTCGAACACTGGCCGCCGCAATCGAAACTAGCGGCGCGGCTCGGCGCGCTACCGAATTAGCATGTGCCAGGAAAGGATGATTGGGCTAGATAGATGGCGTGACCTGATCGCAATTAATTGGTCGGGCTTCAAAGTGACGCGATTTAATCCATAATGCGGGAATTTTCAAACATACATAAAGCGGCGCAGCCAGTCGGTTTGTTTGGACACGTAACACTGCTAAAGTGCTGCGTTCATGATAAAACCTCACCAAGATAATCATAAAGTATATCCTCAAGTAACATTTAGCCTTTGTTTCACTAAAATCGGTTCTCTTTATCAAAAGTTATTGTAATTTTAATGACGACACGACTTAAGTACGAGAGAAAAGTAGATAACTAAATGGACTTAATACATTCAGATGATTTTATTAGTCGCTGTTTTTTTACATAAAGTTCCACGCAGACTAAGTCGCGGGCACAGCTACTCGCAAGAAAGATCGTGTAAAATATTAAGGTAAATTTAAATAGATTTTTTTAGGAATTGGTTTCTAGTCTCAGATTTATTACCTTAGTGGTTTTATCAATGTATACGATTACAATAAATCACAAGAGACTATTTTTTCAAACGCGCTTATCTCTATAACGACCATATTAATAAAAGATATTATAATTTTTAATGTCAATTTATTGAGAAAACTTATAAATTATCTGTCATCACACTACCTACGACTGTGGTAATATCGAAAATCATTTTCTTTTACTTCTTAAAAGTCTAAAAGCATCAATTATATTTATAACTGTGTTTATAAAAGAATGGTCTAGAACTTTTGCTTTGTATACTGGCGAGCATAATGCAAAAAAGCGTTTTCTCCCAGCTAACTAACAATATTGTGCCAAAAGATAAAAGTTATTGTAGTTAATGGAAATATAAAAAAAAAATGAATACATATACAACACTAGCGGGTCCGGCGGACGTTATTCCGCTTTGATAAAAAAAAGAAAACCGCATGAAAATCCGCTCAGTAGTTTTGAGTTCAACGCGAGCAGATAGACAGATGTATCAGATGATTTTGATTTATAGTATGTAGTTATAAATCTAATCATCTTCGTGGGTCATGGATGTCTAGTGGTTTGACCGGTAGAATATCGACCCGATGTCCACAGGTTCGAACCACGACATGTACCAACGAATTTTTCGGAATATGCGTACATTTACTATTTGAAATTGGTCACACTATCGGCTGACGGTGAAGGAAAACATCGTGAGGAAACCTAAACCTGAGAAATATTGTTGTAGTACTACCGTATGTGGGAAAACATAGAACTGTGGATTTCTCAGAGTTTAAAATCTCCAATACGTTGTACGCTGGCGTGATGATTATGCCCATATGTACTTTCCTTTGGGAAGAGGCCTATGGACCCTGTAGTGGGTCTATCGAAGACATTATCGGTGTTATTACAAAAAAGTTAAATACGTATTGAACCCTGGCTTTAAAAATGTCTCGTATTAAATGCACCGCGGTCGCTGAATGTTCGCCATCTTGCTTTTTTGTCTCGCTTTGGTTAGGTTAGGTTAAAGACTTGTGAAAAAGGATAACGCGAACTTGCCTCGGGCGAGCGCGGTGCATTTATTAGGAAACTTTTTTAAACCAAGTATTTAATACGTATTTAACTTTTTTGTTTTTGTATTAAAGGCTGCACTAACAGGTTCCTACCAAATTTGGCTAGGCAGGGCGGGAAACTCGAGCAGTGAAGGTGAGCGTTGATGCGCATCTCAAAAGGGGCCTCCTTAAACCTACAACTGGGTCGCAAGTCCTGGGAACTGCTCTGAGTTTCTCCCTCTGCCACACGATGAACCCGGCACCCGCACGGTGAATCCATGGAAGGCTAAGAAGTTCGTCTCACGGTATAAGTCTAATCATAATGCCTATATATATAAATACATATATAACAATAATAAACGTTTAGAGTACAGTACTTCACCAATTACGAAACCATAATATGATGCCCACGTACGGGTGTGCCTGATGTTAGCAACTACCAATTATCCGGATAAAGATCAGATAAACATTTAATATCTCTTGTACATAATAGCGTCATGGTTATAATTAATTCCTTTAACAATTCAATTACAGCTTAAAGGTCGCCATTAAACTGTCTTACGAATCAATTTATTTATATGTATAAATTAATGATGGTATGTATATGAAACTGATAAATACCGATAACGTATTTTAATAAGTTTTTAAATATTAGAACTAACTGTTCAGTTAAAAAAACATGTTTGTATAAACATAGGAAACCATAGAATGTCGAGTTGAAAATCTCTTGTGAAGCACGTAGGCATACGTGTGTTCCGGCTATTGAGAGCCAGTAATGCCTTTCAATGTTTAGCGTGTTTACCATATCGTCATTTACATCGAATGAGATTGTGACCAAACGATAAAGCCTTATAGCAAGAAAAATATTCTTAAAATCACTTTATTCAATTTAGGCTCTAAGAAGGCACTTATGAACGTCAAGCTACCACCGGTTCCAAAAACAACACAGTCATCGAGAAGAACCGGCAAGAAACTCGATCTGGTTTATTTTTTTAACAAATATATATAATATTTAGAATATATTAGGTACATGTCACAATCGTTTTTAACGGATGCACAGAGATGAGTCAATTCTGGACATCACCATCGTTCACATATTGATCCACTCTATAATAGCCTTTTGACATCGAAACCCGCTTGACATGGCGCTTAAATTCACAATCCGGTAAATCGGTAATATCCTTTGGTGCTTTGTTGTAAAACCTAACACTGTTTCCCAAAAAACTGTTACTGGTTTTACTAAATCTAAAACATGGGACAACCAGTTTGTCACAGTTTCTAGTATTTAGATTATGCCGGTTTTTTATATGAAATCCAGCTTTTCAAGGTTCTTACGGACATACATTAAATTATCAAGATTATTTGATCTTTGATTATTATCTTATCTCCATATAATCTTCAGGAAGTATATTATGTATCATAGAGTATCGAACCTGCGAGTGGTCAAGCGTTGTAAGTGTAAGCGGTTTCATAATTCTATGCTATGTATAGTATAACCATCTCTCAGGGGGTGGATACTCAAAAATTCTATTTCAGTGCTACCAATATAAAGGCAGTAAAATATTATTAAAGCTGAATTTGATTAAACATACTAGTTGCTGTTAACGACTTAGTTTCCATCAAGATGGTTTAGTTGTTTCATATAATCTACCCGTTTTATGTAGGTTGATTATGGTCTTTTATATTTTCGATGATATTTTATTCTAGTCTTACTACCGAACTTTATAACTTTTTTAACAATTTAAATAATACTCTGAAAATGTTTCTATCAGGTAGTGAAAGTTGAATTAAAATTGTATTTCTCACATTGCTGATTGAACCATATGTCGAACCCGCGACTTGATGAAGTTTTGTCAACTTGATGTAATGTCGAGCCTGTACATACTTGCCGTTCTAAGGTATTTGATTGAAAAAGGCGTTACTTTGCGGAAATCGATCATTAAATATTATAGTGGATGTTACTTTGCAGATGTCACTTTCCAGGCGGAAGTGCAAAGTAACGCCTTCTTCAAACAAATATCATTAAAATCGGTTTAGTTGTTTCCAAGGCTTACACAAGAAAACAAACATTTAAATTCTATACATTTGTCTTATAGTTATGAAACTAAAATAGAATGAAAATCAAATAACGCACCAGAAAGTTTGATTCGTAACTCGAACAATTCCCAGAAAACTTTCTTAGACTCAATATATGTATTTACAAAACGTTCTATAATAATTGAATTACAAAAGTGACTCAATATCACATCAATTAAATGATTTGAAATACGTTTTACACGTCAATTGCTTGCTCAACTACTAACTAGATAAGTTCTACTTAACTTATAACTAAGTTATATAATTTTATCATCTTATTAAAGTATGATTATATGGAAATATTTATGCTTTCTTGAATCTAAATTGGTTGCGATTTAAATATGGATATATATCGTATACAAATATTATACAGAATTAAATTTTACAAATACATTTGTAAGAGATAATTGATATCTAGAACTGCTGATCCAGTTTCAATATTTTTTTTCGAATAGACATTTATATATAGACTGATGGTTTTATAAACATACTAGCTTCTGCCCGCGACTTCGTCTGCGTGGAATAGCTACTTCGTTCTAACGCTAACACGCAGCGGAAGCTGTCAAAAGGAAAACGATTTTGAATTATTCTTCATTGGTGCTCCGCTCCTATTTGTCTTAGCGTTAATATATATAGCCTATAGCCTTTCGTGATAAATGAGCTATCTAACACTGAAATAATATTTCAAATCAAACTAGTAGTTCCTGAGATTAGTGCGTTCAACCAAATAAACAAACAAACTCTCCATCTTTATAACATCACTAACTGATAACCGCGGCTTCGCACGTGCTTTTTAAAAATGTATTAAAGAAATGTAAAATTATGTGTAGGTGTGTACATTACAGAAATGCTTTTTCAAAAACATTTGTAAGTACGACACGCACGCCATCTACTGTAACATGTAACGTGTACATTAGATATGTGAATAATCACAGTTTGTCGAATGGGATGGGATTTATCATCAGCAACGTACCTGGAAATTTAACCTATAATATATCACACTCAGTGCTCACTTAGACTATATAAGAAAGTAATTAAAATTTTAAGCTATACAGTATCGAACAATATGTATTAAATCTTTGATTAAATAGATATAATATGCCCATATTGTCGATATAATTAAGTTATTCTTATACGTTGCTATAATCACTGAGTTATGCAGACGCAAGCGCGGTAAATAAAAGAAAATGGTCGCCAAACTGTCCAAAAAGATAATATAATTTAAATTACATACACACATATGACTTTCAATTATGTATATTTATTTTTGAAGTTCAGTAAAGCGCACGCTTGTTTACTCACGCGCTTGTTTACAATAAACAACATATTTTTGATAAATTTCACACGGAAGAATGCACGGGTAACAGTTGAACAAATATACAGAAAGAAAAGGGAATATGTCACCCGCTATAATTTTGGACATCTACCAGTAAAATTCCCGTTAAAATAGGTCCAGTCGTTTCGGACATAATACGGAGCAAACAAACAAACAGACAGACAAAGTATAATATATAAAATACCGACAAGATTTATATTTATATATATATATATGTATATTTGTTATTTGTAGCCATATCCACTCACCAAAAAGTTGTTATTTTAATTTTACATACACACACCTTATTTTTATAATACGTAATAGATTACAAATAAAAAATTAGAAACAAAACAAACGTAGAATAAACATTTTGAATAGAAACACAAAATAAACTTTAAAAATGTTTGCGATAGAAAGTTACCACGTTACCATAGCAATGTGTATAATACTTACGCTAACAGGCAGCTAAAAGGAAAAAACAGCCCGATTTTGACACATTCTTCATTCGTGCTCCGCTCTTATTGGTCTTCACTATCATTACATAGTATAAAACAAAGTCCCCTACCGCGTCTGTCTGTCTGTCTGTTCGCGATAAACTTAAAAACTACTGAACGGATCTTTATGCGGTTTTCACCAGTGGATAAAGTGATTCACAAGGAACGTTTTGGTATATAATTTGTCTTGGATTTTTTTATAATCAGGGCGGGACAACGTCTGCCGGGCCCGCTAGTAATAAATAAATATATATAACCTTCCTTGATAAATGAGCTATCTAACACCGAAAAAAAATTTTCAAATCGGACTTGTTCCAGAGATTAGCGCGTTCAACCGTACAAACAAACAAACTCTTCAGCTTTATATATTAGTATAGATAAATAATAATAGATATACTTTTTTAATTATAATAAGCGGGTATGAATAGAGTCACCTTTATACTAGGAGAACGAAATAACCGCTTCAGACATAGTGTCCTTGGAAAATTTTCTTTGTGTCTCAATAATTTTAATTGTATGTTGTTAATATTTGATTAAGAATATTAAAATATTAAAGGAATGACGTCATAATCTAATTTCGTTCCATCTAATATCTTGCTTCATGCCGGTTATTTCATACGGTATGAAGCCAACGCCGTTCGATTGATAGTTTTAAATATGTATGTAGTCCACGAGAGTATATCTTCGAGTACACAGCATCAATCAAAAGGCAACGCCCTCTAGAGGATTGACGAGGGCACATTCCGTGACACGGGTCGTATGTTAACGGATGACCTCGTGTGTCAGTCATGTGGGATATTGGTTAATGGATTATGCATGTCTTTACGCCTATAATGTACAAAACTTTTTTTGAATAGATTTTTTATTAGTAGTAATATTTCTCTGCATTATTATTTTGGTGTTTATGTATAATTTCTAATGATTTTTTTTCATTTCGTATATTATGCCAAGTTTTTTGATCTGGTTATATTAACAGGGTTTTTTTGTATTGTAGCACGGCAAAATGACTGCACTAGGGTAAGCACAGTACAAACCAAAAACAATGGCGACCACCGAGTGACATACTATCCATTGCCGGTCGCCGTTGTCATGCCGGCCTGCGAAAAGCTGGATATACACAGGCTGATCCCGAAACGCGACCCGCAGAAGCGAATCACTACGACGGGTTTTTTCGCCATATACATGGTGGTTGGGACCCAGTCAGGCTGTAAAACCCTAACACCCCGCTTTCACCATTGCCTCGTTCGTTATTCAGCAAGGTGCACCACGTGCAGGTGAGGTTGGCTTGGGTGTCTCAAGTCTTATGATGTTATTCGACACCTCTGACGTCCAAATAAGTAATAAGTTATTGTTCTTGACATATCTCTCGTATATTCACGACATATATCTAGTTATGTATTTCAAAAAGTAAGATATACATTTTCGCATAGAAAAAATGTTAAATTCGTCACCAAAGATTCCAGTACACACATATTTATAAAAATTGATTACATAGTTATCACAAACATTTGTATATAATTAAAGGAATATATCATATTTTTTAAATTTATAACTTAAATAGCGATTCGCTCCGGCTACGCTTGGATGCAATATGTGTGATTACGTGGTGTTTTTAACGCAGAATTCCCTCGGTTGATTTTTAAAGATCCAGACCTGAAAATTGCGGGTCATGTTTTGAAATATAGTTATATTGCCTAGCCATAGCCAATATATAGCCTTTTTTATTATAATTTTACATAATTAGTTATAGTTCAAGTTTTTAAATTTTTTGTTACAAGTAGGCATTTTTTTTAAACTCCTGTCGCCAATAATCTGTTGACCAGTAAGTACATAATTTGGTCTACATTCGTTGCCCCCTTGAGCTAGTTGTCAAATAGAATCGGCTGAGTGCCTTAAGTGCTCGCCTTAATAGTCCGGTGAAGCTGTTAAGACCTTGGTAGGTCAATAGCGTAGCCAGTTCGAAAAAAAAAAAGAAAAATCGTTTGTATGGAGTTCAAGCCCTTATGGTTTTGGACAGTCTAGGAGTTAATATTTATATATCATAATAGTCATAAAAGCTACGTAAAAAACTTCACAAGAATTTTTTTAAAATATAAAAAAATATAATATAAGTATAAAAAATAAGCACCGTTCTCGCTTCACAGACGCTCATACATTGGATTCTTTAAGGCTGACAATTTCCAACCACAATTGCTAATCTAGCGGAAGATGCTCAGATGCAATGCTCTCACACTGGTAAAATAAGTAGTTACTAACAATTATTTTTAGTTTTATGTTTTCCCTTATTAATAAAATAAATAAATACCACATCATTGTGTACTGAACTTATACAGGTTCATTTAAGATTTCAAGAAGTAGGGTATTAACTGGTAGATCGTCCAGGATTTCGCCTGTGAATAGTAGATCTTGGGTCTAATCAAGTCGAACGCACCAGCTCTAAAGGTTTGGTTGAAATATTTTTTTTATTAAAAGTCCATACGATTTTCAATATAAAAATTATAATTAAAAAAAAACTGTTTCAGTGTTTAATTTTTGGTAGTAACTATTTCGTAATATTATCATTATATTTAAATTCCATGACCAAGTGAGAAAAGGAGGGTCTATTTGACATGATCTTACTGTATAATAATCGTTCTATGATTTCGGTAACTTACCATCAGGTGGAGTGTAAACTTGTTTACTACTTTCATAATATAATTACATTGGAAATTGTGTATGAAAATGCAATTCATACAATTGAACAATTGATATTACAGTAAAAATCTTTACTACGAACAGAGATAGCACTAAATGTCGCCTTTGAAAGATCCTCCGAGGGTAAGAGGGATGGCATTCGGTGCAATGTTCATTAAAGAGGGTCAGTGTAGGCTTTAGGGGTGTAATTTCTCCCTACTCACCCCTGCAGATATTGTGGTCGTTTTTTTAATTTGCTTTTATATTTCAGGGTTGTAGAAATTCTCCATTATTTTTAAATTAAAATAAATTCGAAATTTGTCTTATAAGTTAATCTGGTATCTATAGGAAGAATTGCATTTCAATGTGTTTTCTTAAATGATTGACACCTTGCTGGTTTCTTATCCAGTCTTTATTTATGAGAGGATTGTTCAGCTCTTACGGGGTCACAAAATCAAATTTTTAGAAGTCCTTTCGAAATTGTGATTTAGAGCTTCCAAGACCAGGAAATTGTTGTAATGTAAATTGTAATGAAGTCCTTAATAAGCGTCAATATAGATGGATGAATTTGTGCTCCTAAGACCAAACTAGAGATCTTGTAAATAACTGTTACCAGTGTTATAGAAAACACCAACTAACAATTGTAGTCCGGTGAAGCTGTTGAGACCTTGCTAGGTCAATAGCGTAGTCAGTTCGAGAAAAAAAAAAACCAACTAACAAATTTACAATCTTGGAAGTTCTTGGATTGGATGATGGATGGATGGATTGGATTGGAATTGGAAGAAGCACATACAGTTTCATATTGTGGATATTTTAATTGCAACTATTTCAGTTGACTGTTTTTGGCTAGCTAGGTTAGGGCGTCTAGAGAGAATACCTTTGAAAGTGCGCTGCGAACTGAAAAAGTTTGGTAACCTCCGCGCTAGCTACAACAATATTTCTTTTCTTATGACGCGCTTCCGAGTGGTATATCGCTGAGTGTATAAAATATCAAACATAGAAAGTGATGTCGCGACAATACAAATTATTTTTTCAGTATTAGGCAGCCCTGTGATCTGAAGACGTCGCCGGGAGGCGCGGCGTCTTATCAACGAATTAATTCTAGACTAACGAAGACCGGAGACCGCCCCGCGATTAACACAACCACCCCTTAAATATAGACTTTATTACTGATAGAAGTGACATTAGAAATTGATTGTAATTATTACAGAATTCAATATCTTCTTGTCTGTCTGTTAAAATATCAATCACTAAATATTCGCTTACTCCCCTCTAACTATTTGTTTAATTCATATATATATTACATGTAATACACCTGAACATGCTTATGTACATAATCCATATAAAAATGTATATAGATTAATTCATATGCAAGCGCATCAACTTACAACGTCTGCACCTATGTGGCTTCTTTCTTTTTGTCGTGTTTGTAATTGTAAGGACAAGGTATGTATAAAAGAAAATTTTGGGAAAATCCTAGGGATATAAGAAAAAATTGAGTTAAAAAATTCTCATAAACAAACTTAAAACAACGGAATCACGGTTCCTTTTTTAAATTTTTAATATATGGAATAGTTACTTTGAGCTAACTCTAACACGCAGCGGAAGCTTTCATAGAAAAAAAACCCTGATTTTGAAACAATCTTCATTGGTGCTTCGCTCCTATTATTCTTAGCGTGACGATATATAACCTATAGCCTTCCTCGATAAATGATCGAATATCTAAAACACTGACAGAATTTTTCAAATCGGACAAACTCTTCAGATTTATAATATTAGTATAGATGAAGGCATTGTGATTATTATTATTCAATAGTTTTTGCGTGGTGCACGTAAAACGGCAGACTTCTGTCGTTTTATGTGTATTGGTGTAGCTTCGGTATTTTAGAATCGAATGATCTATCGGAATGTTCATAATTCTACAATTCTTTATAAACCAACAGTCACATCGATTCTCGAGTAGTTTTAAAATTTGTCCGATTATTCCGGCCATGTCTGTACGTTTCGGGTCTCTACACCCCGAGGTCCGAGCGGGTGGCATATTAAGACGAAGTTGGAAGTAAAAAAAGGCGAAAAAGAGTTTTATATTCTCTCTCGAATGGGAAGAAATAGGAAAACCTTTCTCATTTAGCTCACCAGTGCAGGCCGGGGAGTCGTCCTGGCCGCACTGCGAGACTAGTTTAAAACTTATTAGTTAACCGACACCGCGGTATAATTACGCGGAATTGTGCTCTGTTTGTGTATTAACCCCGTTTTTGGATGAGTGCTGAGGTGTTTTATTAAAGCGATGTGATTAGTTTGTGACGTATATTTGAATCTGGTAAGGGTGCTTTTGTTTTACACTTCTACTGTCCCTTAACTGTTATTGGTTAAATAAAATACTAAGAAAACAATGGAAACCAATCTTTCAATTCTGTCCATATGTTTGAGGATTTCCGTATTCTCTTCTGACTCACTTACTCAATACATGGAGACATTTTTCCAACATTTTCTTTTAAACAAACTTTGTTCATAGGTTATCAGTCATTTGGAAGTGATTCGTTTACATACATTCGGCAACTGATCTTTCTGCATATAAATAAATAGATATTGTAACCTCTTACAACCGTGTTATAAGTTTTGCATCTAATTTTACATTTAAGTTAAATGTAACGATGTGTAGCGTAGATAATATTCTGAAAATACCTGTTTACCAGTAAAAGTATATTCTAAATTGCTTCAACCATTTTGTAGATTAGTCCATAAACAACAGACTCTTCGATTTTACTTCTATGTATAGAGTACCACTCTAAAATACTTAAAGGAGCAGGTTTTGTATCAAGACGAAGAGATGTTGTATTTATTTTTCTTGGTAATTATTAGTTGACAATTGTCTCCTCTAAGACTTGTCAATATTGATAAGCACCAGTAGCGGGTTTCGCTTCGTTGTTTGAAGTCGCTTTTATTAGTATAACATTTTCAATCCTAGTGATTGAAATTCGACTATAATTCATTAATTTATCAAGTTTCAATAGTAACGAACTAAGGAATTTTCAATTATTTTTTTTAGATAATCGCTTAAGTTTCAGAAGAAAAAGATGTCCGTAACTGTTTCCTTTCTCCGTATTCATGTGTATGTATCAGTATCGGATGTCAAAATCGTAAACTGTCATCGGTTCATAATAACCTTATTATAATAACGATATTTATCAGTAACTGATGGTAAGCATATTGTAATTCGAAAACAACAATAACCGAAGAGAAATCTACAATCTTTTGCTTACTTCGGCATTGAAATTCGAAATTGAGATAAACTGTGGGTACGTCAGAGTGTATGAAAAATATGCATTGAACATTTGCGCTAATGGGAGAAAGGGCCACATGAGTCTTTGAAGTCTGGAGTGCCTTTGATGTGGCGAGAATAAAAAAATCATTACAATGATTGTCAATTTTGTATAACCAATACAGTGAACGTCAACAAAAACAATCGTCATAGATGGAAATACCCCAATATTTCTTCAGCACGAAGACCTCATTAAGAAAGTGTTCCAATATCAGTTTTTCATCAGGCAGGAAAGCAGTTTCAAGTGGATCGAGGTCAAGCATCTTGTGCTTCTCAAGCAGATGATGCTATTAAAACTGCGGAGAAATATCAACATCTAAAACATTTTCATAGAATGAGCTTAATGGCCACATCAGAAATGTAGATCATTCAAAAGAACGTACTGAGTTGCTAAAATCATGATTAGAAGAAAAAAATTGCTATACATTATGTACGAATTACGAACGAGACTTATTGCAGTTTTTTAATCTGATGAACATCTTGTATATTGTTTTTTTTAAATATATTATAAGGGGTAAACGAACAGGCGGGTCACATGATGGTCAGTGATCGTCGCCGGCCATAAACAATAGCAACATCAGGGGAGTAGCAAGTGCGTTGCCGGCCTTCTAAAGGATGCGGGCCTCCGACGCTCTCACTGACCGAACGAAACACAACAATGCAAGCCTATTGATTTTCTATATTATATTGATTTTCTGTGACAGGATGGTACTATTCCGGGCGAGCCGACTCATTCATGCTGAAACCAGTAATGGCTTCAGCGTGGCTCTACCACCTACCTACATTGTTGTGATCTGAGTGATTTCGGTCTCTTTATTGACAGTAGCAAATGAAGTTTCAAAGAAAGAAAGAAAGAGAAAGAAATACTTTATTGTTGGAACAACCATACAATTAAATTCGATTACACACTAATTAGACAGAAAAAAAAAATACATTTTAAAAATGAAAAATAGATATCCAACAATTGGCGAACCCATTCAGCAAAAATCTGCAATACTATAAGTAGTACTGCAGCGCTGATTTTCAATGGGAGCCTATATATGATGATAAACAGACGTTAATGTCAATACAGAATTAGAAACGAACAAACAAATAACACAGACGCACGTAACACGTCACGGATGGCCATACTAAAGAGATATAACAACTGTAACCACAAATTTAGGATTAAACAAAAACAAATATAATTTTAGAAGAGAAAAAAAAAAAGTAAATAAAAACAATACACACCAATAAACAGAGCTTACAATAGAATACTACTACTATTCACATACATTATACGTCACTCTAATTACTGAATTTGAAATTGCAATAGATAATGCTTAGCAGCAGTTCTTTTACATAATGGAGATAGACATGCTTCTGTTCCAATTGTTCACTCGAAATATATGAAAGAAGAATATGGGGTTATTTCGGTTTTTTAGAATAGATAAAGTATGATGAACATAATTGGGTGATCTGAGTCGATTTGGAGATGGTGAATTTTAAAGCTTTTAGGACTGATGCGGAACTATGCGTGGAAATATTTTGCATTTAGAAAAAAATCTTCGGAAATGACAAGGCTGACAACTATATGGAATTAGTTGAGGAAATGCTGGGTAGCTTCAAATATTTAGGCTGTAATATAAACATAAAAATGCACTACCTCCATAGTCATATATATATATAAAAATATATATATATATATATATATATATATATATATATATCATTTTCTACATGATTTAGAAGATTTTAGCGAAGAATAAAGAAAACATTTTTACCAAGACATAAAGACGACATAAAATAATTGTCAGGCTAGATGGGACATTCATCTGATGGCTGATTACAGCTGGGAAATTATGCGTGATAATCCAAGCAACTTCATTTGACAAAATCGCTCAAAACACAATATCTTGATGTTTAATGGCAAAATAAATTCATATTTTTGTAAAAAGTGCATTTTTTTATTATCTCATGTACTAGAGCTGATACAAAAAAAAATCAGTAGCACTTTTGATATCACCATATTAGATATACTTAAAATCCCAGGCACCAAAATGAGTGTAGGCCAGTGTTATATATATAGGATCGCTGATCAGCAACACTATCACCTCCGGCAAGCCCACGTCAATACTCAATGCAAAACAAAACGGCATTTGATATATAATGTTGTCGAATATAACTAAACATTTCACGTCACTATTGAAATGTGTCAATACGGCAATTATAGCGTGCCGCTATTATAACTCTAAGTTTGAAAAACACAATACGAATTTACATACAATTAATGCACTGGCCTTCCACTGATTATCTATCTATACTATAATAAAACTGTAACAAAGCCAAATCTGTACATTAAATATTTTTTGAAAATTTTGATCGGGGTAGGCTTTGTTATCGACATAGGAGCCAAAAAAATCCTTTTACAATTTTTGTCTGTCTGTCTGTCTTTCTGTCCCTGTGAACACGTATCACTCTGAAAGTACTGAACCAATTTTGACGAAACTTGACACAGTGATACTTAATGTTACAAGGTTACATCTAGGATACTTTTTGTCCCCTAAAATGCAGGGAGTTCTCCAGAATAAAAAAAAAAACAAAAATTTGTAGTTAATGTAGCTAGACTTTTTGCGATACCTTAGTACAAGAGCCAGCAACGTTGGAAGAACGAGAATTTTAGAAAAGCTGGTTCTTTAATATGAAGATATATTATGTTCTTCCAAACAGGATTCAGGATACCTGATAGCCGGTTAACGTTGTGTTTTTTAATGCGCATCACACCTTTACAGGTCAAAATTTTGATTTATAAATAATTTTAGGAACGTTTTTTTTCAGTAACTTTTAAAAGCTATTCAAAAGATGAATTTATCACTGCCAGACAATTTTGTTATTAACAATAATGTGCCCGATGATATTCTTTATAAATAAAATAATTCATTTCAAACAATTTTATTTTTTCCATTACAAAGGACATATTTCATTTTATTAACCATTATGATATTGAGATTTCACCGTAAACAATGAAAAACAATGACAAGCGTAGACATATGACTTGGGATTGACGCCATCTTGAATACATGCGTCTATAACAGGCGCTTCCACAATTATCGCTGTTTTTATCATACAGCCAGTGTTGTGCTAAACTATAGCTATGGCTAAGGTATTCTATACATATTATTTTTAATTTACTCTCTTTTATGTCTAAATAAAATAATATTAAAATTACACCTATCTTAACATGGTTTGAACATACTTTTTTTATTTAGAAAAGTGGCATCGGGCACATTATTGTTAATAACAAAAATGTCTGGCAATAATAATCTCATGTTTTAGTAGTCCTTCAAAGTTAGTGAAAAACAAAACATTCTAAAATGAAGCCGTTGCTAGCTCTTAGACGAATAGTTACAGGCAAGTGACGGTGACGCGACGACGCTATGCGTCATATCTTTTTTTTTATATTTTTTTTCATATAAAAATCAATCTTTTTACCTGTAATGGTGCGATATGCACTAATAAGCGCAATGTTTACCAGCTGCCAGGTAGCCCACACGCTTTTTGGAAGAACATAAAGATATATAAAACACTGGCTTATTCGAATTCGTTGTCAAAACCGTTGCTAGCTCTTAGACAAATAGTTACAGGCAAGTAACAGTTGACGCGTCGTGCTCATATCTTTTTAGTATTTATATTTTTCTTCAATGCAACGGAGTGTGAAAAAGTTTTAATACAAGTTGAAAATAGTTATGATATCATTCAGTGTTTAATTTATCAATATTTATTTTATGAATATATTTTATCGTTTAATTTACAATTTAACTCTATCAACTTGATATTTTATAATGTAAACTATACTGACTATATAGTAAACGTCTACAAAAAAGGGAAAGGAATTTCGTTCCAACTGGGGATCCATAGACCTCTCTACCTTTTTTTTTTACATTAACGCTAATATATGTAGGTTAGTTTTTATTTTAATTGAACCCGGTAGCTGATGCTACGAACTGGTTGTAGGTTTATTTTAAAAAGATTTCTCACATACCATCTGGGTATATGTTTGAGTGAGTCCCTTGATAGTTTGGATTTACAATTGAAAACGGAAGGTGTGGCTGCAATCAGGCTTTAGGTTTATTAAAATTTTTCGCATTTTAAAAATACAATTGAAACCGGTGATAACCGATTTGATGCAGACGAAGTTGCACGGGTCAGCTAGTCTGAAATAAAAAAGCTATATTACCCCATTAAAAGCATTTGAAACAATAATCCGGCAGAAAACTCGGCAAGGGTCATATTCTTTCCAACAAAGTGTACCCGACCTTCGTTATCCCTAAAACCTACACGGCGAAAAATTTCATTTCAATAGGTGGGGCCCGATACCCGCTCCAAATAACCCTGGACCCGGCTTAATATGCATTAAGGGTATTTCCGAATTTTCTCCAGTAAAAATGTATGAGAACAACCGAACCGTGACGTATAAGTGGATTATGCTCGTTGTCCCGCTCTAACGCATTGCACCGTCCCTTTTGTCTAATGTGCGAATATTTGGGTTAATATGGAGTGAGATTTTGTAGAAAAAAAATCATATTTGATCTGATTATAAAGTACAGTTCATATTTGTTTTTATTACAATCTACAGATTGTTATAGCTATAATCTAAAGTTGCATTTTATTTAATTTATTGTATTATCAAGGAATATATGTGTATAAAGGTTAACTGTGCATAATTAGAATTCACAAAATAAATTGTCATAATTCAAGATGTATTTGTAAATTTACTTAGTTCTTTAACTGGTTCTGAACTGAGTTTGTTTATTATTGAGTTTCGGGATTTGACAATGTATATTCAGCTCCCAAGAAACCTGCAGACCGACACGATAGTGATGAATCGTAGTAGATTTCTCATTGGTTTAAAATTTGTACTATGCTTACGGTCAGGTACAACAACGCAGTGACTTTGCGATGCTATAATTTAAAAAAATAGATTTCTAGCTCATTTTTATGTATGAATATAAGTAAAAATCTGTTATAACTACATCGAGGGGAATACTTATATTTAGTCGTAAAAACCGAGACCTTTGTTCTGGGTCAATATAACCGGTATGTCGCCATAAACGGTTTTGACTGTATCTATAAAATACTTATACTTATAAATAATCATAAAATCCACAATAACTTTATTCATAGATATAATAGTAAGTAAGTCAGTATAATAATCTAATAGAAAAGTATATAGTTTTAGTAATATCCATAATTAAAACCATATAAACTATTCGTACAGGATAAATATTATATTTAACATCGCTATCGAATTAGAAGTATCGTGACACGATATCATATATATTTTTATTCAATAAAAATTAAAAAGGGTAACTTATTACATGAAAATGATTTGTGCAATTTTTATTTAATTCAATAAGTTTCGTCACGTCCTTATCTATACTTTGAATGTAAATGAGATCGTTTACTAATTTTTAAATAGACAATGAATAAAAATAAAACTTTTGTATGAAATAATATTGAAGAATTTAAAAATCAATAGTAATACTTTCAAAACGCTTAAATCTCTAATAGCGACAGTTAATTTAAAAATGATCGCAGGTTCTGGCCATAATTAAATAAGCCCGTAAAAGCAGTCCTCGTAAAATACGTTGTTCCTTTTAGTTAAATTGCCATTTAACGTTTACGATTGTATCGTAAATTTTATATATCATTCCTCGTGCTCTTTGTCGTGGCTTTTGATATATACACCAGTGATTCTTTCGTGATGGTCGATATAGATTGAAACAAGATATTTATTGGTTAATTATGTTTTCTGAGATAATTATAATATGCGGAATGATTTTACTATGTTATTATACTAATATTTATATGTAGAAAACGTTATCCTATATTATATATTCTCTAAAACAAGGATGTAAAAATATATAACTAAGATTAATTTTAACGGTATCCATAATTATTTCAAGGAGATATCGGTGTTTGTTTTATTTATATGTCACTCTGTCTGTACGTTTGTCACAGTTATTAGATTTTATATTTTATTGTGGTATTACTTAATTTAAAATGTTATTGTATCTTATTTTGTGTCTTTGATGTTAAATCATAATTATCCATATTTATCGAATAGTCGTTCGCGACATTTAACGTTTTTTTTAATGAACATACTTGTTAAATATTCACCGATTGCAAACTTACCTACTTATTTATTTTATTAAATTAATATGCTATATGTAACAGACGTTACTTTACATTTTTGATATGCATGTCGATAAACTGCAAATTAGTACGTAAATACATTCTAATATTAAATTATTTATGTAAAAGGGTTAAGCTATCCATATACAGAGTATAAATTTACTGTCGAGGCTTAATAAAATTTACATAATGTTAGTATCAAATGTAAAAAATATGATTAAGATCTTGTGTAACATTAAACCTACGCATTAAACAGAAAATATGATGACGACTTATCAGTTAATTATTCATATAATTACATTACTATTTACCCTAATATAGTTAAAATAATGTACATAGTACAGCATTTGCTTGTGTAACTCATACTCATATCGTCATAATAACGATCAGTCTGTTTTGTAAACTATATCAATCTAATCTTTGGTTCTCTATTAGACCTTCAGTTCTTCTGATTTAGTTACTACTAGCTGTGCAAGTGACTCCATCCACGTGGTACCTTAGGTAAAAAATAGAATCATCAGAATGTATTAAGTCCATTTACTTATTTACTTTTCTATCGTACTTAAGTCGCGTCGTCATTAAAGTTACAAGAACTTCTGATAGAGTGCGCCGATTTTAATGAAACCAATATTAAATGTTACTCCAGAATATGTTTAATGATTTTCTGAGTTTTATCGTACACGTAAATACGATACTTTAGCAGTATTCTAACAAAGACGAAAGAGAGAGAGACAGACATTTAAAAAAATGATTGAAGTGTATTTTATTACTTATTTCAAGATACTTGCAATCATTATTTTCACAAAAATCTAAAATGTGTAGACAAGTTAGACTTACGTTCTTATTATATATGTAGACGATATAGACTATCTTGTGAGGTACCTATATTTATTTGTTTGAGTTTTATTACCTTCATGCCTTTTATGTTATGATGTTACTAAATAATATTATGCTAAATTTCTTTGTGTTGTTTTTTATATTTTACTTGATATAATTAGGTAAAATATGACCTTTTTTTGTCAGTTCTTAACTAAGAGTCATAAATATCTCTATTTTTCATGTATTAAAATTTGTCTTTACAATTTTTTTTATTTTTGTTATTTATAATTAATTTTATTTTCTTGTATTACTTTTAAACTAAAGTCTATTGTTGCATATTATGATTGATTGTATATTGAATGATTCCGTTATATATTATTTTATAATATCTAATTTATTACGTCATTGTTGGTAATCATTTTAAAATAAATAAATAATACCCTAAAACTTCTGTTATATGAAGAATCGGCAATTAAAATAAATACCCACCTTTTACTATTTATTTATTACAATATTTAAAACATCAAAACAAACAAATACAATTTATCATAAGCAATAAATCAGTGAATTATTAATTGATATGAATATAAAAAATAATTAGTTATTAGTAACGTATATACAGAAAACTAACGATTTGCATATTTTATTTCTCAACAACATTACAATAATAAGAAATTCCTGTTGGTTTATGTTTTCTCGGTATATATTTATGAAGTGAAAGCTTCTTTAGGTGCGTTAAGGGGTATTTTTGGCAGGAGATAAAAATATAATTTCGCGTCATGTCATGCTAGTAAGCGTGATCGGCCGTACTGCGCTTGCGTCAGACTAGCATCGCGTAGTATAGGGGCCTGCGTACATGTAATATTGATATTTTACAGCTCATCATACGTTTGATTGATTTATAGACTTTATAGAAATGTATATAATTATTGCTCCGAGTGCCGATAGATATCAAAACCACACTAATGTTAATAATTTCAATAAACGAATTCCGGAATTTAAATATCGTCATACACAATATAATTAATATGAAATTTCAAAAGAGAACACTGTTCTTTCATTGTTTTGAGTTTTTACTTATGTCGGCAGTCCTTTCATTTGCCTAGACTTTTTGAAATAATAAAAGCCGTCTCCATAGTTAACGAGCATTATATCAACACGACCACGCCGCGCCGCGCTGGAGACAAAGACAGTGTGATGTAAGCATATTTTTCTGTAGAGAGGACTTACTGAAATCAATACCTTCGTTCGGCAAACCAAAAATCATATCTTCACAAGTAATATAGTAACGTATATTCTAGCAAAAGTATTTGTTACATCTTTTTTATTTAACTTTATTTTTGGCAACCAATCTTTTAGATTATTACTGCCATTGTCGAGTAGTTAGTAGTATTACAAGTTCTTCTTCCATTCCATTTTTAGCAACCAGTCTTCTAGTAGACTATTACTGCCATTGTCAAGTGAGTATCGATATTAGAAGTTTCTTGATATAATTTCAGTGAACTAACAAGATGGTGGCCATCTTGTTAGAACTTTCCATGGAGTTTTTTCAGTTTCAGTTCAGAATTCACGGTCCGTGGTATTATTTTCTATTCACTTCACTTATGCACAATAAACAAACTATATTACATAAAACACCACCAATTTTATACAATATAGAGTCAAGTAACACATGATTATGTATAAAATATAAAATCCACTACATGACAGACCAAAATCGCGCCAAAAACTCCTACATTTATTTAGTATTAGTTGTGCCCGCGCATCCGTCCGTGTGGAACCTTATGAAAAAAACAGTGACCAATAAAATCATCTGAATGTATTAAGTTCATTTACCTATCTACTTTTCTCTCGTACTTAGGTCGCGTCGTCATTAAAATTACAATAACTTTTGATAAAATTAACTGATTTTAATGAAACCGAAACTAAATGTTATTCGGGGGTATGCTTTATGATTTTCTTGTGAGGTTTTATCGTGAACGCTGTACTTTAGCAATCATTCGTGTTTACACAAACAGACAGACAGATTCCAAGTCACTTGCAACAATTTTTTTTACCCAAATCTAAAAAGTACAGACACGTTAGATTTACATTCTTATTATATGTATAAAGAAGGATTGAACGTGAAATAAGTTGCGGAACTTGTTGGTTTATGTTTAAAAATGGACTTTAGTATTTATATCTCAGATCAAAAACTCCATCGCCGTTTGATGGACCACCATGTTTTTGAAGTGAAACTTATGGGAGGGCTATCAAATTCTGATCGTCAAAGTTTTTGTATGACAAATAATGGTGGAGGTAAACACTGTGTCGGGTACAGTGGAAGCAGTGTGTCGCTCGTCTTCGGGCATTGAAGAACAGTGGGACATACGCTCTTCTCACTTTCTTTTTGAAAGTCTACTGTTTTACTGAGTGTGAACTATACATATGTTTTTCATGGGCACAGTCCGTATTCTATTCGTCCTTATATAAATATGAATGTGAGTTTGTGTGATTGTTGTATGACTGTATAAATATAGAGGAGTGAAAGTCTAAACTATTCAATGATTATAGAGAAAATTTGCATTCATGTTGTCAGAGGCATAGAAAAGGACAAAGGGACCTTTCCCCAAAAAAAGTTACTATTTCAGACGGATTGGTCAAATGTGCATTAATGCGAGCGAAGCCACGAGCAAAGCTTGTTTTACTATAACTGGCCATTAACTGACATTGTAGAGTTTCGACTTCTATAATTCAATGTATACAATTGTTCGCCAAGAAAATTAGTTTGTGAAGACAATGAAATACGAAGAACATTTAAATAATATTCGTCATGTTATGTGCTTTACTTATAAGTAATTTACTTATTACAATAAATAATAACAAACGCGTCCGAAGCTGCGGGCTCAGCTTGTTTTATATAAAATATGTTTTATGGTCGTCGCGAATAAATAAAGATTACTATGTCGATATTGATAATGAAGAAAATATGTTAAGGCCTCTTTTATTAATAAGGGACAAAAAAGTCCTCCGCAGCGAAAACAGCGGCTAAAATGTTAACCGGTATTTGTGTAAAAATTAAACAGAAACAGTATTAAAAGTTCGAATCAATATACTCTCAAAGCGTGAAAGAACAAGTTGGCTCATGTACTTTGTCGGCGTTCCTTTAGAAATTACTCAAACAATCTAGTTTGCATTAAACAAACTGATTTTGAACTCGATGGAAAACTTGAAGAAAAGAGCCACAAAGTTCTATATTTCTTTCAAGGTAATAATTGTTTTACGAGTTACGAGTTTTAAGCTGACCTTTGATATAATTCTTGGAATAACTTCTCGGAGTAAGCTATTATTTTTATTTCCTTCGTGGGCTAATTCTCATAGTAGTCGATTGCAAAAGCATTCAGGTTTACAAGACTGTTTCCTATATAAATAAGAAAATAGGTAGATTGCCTGTTTGACCTAAATAGGTTGTGGAGATAAATATCACCCGTTTTTGTTGAGGGAATGCAATAATTTTATTGCTCTATTCAGTATATGTAATTAGTGTTAATTACATGATATAAAATAAAGTCCTCTGCCACTCTCTCTGCACTCTGTCTGTCTGCTCGCGATAAACTCAAAAGCTACTGAACGGATTTTCATGCGGTTTTCACCGCTAGATATAATAATTCGTGAGGAAGGTTTAGGTATATAATATGTCAAAGTTTTTTATTATTATCACGGCTGCACAACATTCGCCAGGCCCGTTAGTTAGTATTAATTTTAGGAAAATATGTTAATAATGTTACACACGAAGAAAATGCCTTAAAGTAAAATAATAGTTTTTATTGTGTGTGTTTTTTTTTCTCACTGTTTTTTCGTTGTACGTATCACTTGAAATGCCCCAACTGTTACGTCTTTCTGTAATTTGAATGTCATAAATGTAACAATTTAGTCCCAAGAAATACTAACAAACTTGGTTATATGCAACATTTAAAAATATACCATAATAAACAAAGGAAATACAAGGAGATTAAACTCTAATAACGATGCCTCCATTCTCTAAATAGTCGTATCTCTGAGATTTCAACTCATGTCGATCGGCACGAAACTTCTTAATATTATTTCTGGTCCATCACAAACAATTAAGATCTTCCTATCAGCTCAAATTTCGTTCGAAACTTTATTTATCTTGTCATCACTGATTATTTTTTCATCTAATTGCCATAAATTAATAAATTTTCTTTATCTACGATCTATGTTTTATATATGGTTAGTATAGGTATATATAAGTATAGTTACCCTTGACTTCCTCTGCGTTTTTATTTTTATATGGTGACAATTTTTTTTAATTTCGTAAAACTACAATGGTTTGTTCAGCGCACGCATAGGTGAGATGGCAGGATTTTTTCAATCTTACTTAAAACTTATTAACACGTTATAGAATGAGTACGTAATCGAACAACATTTAAAAAAAATATAACTTGTAAGTTATTCCAATGTATACGTTATGTTACTGCAAAGTCTCAACGAAATCCGTTTAATAGATTTTGCGGGAAAGAATAGCGAATGTTCGTCCTTTTTTTTTTCGAACTGTCTACGCCTTTACCGGACTACTAAGGCGAGCGCTTAAGGCACTCAGCCGATTTTATTTAGGCAACTAGCTCAAGGGTGCACTGTACACCTCGGATTGGGCTGTTGCCTGATACATGCAATACGCGACCTTTTTTTTTTTAACGTGGAGAAATTCCTTATGGATACCCACCCTCTCGGGGCAGAGAGTGGGTTATGTCCGACTCGCACGGACTAAAACCCCACGGTGTACAACGAGGAGATGGGCCCCCCGGCCCATCCCCTCAGGTCCGGCTACGGTGACAGGAGGAGTTGTGCAAAGCGCCGCCTCTTCCTGCCAATCCTCCGTTGGCGGAGACGGCCACTTAGCGGGTCTGCCTCACGGGCCCTCTCTGCCGCCTCCTTCTGCGAGATGACCTCCTCGCAGAAGGAGCCCATCGCTCGCCACGCCTGTTCGCTGCCGAGCATGGCCGAAACCACGCTCGGCAGCGATAAGTCCGCTCCTACCGCCGCCGCCAGAATGCGGCGCTGCTCTCCCCACGCAGCACACTCAGACAGAGTGTGCTGCGCGGTATCTTCGTCAGCGCCGCACTCGTGGCAGGCGGCGGTCGGCTCCCTGCGTGCGATCCGGTGCAGGTACCACCCGAAACAACCGTGTCCGGTGAGTACCTGCACCAGTCGGAACGTCAGGGAGCCTCCCTCCCTCAGCATCCACTCTCTCAGGACCGGGCGGACGGCGTCCACGGTAAACCGCCCGAACCGCTCGTCCGCCAGGTCCTACTGCCATCTTTCGACGGCGTCTCTCCTGAGACGCCGTCTCCTCTCCTCTACCTCCCTGGGAGCCGGAGGCTCCCCACTTCGTTTCCTCGCCGCCGTGAACTCGTACATGGCGGCGAGAACTCCTGCCTCCAGCTCCCAGAGCTAACCTAAGCTAAGCTAACTATTCATACATATATGAGTTGTTGAAACATAAATGTGTACCAAGCATACATACCTCAACAACTCATATTTCGTATCGGATAATTTTCTAAACTATTTCAGTTTTATAAGGGAAAAAAATAAAACCCTTCTACTTTCATGTGTAAGCGTGTATGCGTGCACGTGTGTGGAGGTGATATGTGTAATGTTGTCGCAGTGATGTAAGATTTTGTGTCACTGTATTGCGCAAGCAGCGTACTCAAGGGCCGAGGGGGGCCTAATCTGGTGTGCGGGAGCGAAATTTACCCCCAGACCACGGCGGCGCGAATATCCGTCCATCTTCTCAAAGATTCTCGTTTATAATATTAACTATTTTATGCCCGTTACTTCGCTCGCTTTAATATGGATTTAATTTTTTCTGGATGCAAAGTAGCAAGACATATCCTTTCCCGTACCCGTGAATCAGTGTACGCAAAATTTCATGATCATCGGTTGAATGAATGCATGCACGCGTAACAACCATAAAAACTCACTTTTTCATTTATATTATTAGTTAGGATAGGATTATAAAATTCCTGAGATTATTTGTTTAAACGCGCTTAATTTTAAAAATACTGGATAAATTATAAAAAAATCTTTCGTTATTTTGTAAAGTGTTTATTGAGGGAGGTTATAGATTATCTAACATTAAGGTAAGAGTCTTTTAGGGGCGGGCCAATTACCATAAATAGTATATGTCAGAACGCTATGTCTGAACAAAGCAATAATGTGGGCACGATCTGCGTGCGGCGTGGGCTACCGAGAATCACGTGGGTGTTAGCTGCACGACGAGAACCGAGTATTACCGAAAAGGGCCGATCTGTGAATATCGATGTTAGGGAAGTACCCTGCCAACGTGGCCCTCTCACAAGGTCAGCTTATATGGAATTTTTATGCATTCAGATTAATTAATAATAAAAAAATGCGTGTAATGAATTCATAAGACACAGTTACTATTTAGATATATCTCACGGTGACAAATAAGGCCGTAGCGTTTGAATTCATCCTTAAACGTCTTATTTACAAATTAAATTGTATTGTTATAATAGAATAAAGCCTGTATCATTATCATACAATAGATAATACATAATGACGCTCATTATGGAACCCGCAAAAGTACATCGCGCGATTAAAATTTGTCTCGTATTGCGAATACAAATTGTTTATACGTATAATGATTGAATCGTTGGATAAATGGGTACGCGTGATGATGTTATAATTAATGGGTTCTGTATATTTTAAATTATTACATTATTAGAGTAGATAAGCTGCGTCTACACGATACGCTCTTTCACGCGCGATTGGAGTGTGCAGGATTGACCACGAGAATGCGCGTACGTGAATTCACGAGTGATTACTATTGTGTGTCTTTACACGTGCAATATTTCTCGTGCGAAGAAAGCGTTGGCACGCGTTGTTTGTTGAGTGTGTTGTTTGAGGAATATAAACTATTTACAGGTTAGTTAAGCCTTAATTGTGACAGTACCATCTTCACACAGCTGGTGAGATTACTAAGTTTTATGTTAATCAAAGTATTACTTATTGCTATTTACCAATAAATTCTGTTCTTGGTTAGCACAATTCGTGAAGATCTCTATTCTGATGATTGCACACGCGACTTTTAAGAGCCAGCTCGGCAACATACTATGATGTTATTTCAGAAAGGTGAGATTTTGGTCAAATATTTCACTTACAACGAGTGTATTTAAAGTAGTCATTAGCATTTTTACTAATTATAATATCATATTTATCGATAAATATTCGTTTTTAATATACGATTATAAACATAGGGAATCCTAATAATTGGCTAACATTATTGCATTAGAATTCAGATGTAGCCAGTGGAATTCTTTTCAACGATGTCTGTTTCTCGGAATCTTATTCCGAAATAGCTCATTGAATCGGTTAAGAACTGGATAAGATATTATACATTCTAGGCCCAATATTTTGATACTTTTATTTTTTTAATAATATTTGGTATTTTATAATGTTGCGTAGAAGAAGGTAACAGAAGTACTTTCACGTAAATGACATTTAAGATATTATGTTTTTTAGGTACAGTACAGTACAGACTAGCGGGCCAAGCGGACGTTGCCCCCTCTGATAATAAAAAAAACCTTGATAAATTATATACCTAAACCTTCTTCATGAATCACTTTTCTACTGGTGAAAACCGAATAAGAATCCGTTCAGTAGCTTTTGAGTTTATCGCAAACAGATAGACAGACAAATGTGGCAGAGGATTTTGTTTTATACCTAGTCCGGTCATAAGTTCTGTTACAAATGACAATGCATTTTTTAAAATCAAGTAACGTAAAATTATTAAAATAAATTTTAACCTACATATTTATTAGTCCCAGCAAAAAAAAAATTCTATTCGAAATGGCCACCTTTGGCTTTAATCTGTTTGGCCACGAATCTATGCATTTATGCACAAGGGAAGGGAAATTTCGCTACTGCTTGCTCCAAAGATTTTTTAAGAGATTCAATATCGCCGAGTCGTTTAGAGCAGGCCATGTCCTCTAAAAATGACCATAATTTGAAGTCTAAAGGGTCGATGTTTGGGCTAGATGAGGGCCAATCTTCAACTCTAATAAAGTCCGGAACGTTTGTTTCAAGTCAGGCTTGGATAGTTCGTGCCTTATGATCAGGTGCAGAGTACTGCTGGAAAGTCCGCGGTATATTTTTAAAAAGTGTATTGCTGAGTGGTTTCACAACATGATCCAAGACAGTATCTTGATACACTTTGGCTGAAGTTTTCTCTCCTTTTTCACAAAAATGTAGTTTTATGACTCCTTGATAAGACACACCCCACCAAACCATGACTGACGCAGGATGATAACCACGTTGTACCTTTCCGACCACTTGAGCAGCTTCTTTAGAACTGTGAGCGTACACTTTATCATTTTGCTTATTGTAGTGTTCTTCAATCGTGAAATTTTTTTCATCGTTAATGAGGATATTTCTGTGCCTTTCACCTGCGTATCGCGACAGAAGGCGTTTTGATCGAACCACTCTCTTTAATTGTAAAGTTTGATTTAGGGCATGTCCTGCATATCGACGATAAGCACCGAGCTTCAGGTCTTGTTTTATAATACGCGACAGAGTCCTAGCGGGAATCTTCATTACTTGCGATAAGATTTTTTCTTCCTAATAGGGTTTCGACGAATTCTGGCTTTAACAGCATTAACAGCCTTTGTAGTTCTAACAGCACGCGGCCGCCCCGATCTTTTCTGGTCTTCGACAGAGGAAGTGTTGTTGTATCTGTTGACAGTGAGATATACGAACAAACGGCTGATACCAAGCTTTTGAATTGTCTGGAATATGACCGACGGCTCCATACCCACTTTGTGCAAGGCGATCACTGCAATCCTATTTTCTTTAATATTGTAATTTGATAATGAACAAGAAAAAATATGTGACATGGCGCAAAATTGAAAGAAGTTTTTAAAATAATATACGTGTTCCAAATTCAAAATAATCAAAAAGTTGAAAAAAAAGAAAAGTTTTATGTAACAGTATTTATGGTCAGACTAGTAAATAAGTAATAATGATGAACGCCACTCTCTAGAACTGGCAGTCGGATTTCTGAAAACATATTTTATATATCTTACTAGGTTTTACCTGATATACGCTCGGGTAAGTTTGGATTTACCCTTTTCATGTGGAATAGTACTTACTTTTGGATAAAAGGTAGCCAATGTCCTTTTATGCACTTGTGACAACGTGTAGACAAAGCACTTATAATCGGTTGAATACTTAACACTTTGACGGCCACGTTGGTCTTATATGACTGACCACGGTTTCTCTTGTGACGTCACGATGGTCATATGAGGCAGTAAAAATTCATCCTAAAAGAAATATGTCATTACGGCGTGGCAGTCAAAGGGTTAAGGCGTGAAAACGTAACAAGCAAACAAACTCTTCGCATTTATAATTTTAGTTGGAACATCATGCTATGACCCTTAAGAATGGAGTAATTACAAAGTGTTAGTCAGAGATTAGTGAAAATTAAATGTCAGGGTCGGCGGCCCGTGTCGCGTGGTATAGTGTAACAGAGTTATTACCGAGGGATGAAGTGAATCTAGTTCAGGAAGGTATAATTCTGAACAGTTTAATCCCATAGACAACTTTCAACGCAACGAGCGTGCTTTATTAATATGTAACTTCGTAATTTTTTGGCTGAATTGGGGTGTTGTTGTTGGAAATATTTAATGAACAATATTTAATTATTTATTTTTTAACCGTGATGCCTGCCAACGATAAAAAACTCTTTCTTTCTTATTTATTGAATTGCGTTAACAGTCATCGTTTTATTGTTTAATTTTTTTTTCATTTAATTGCGAGTATAACCGCGTGTCATAGTTTGTTCAGTAATGGGGTCGCGTTTAGTTATTTTTATTATATGTTGAAATAATATTTATCTTCAGTAAGTACACAAACAATCAATGATTTACGTTAATTGTAGATCTAAGCTATTTAGTAGTTAGTTAGTATCATAGTTAATTTAGTCGTGATATACCAGTTTTACGTACATACTTGTTTAAATATTGTGCGTAGTGAAGAATAAGCGTTAAGTCTAACGCGACAGAGCCTGTATATTTCCCAGGAGTGGTTGCGTCTTTGAATAAAAAGAAATATAATTCGTGTGATTCGCGAGCCCTAACCGCAACTGAAAGGTTTTGATCATTTAGACAAACCTATCAACTATAATATTATATTAAAAATGATAATAATGTTTATTTGGTATTTGCTTTGTTACACATCTACAGATAAAAAGGATTCCTATTTCCTACGTTAGTGTACAGTGTGTTAGAGGAAATGTAAAAATAAATATTAAAAGTCTGCTTTGAAAAGAATGGTTCTCTATATAGCTTCTTTATGCGATATGTTAATTATTAAAAAGATCGAAACATAAGGGTAATAAAAATTAGTCGCTGATTACTCTTAGTTCGTATGTAAACTTGACTTGTATAAATTTTTCGCTTTACAAAGAGCATGCGCTTTCGTTGAAAATATTGTGACAGAATCTCAGTCAAACATACTATCTCCATGTCAAATTTAATCGCAGTCACTAAGGTAGTTTAATTATAAAAACGTCACGAACAGACAAACAATTATATTTTCTTTCCCATCTATAATATTAGTATTGCTCTATTGGATTAGGTAATGTATGAAAACGTTTGGTATTTGAAAATTTCTCTTTTATAACACATCGTAAACTATCAAGCTATCTTTGAATACTGCAAATGAAAATATTGAGTCTTTAATGGAAAGATGATTCGAATTATAATGTAGTAAAACTTGTGAACTAATTGTAATAAGTACAATATTTACAGACTTATGTCATTTCAAAGATAACAAACTTAAAATTCAAAGTTTTATTCCTTTGAAGAGAGTGTGAAAGCGTACAAGTTTTAATATTTGGTTAATAATTGCATTTATATTAAAATAATAAGTTTTAAGGGATTAGTTTTTTGTTAAATAACTTAATAAAATATTTGGCCGTTTAAATCACTTGTTAACATTAGTTGATTGAAAGATTCGAATAAAAATTAAAACTGAACTTAGTGTTTTTTTTTCGAACTGACTACGCTATTGACCTAGCAAGTTCTTAACAGCTTCACCGGGCTACTAAGGCGAGCGCTTAAGGCACTCAGCCGATTTTATTTGACAACTAGCTCAAAGGTGCACGGCACACCTCAGCTCGGGCTGTTGCCTGACTCATGCAATTCGCGAACTATCTGGGCTAACCTAAGCTAAGCTACATATTCATACTTATATGAGTTATTGAAACATATACGTATACCAAGCATAGATACCTCAACAACTCTTATATGTATTTTGTGCCTTATATTTTTTTTTGAAACTAGTTCAATTCGATAAGGCAAAAGAATAAACCCCTTCCACTTTCATGTGTAAGCATGTATGTGTGCGTGCACGTGTGTGTATGTAATGTATGTAATGTTGTTGCAGTGATGTAAGATTTTGTGTCACTGTATCGCGCGGGTCTTAAAGTGTTTTTGTAACTTACTTACCTTGTTTCTTCTTCTTCTTTACTTTATCCCACCTAAGTAGGGTCGGTACAACATGTTTGTCATGTTGTGGTGTATGATTTGGCTTCATTTTTACGATCGGCAGCCTTCGCGCATCAGCCCTCCTTGGGATTATTTTGTTGTATCATTATTATTTTTTAACTTAATCGTCGTGTTAAATGTATTGTTGAGCTGATGTAGTAGTTTCACTGTTAAATTTAATTATGACTCATTTTTAATTTTTCAATGTACTTGAGTGATGTTTATGTCGAATATGTCCATCTGTAAGAAATTTGAAGTAATGATTATTACAAATTAAAACACATAAAAAACAATGATATTATAACTAAAGATATGTTACCCACATGATATTTCGACAAAACAAATTACACGATAACGCACACGTACGTAAAGTAATATTGTAACGCAACACTGTTTTAGATAAAATGTGGAAGCAAGATGGCATATTCGTTGGCATTGTAGGTGGTAGAGCCACGCTGAAGCTATTACTAGTTTCAGCATGAATGGGTCGGCTCGCCCGGAGTACTACCACCTGACCCACAGGAAACACCCACGTGAAGTAACAGTGCTTGTTGCGTTTCGTTCGGTCAGTGAGAGCGTCGGAGGACCACCTCCCCTACCCTTCCCTTCCTCCCCGTCCCCCCATACACAGGATGGCAACGCACTTGCGACTCCCATGGTGTTGCAAGTGTCTATGGACGGTGGTGATCACATCAGGTGACCCACCTGTCCGTTTGCCTACCATGACATAAAAAAACCGCAATATCGGTGGTGAAAAAGAAATAGTTATATGTTGCTTAGATACGGGCGGATTGACGAGCAGCCGTCAAATATAAGCTATCTAGCCAAGTTTTAACAAGGCGCTGTCGAAGTGCTTATGACGTGTCTACAGCTTTCTAGTTATAATATCATTGATAAGAATTTCAAAACTGACGTAATGTTACAGAAACAAGATATGAAATGAATACAGAGTCACATAACAGAGTCTAATTTATGAAATGCAAAGTCAAATATTTAACGAATAAACGAATTAACCATTGTTTAACAACCGTGAACTTCTAATGGCATAATTTGGTGTTTAAAAGTCGTGAATGCAAACAATCTGTTGGCTCGTTGCCTACACGTGTTGTTTTGGGTTCGCGTTACAAAACAGTGCGTTTTCGGCTTACTAAGAATATTGGTCATTGTTTAGTTTTTACTCCACGTATAAAGTGGGGTTGCCATTTTTAAATCAGTCTTTATGTTTTACTGTTCACTAGTGAGTGCTTGCTACTTAAAAAATTTGGCCTATTTGGCTTGATTATGGACTCTCCTATTTATGAATCGTAATCTAGTTACTTACTTTTTCAGATTTTAAGTAACTTTTATTTTTACTTTATTTTTGGCAACCAATCTTTTAGATTATTACTGCCATTGTCGAGTAGTTAATAGTATTACAAGTTCTTCTTCCATTCCATTTTTGGCAACCAGTCTTCTAGTAGACTATTACTGCCATTGTCAAGTGAGTATCTTGATATAATTTCAATGAACTAACAAGATGGTGGCCATCTTGTTAGAACTTTCCATGGAGTTTTTGTGGCATCTCAGAATTCATGGTCCGTGGTATTATTTTACATTCACTTCACTTATGCACAATAAACAAACTATATTACATAAAACACCACCAATTTTATACAATATAGAGTCAAGTAATACAAGATTATGAATAAAATATTAAATCCACTACATGACAGACCAAAATCCCGCCAAAAACTCCTTTAAGTAAGTTCTTGTTCATTCCTGCTTAGCTTACAGCTTGGATACATACAGACGATCTGGCGATTGGTTTGGATAACAGTCACTTCTATCTTATTTATATGTAGTTTAGTTTTAAATTTAGTTAACAGCTTTTGCTTCTTTCCTATAAGATTCTAGTTGTCGATTATGTAGCTACGAGTGACATATCCATTGCAAGTTATTTATATACTCCAAAGGTTAGAATCAACTATTCACCTTTGATATGATTTGTAACTTATAATAACAGTGGTCATGTAATTTTCTAATTTCTTTGTTAAGAAATGTGTTTTCTTTTTACAGCAATGTGATACAACAGACTGTAGTATTTGTAACTATTTAAATTTTATGTCGTTAACCGTTTTTGAGAAAAAAGTGTCATATAATAAATGATTATATGAGAGTTTTGGTTTTCCATAATGAAGAAAGTTATCAAAAATTTTTTTTTTTAATATTTATAATAATTCTTTGTAATATCTCTCTGCTAATGACAGAGGTGTATAGCGTGATACTATTTGCTTTTTTTATTTATTTTTTATATTATCAAACAATATTTATACAACAAAGTATCAAAACATATCAGGCAATATATATTTGAAAAAATCCATTTCAACTCAGCCAGGAGACGCTATAAGTAGGATTTGGCGCTTGGAAATCCACTGAAAGAGATAAAAGATGCGGCAGAAAAGGACTGAAGATATAAAGTAAATGTATTGTATATACATAGTTACTATATATAACGAACGTTAAATACAAGCGAACCACAGAAGAGTTGTTCGGGTAAAAGAAATTGGAAAACGCGTTGGGTAATAATATAGTGAGGTCTCCTTGAAAACAAATTTACTTAGTAGACGTCGGATTTGCTTTGTTTATCTTTGTTTACATTGGTTTAAGTGGATTCGAACTACTGTCTGGTTTGTTTTGCGGTTTGCTAGCATTCCGAATAATGGATTCAATAGCGTTATAATGTAATGTTGAAATAATAATGTGAACGCTTTATTAAATAGAGAAATTTAATGACCTCCTGCTGACAAAATATGAATGTACTGAGATTATTTTTTATATACAGGCTGAATGTTTAGACAGTAGCAATATATATGGAGGATACTCTGCACTCGATTCTCGTTCTAAATCAATTTAAAAAAATAGGTACTTAATATTTGACCTAATTATCTAGAAATACACAAAAATTATACGCAGTCCTCTACACATCTGTGTTAAAGCACAGTGTTAATGCCCGTCGGGTGACTTCACTTTCACTTGAAAGTGAACGTGAGAATGGTATGAATAAAAGAAAAGGGTTTATTGGTCGCCTCTTGTAGCTTTCGGCACCAGTCATTGTACCTAGGTTTATTTTGTTTTTGTTTATACTTTTGAAACTCTTAAAACAAACTTTAACTTAGGTTCTCTTTGTTGTTTATTAGTATTTGTTTTGATATTTTTATTTTATATGCTAAATGTGACCATGAACTATCATCTCTTAGAATACTGTAAGCGACTAACCTAACACCTTGTATATTTCAATTAGGTTATACCGGCGGCTTCGCTCGCGGTCATTTATGTAGATGAGACCATTCCCTCACGGACAGCACTCTTTTGTGGTTGAAATGTACCCTATGTCCTTTTCACAACGTGTATGCAAAATTTTATAATAATTGTTTGAGTAGTTACGGCGTAAAAATGTATCAAATTCATTGTCGCGTTTATAATATTAATTAGGTTTAGGGTATAAAATGTTGATTTAAGTACTAGGAATGTATACATGTACAGATCGATGGAATGCAGATGTATTTTTAGTTCGATTAGTGAGTAACAATAGATTGCTGTTATAAATATCAAATTACTCTCATTTCACAAACATAAATGAAGATAATATATTGTAACGCTCGTCTCAGATGGAGTATATAATATAATATGATACAGTGAATATATGAATCGTTACATTTCAAAATATGCTAAATCCAATTTCAGTCATTCCTAATATTTTGTGTTATTTTTCATGATCTTCAAGTTTTGTACCTGTAGAATATGAAGATCATAAAAAACTAAAAACCTTATGAACGATTAAAATTGGATTTAGCTCATTTTCAAATGTAACGATACGTATATAAAACTATGGGTAAAAAAAATATTAATTTACGAATCTACGGTTCCGTTGGTTGTATTTTATGTTGTACTTTCCGTGATATACCACGTGAGCAGACAGTCTTGTTGAGAAGACAGCTTGGACAAACAATAATGTAATGAAAATTATGATTGTCTCGTGTTCGAACGATTCGAGGTCGTTTTATTAGAGAGGAGCAGTATTTCAGGAATATCGATAAACTATATCTCGACACATCGAATAACTATGAATGAATGAATGAATGAATTCTTTATTGCACTTTTGATTCGTACACTGGCGAGCTTAATGCCATGAGGCATTTTTTTCCAGCTAACCAGCGGTATTGATGTTAAGCAAAAACTTTTGTAGGTAGTGCCTATTTAAATAAAACAGAAGAAAATGGGTAAATAAGCATATACATGTATACAATACTATAATAAAATATATATATATATATATATATATATATATATATATATATATATATATATATATATATATATATATATATATATGTGTGTATATATATAACATAAAATAAAATAAATACATATATAACATAAATATACATACATACATAATTACTTACATACATACGTACAAATATATAACAATGACAAAGACAAACTATAAATATGAAATTTGGGTAGTAGAGTGTTATTGTGAAATAAAAAAAGGTAAATTAGGCAGGAGCCTGTGACAATCAATGCTTTTATTATTGGAATGTTTCTTCATAGAGAAGAATTTCAAATTTGTTAAAGTTAGAGAGAGATATGTAAAGTTTGTGAGGATCGATGTATGTTTGTTTCCTTTTGAGGCAAATATTACTGAACGCGGCTAAATGAAACTTTCCGCAATATAGATTATAAATTCAGAACATAATAACACATAAATAACACACTATTTATGTGTTATTAATTATTTCATTCTTATGAGTTTTCACTTCTGTCGGCATTCCTTATGACTGCTTCGACTTTTTTTTTATCGTTTTAAATCGCTCAACGCGGCTATAGAAGTTTTCCCTCTTCAAAGTATCGACTTCAACTATCGATGTTTTGCTTCCCAACATTAATCTTCATCGGTTTTTCAATTATCTATATTTTATTCTCGATTCAACTTTCAAACAGCATGCCACTACAACGTTACTGGCGTGCATAACGCTAATAAATTATGAAGGCACATTACAATAATCAATGGTATAATGTAGTGTATAAGTAACATTTCTTAATATCTTCGTCTAAATTAATTGGGGACCTTTCGTGCGGCAGATATGTAGACACTTCCAATACGTGGTTTTATCCTTAATTGGCTGATATATTGAAGTTTAATCAGTAATGGATAGAACGCGAATAAAAATAAACTTTACTAATAATAATGCCATATACTGGTTTTCTGTTTTTTATTAAAGTGAATACTTCTTTAGGGTCGTTGTGCGGTATCTGACTGGAGAAAGACTTATGATTTCGCGTTAATGACATGCTGGTAAAGCGTGACCGACCGCATTGCGCTTGCGTCAGACTAGTAACGCATAGTATTGCGGTCTGGGTATATCTAATACTAATCTATTGTATTGAGATGGTGCAGCTCATCGTATGTTTGCTCATAACTGCCTCGAGGTTTTTTTTTAAAGTCTCTATATTACTGATCAAGCATTGTTCATGGATTTTACATATATAGAATTCAACGGCACAAAATGTACCTAGACTCAGAACGATTATTTGAGAATAGCATAATATAGCATAAGCAGTTAATGTAGTCAAAGCAGAGAAAACGTAACAAATAAACTCACTCACTTACCCTTTATAATATTAGTTAGGATGTAGGGCTCCAAGGGATATGTAGAGATTATAAAATTCAAGAGAGATGATTTTAAACCCAGGTCTCAGCTTATGGTCATTTTGTTGGTGTTGTTTGTTGATGTTTCCTTCACCGAGAGCTCCGGGTCATTCGTAAGGATTCGAACCTACGTCCATTGACACGGTGTCCGAACACGCTAATCTTTTTTTTTCCATAGTAGTTGTTTTCGCAAAGAGATCATTTGGAATTGACAATATAAAGGGAGAGAGGGGTGATCGCAATTTGATACGATTCAGTGCTTCACTCCTTTGACGTGTTGCATGTGCATAATATTAAGTCACCAAGATTTGTTAGTCCTTTTTGTTAGTTAGTCCAAGTCAGAAAGTCGTGGTTATTTCAAAATGGTTTAAATGCAAGTGACAGAGTAAGTAAGAACGTATGAATTAAAATAAAATAAAATAATAATTTGATAATGAAATTATTATTATTAATTAATTACGTATTAATTAAGTATGAACACGCTAATCACAGTGCCATCATCGCTTTAGGAAGCTGAAATGTAATTATACATTTATAAAATAAAATAATGCAAGTTATAGTAAATGAAACGTGGTAAAGTATTTCTGTACTAATTAGCGGGCCCTGATAATAAAAAAAAAATCCTTGACAAATTATATATCTAAACCTTCCTCAGGAATCACTTTATCTACTGGTGAAAACCGCATGAAAATCCGTTCAGTAGGTTTTGAGTTTATCGCGAACGCATAGAAAGACAGACGTGACAGAGGACTTTGTTTAAAATTACAACAACAAATATATATAATAATAACAGTTTAGCGATTGAGAAACATCGTGGTAAATATTACATTTTTTTAAATTTATATCAAGAAACAACGATCATTGTGCATATTTTGCTATATCTTTTGGTGAATAGAAACTAATCAAATGCGAGAAAATTAAAAGAGAATTTCTTTGGCTTCAAATATTTATGCAATATACTACAGTCCACAAACTTTGCCGACTTTGTTTTAATACGAATAATTATGGCTACATCTGTAAAAAAATACGGTACATGTAAGATATCATTACGATTATATAAAGGGAACTCTATAAAGTGTTAAATTTATAACTTTAGCGTACGCAAAGAATTCTGCGAAGTCGAGTTCTGTGAACCGTAGAACAAAAGACGAAGCCTTTCGCCCTCGTCCATTAATAAAAACTTTCAACCACTGAAACTTTAGCAATATTGCGATAGTCTGAAATTCTTATTTATAAATCAGAAAATTACAATTTTATTTATATAATTTAAAGGTTCGAGGTTGTGTAAAATGCTTAAAACATTGTAAGTGTAAGTTAAGAGTTAGACATTAAGTTACAGTGGCTAGTAACTATGTATGTTTCTTGTCGTGGAGAAATGGGGCAAGCAGTGTGGTGCATGTGTTTTTCCACTGTATATAAAACTAACTTCTTCCCGCGACTTCGTCCGAGTGGAATAGTTACTATGGGTTAACGTTAACACGCAGCGGTAGCTCTCAAAAGGAAAAAAACGACTTTGAAACATTCCTACGCTCCTATTCGATGATATATAGTCACTAACACCGAAATAATTTTTCAGCTCCAACCAGTAGTAGTTTCTGAGATTAGCGCGTTCAACCAAACAAACAAACTCTTCAGATTTATAATATTAGTATAGATATTGTGAAGGTAATAAACGACGCAGCCAAAGCTAGAGGTATCAGGTAGTTAGTGACATTTTAATATTCATTTGCGACTTGCCGTATAATTTGTAGATTGAATTGAATTCGAGAGAATTAGTTTCATATTTGTACTGATAATTTTCAAGGAAGGCATTAATTATTTCTACTGCGACATTATGTAAATTGTCAGTGGGTTACATTAAAATTGATATCATCTGAGTTATAACGCTTTGCTATATCTGTTTGTGAATATTGGTAGGTAATACCTTAAACTAGTTATCCATTCCGGCTTGGCACGGATTTACTAACCAAGAAAATGAAACCAAATCTTCTCTTTACCGTTTGAAAACGTAATGAAATGAAATAGAAAAACTCAACAACTGAATATCGATCTGCCAATTCTACTCAATATATTTGAAGATCTCTCTATCATCTTTTGTACCACGCATTTAGATACTTTTATATGGAATATTTAAGCCAAATTTTTCATTTTTGCGTACAATATTTTAAAATATTTCTTCCATATAAACCATGCTATGATGATTATAGACAAAATAAAAAACCAATTAGCCCTAATATTTTAGCAAGTTTGAAGCAATGCATTTATATATCATCATCAATTGTTTTATATTTATCTGTCTCCTACAAAATAGCGTACACTAATTGACTCATTTTGTCTATAGATATGCAACGGAATACTAAATAACGATTATTATTATTCGTATAGATGAAGTAATAGGTACGCAATACAACTGATAGTTGATACTGCGCTATCACCACATTATATGGTGCATCTATGTTGTCTATAACTCAGCTATTTATGATAAAATAATAAAATATACATGTGAGGAGACTCGGCCATCACTAATACCTAAATAAAAATCGTGAACTAAACTACACGAGGAATAATACAAGCAACACATATTCCACACGGACGACTCCTCCCCAACTCTTTCCCTACGCGGGGTAAATTTCCTCAATTTCCCTATTTTTCCAATAGTCAGTGTACGCCAATCGAGACCGTGTGTGTAGGAGGGCGGGGCCGTCCCAACTTTATTGCAAATTCTTTCTTTGAGATACGAGAAATACTTCGACGCATTCGTTGCGTACTTTTTAAGTTCATTTGATTCCGAACTGACATTTTATTAGCTGTGCAACCTTTGCATTGTATTCTCGTTTTGTCTTCTTTTCCAGTGGAAATTAGAAACCGAGCAATTAATAAATGAACCTCAAAAATCAGCGAAGCAATAGGAGAATTAGGTAGCAAACGTGGTGATAATTTTGATAATCGTTTTTAAGCAGCTTGATATGAAATGTACTTGCTTTTGGATATTTTCATTTGAAGCGATGCTTAGTTAATAGCGTGTTCGTATACCGCATCGATGGACGCAGGTTCGAATCGTAGCAATTGGGTTGGAACTTTCGGTGAAGTAAAACATGGTGATAAAGCCATAGCGTGATGTTTGGGCTTTTTCTAACCTCACCTGGCTGGCTACCACCCTTGAGTTAAATACCTGTCATCAAGCACCTGTTAATGTGTTCCGGCAGCTGCATTTAAGAGCCAGCATCCTCTAGGCTTAGCATGCTTACCATCATATACTGGATCGTTATTTACCATTAGATAAGATAGTGGTCTGACGCTAAAGCCTATATACAGTATAAAAAAGAGCACGATGAGTAAACTGTATCACGTGAAATGATACTTAATTTATATAATACTACGTTTTGCCTGCGACTTCGCTCACTTATTCTAGATTTGACCTATATTTTGGGAATATTATTTTTTCTGGATTTAAGTTAGCTTATGTCTTTTTCTGTACCCGTGTCTATGAGAATACAACATTTCACAATTGGTTGAGTAATTAAGACCTGAAAGTGTAAGAAACAAGCAGACTGAAGTGCGTATTTATAATATTGGTTAAGCTAAGTTAGGATTCACATTGATCCTCATCTTTCGATGAAGGAAAACATCGTGGTAACGTAATTTTTAAAGTCGGCTTGGTTACCGACAACATTCGTGCTGGATCTGTTGCCAAACGTCTGTGGATACATTCCAGTTACTGCATTTGATAATCACTACGCTTGTCATGTAATATATTTTTTATTTAACATACCGTAAATACGCATCACCAAGTTTAATAAAGAGTTTAGACAATATAATATGTGAATGTTTAAAATCCAATTATACAATAATCGAAGGTTTAGAGATCCTATTTAAAAAAAGAAGAAAGACTTTAAATTACAAAGCAAAACGTGTCGAGACATATCTCTCCCCTGCCCACCCTGATCGCGCCTCCACTCCGCCCGCGCTATCTTATGAGAAATTCTTTCTTTGTCGGAGTACGAGCGCTACTTAAATTGATTCAGACGCCTGAACTTCAGATATTGGCTTCGACTTATATGAATATGTAAGGAAGAAGTATTTAAACGTGTCAGAATAGAAGTAATTTTTGAGAAAAATTTGTGAGCAGCCGAGGGACTCTTTGCAGATATATTTCACAATTATATCGCAATTTTATTGTTTTGGCAATACGCATAAAAGTATAGTTTATGACAGAAAATGAATAGGCATAATCAAAATTAAAATATTAAAATTTTTTTCAAGAAAAAGATGGCTGTTTATTTAATAAACGTTTTTATTCATTGCATACCTATACATATAATAAGATTCTAAAGCAAACGTGTTTGTACGTTTCGATTTTCGTGAAAAAAATTGTTGCAGGTGTCTAGGAATAAGTAATAGAATATATTTCAATCATTTTTCGAAATGTCTGTCTGTCTATCTGTCTGTCTGTTTGTTTGTATGAACACGCGTCATTGCTAAAGTGCTGGGTTCACAATAAAACTTAATATAAAATCATAAAGCATATCCTTGGGAGTAACTTAATCTTTGTTTCATTAAAATCGGTCCACTCTATCAAAAGTTATTGTAATTTTAACGTCGCCGCGACTTAAGTATGAGAGAAAAGTAGATAAGCAAATGGACTAAATACGTTCAGATGACTGTCATTGTTTTGTACATTAGGTTCCACGTGGACGAAGTTGCGGGCACAGCTAGTAAAAAATAAAAATCAAATAACGTATCACTAAGCCAACAGTCGGTCTCATCCGTCGCTATAGTAGTTTAACAGCAACAGAAAGAAACGTATTTATAACTGATTTGTATTAAATGCATAATGTTCATTAGCACTTTGACTGTCACGCCGTAATTACATACATATAATACAGGTTTGCTCTTCAATATCTCCAAAAAAACACCTAAGCTTTTATTTTTGAACTGTCTATTGACTTAGCAAGGTTTTAACAGCTTCACCGGACTACTAAGGCGAGCGCTTAAGGCACTCAGCCGATTTTATTTGACAACTAGCTCAAGGGTGCACGGCACACCTCGGCTTGGGCTGTTTTCTGATACATGTAATAAAATACCCAAGCGTTGGTAAAAATTTATGCAAAAATGTGTGTTTTAGTGTTTCATCAGTTTTAAATATTTTTCATAACAGTACAATTTATAATTTTTTACTTTGATAAACTGACTATAATTCATGGACTAATATATAAAAAAGTAGATAAATAACTAACAAAAATTTGCCAGTCAATAATTTCAGGCTATTAGAGAGATTATCTTATATAAATCAAAGTAATTATCAAAATATACATTTTACAATTTTGTTTTATTAACAACCAATTGACTATTAAGTTTAGTTCATTATATCACGGATCGTCGAAATGGGCACGGTAACGAACCGCTTAAGGCGAAGCAAATTAATTTTAATTGATCAAAGAATTTATTCAATAATTTATACTAAGCTAATGAATTTAACGAAAGCCTCCGCTTTCATTAACGTAACTGAATGCAGATGTCGTCTTTTTTTTAATTATAGTCGAATGATTAATTATGTGGTTCGTACGAAAATACGTCTGGCGGATGTTTAATAGAAGTTGATATTCTTGGTTTGAATATGCAATATAACGAGTGTTTAAAGTGATATTGACACTCGGCCATTTAATTTCAATGTAAGCATTCTTTGTATTGTGGTAATTAAACAGCTGGAGGAATACACAAGTAGATAATAGCTGACGTTTCCAAAATCGTCATAGAAATGACTTTGTTGTTTTATAAAAACTTCGTGCTTAAAATCTGGATCAATTTTTATCAATTTTTGATCTTTTTTAATGTAGTTTTATCATTATTTTCTAACCTTTGTAGGTGGTAGAGCCACGTTGAAGCTATTACTGGTTTCAGCATGAATGAGTCGGCTCATTCGGGGCACCACCACCTTCTCACAGAAAACCAACGTGAAGTAACAGTGCTTGCATTGCTGCGTTTCGTTCGGTCAGTGAGAGCGCCAGAGGCCCACCTCTCCTCTCCCTCTCTCTCTCCTCCCCACTCCTTCCCCTCCTCAAACACAGGCTGGCAACGTACTTGCGACTCCCCTGGTGTTGCTTGTCTATGGACGGTGGTGATCACTTAACATCAGGTGACCCATCAGTTTGTTTGCCTCCTAAGATATAAAAAAAACCTCTACACCCTCTTATCGATTTTAAGTTATTTCCCTTAAATTATATTATTATTGCTCAGCCCGTATGTAAAATAATGATATGAAACTAATTTTTTGAAAAAAAAAACTATTCGCTTTCCACGGTTTCGTTGTTTCGGGTTTATTCTGGATCCATATTAGACCTTTCAATTCTTTTTATATGTATGGGTTTAACGCAATAAAAAAATAGAAGTTTATTTAAAACACAACGAAGCAGGCGATTCAGGTAGTTAATAATAAAATCAAAAATATTAAATCTAGATAATAATAAGCTTTCTTGGACGTGAAACTAAGAAAAACCTGGCAGAATTGAATTATAGTTCCATTTGAATGAAACAAACACATCGGTTTTTTTAGTTACATAATATATATATACAGAATAAAATCTGATTAAAATCAAATAAACATCATGGCCTTAAGTGGCATCTTAATGGTGTGTTATGTTCTCGAAGTCACATTGAACCAGAATTAGCTATTTGCGTACGTAAAGGATGGAACCAACATAAAGTAATTAAGTTCCATTTGTAAGACATTTACTTACCATTTACTTGCTTCACTCTACAAACGTATACGTTATATGGTCCTGCAAACATCTCATATTAACTAACCGCATACTCATTTTTCGATACTAGCTGATGCCCGCGACTGCGTTGATACGTACCATTAAAGGTAGATTGTCTCTGATTTTTTCAACAATCATTCTTTCGTTATAGAAAGAAAGAAATATATATATTTTTAGAAACATACAACACATATTTATAAGATTTCTTTTTCAATTTTGTTAGTTTAGCACAAATATATACGGAATTAGCAAATCAAGGGAGAAAGGGGTGATCGCATTTTGATGCGAATCACTTTTCCCTTCAACCCTTGAATGAGTATTATATAATAAGGTCACTAACAAGGATTTGTCTGTCATGACTTAAATGCAGTCGGAAAGTCGTGGCGATTTCAAAATCCGCTAAATGCCTTGAGATTAATGATAACATGCTTTAAAAAGTTATCTAACGATTTGATAGCAGACTCCTTCTCCATCAAGCCCAAAAGATCGTAGGGACATATACAAGGATTGTTACAAATCATTATATACCCTAGTCTCTTCGTACTAAATCTGGGCCATTTTTGAAGTTGATGTTCAAAGTTTTGCACAAATGTGTTATAGCAAGGGCAAGTGTTATCGGCAATAATTGCTTGTAATACCCATGTACAGTTAATACTTGTGTCATATGTCATACTTATAAGTATATATATAAAATATTTCAAGTGAGAAATGTAAGTGTTGGACGGAGTTTAAAAGGTTTTTGTCTCAGCATAAGGCTGCAGCTTTGCAAGTGCAAGCGTTCCAGCGCTGATTTTCTGACAAGAATTGCTGTAAACATAAATATATTGACGAAGTTCCAAACACACGGACGAATTTATACCACAATTTCAAATTAAATTATAATCTCATAGGTATATCTAAGGTATAATATACGACCAAGTACTGCCTATATATATACAATACATAAGTTATGTATTACATTTTACGAAACTGCGAAGTTGGATATCACTCTCAAAAAACTTGGCTCAGAAATCTTGATTTTGATTGATATAGCTTAGTTCCTATAGAAAAATGTAATGCCATGTAATCTTGATACTTCTGGAAGACAATGCTATGTTTACTATGCTTGCGCAAGAAGAGCGACGTTGTGGTTTGGATTAGTGTATATATGCTGATCGCTACAACTGTCGCGACCAATCACCCGCTGAATTGGTTCATGTTGTATAATGAACAAACTTAGTGCACTGGATTGTATTATTGATAACATATTATAAAACAAAGTCCTCTGTCACGTCTGTCTGTTTGTTTGTTCGCGATAAACACAAAACCTACTGAACAGATTTACATGCCGTTTTCATCAGTATATAAAGAGTTTCATGAGAAAGGTTTAGGTAGATAATATGTTGTTTTTTTTTGTTATGAGGGCGGGACAACGTCCACCAGGCCCGCTCGTTGATAACATTAATAAATATATAGTAGTAATAACTTAATAACCTTTAAGTAATCATTTTCGAAGCGATTTCTTCGAACACCGTGTCCAGGTTTGAATCTTTTCGAATGAGCCGAAACTTTCAATGAAGGAAAACGTCGTGAAGTATGATGCTATGGCTTTTTTAAACCCGCCTGGCTAGTTTCCACTATCGATTATAGAATGTCTCCAGAGAAGACAATATCTGTCTCCAAACACTTATAGGTGTATTGTGGCAGCTGCACTTGAGAGTCAGTTTCCTTCTAGGTTTCGCGTGTCTACCACGGTTGTCCAACGCTAAAATCTATTAAAAAAAAACAATTTAATTCCTTGTGATTAAAAAAAAAAGTGTGTGTGTACTTAGAGTTACGCGTTAGTTAGAAGTTATACTTCTTTGGTGTAACAAGATAAAAATCTTTTCAAAAATTTTATCTCTCGCCTTATTCTACGTTTGTAGAAAAAACGACACTAACAATAGAAAAAAGGTATTTAATACATTGAAAGTTTTAATACAAAGAAACAAAATGTTGACTATAGCAAACTTCAGGGCGTCGGTTTTTAGTAACGGTGCGCGCGCGCATCGTAATAACTTCAGGGTGTCGGTTTTTCGTGACGGTGTGCGCGCGCATCGTAATAACTTCAGGGTGTCGGTTTTTCATGACGGTGTGCGCGCGCATCGTAATAACTTCAGGGTGTCGGTTTTTTGTGACGGTGTGCGCGCGCATCGTTATAACTTCAGGGGGTCGGTTTTTCGTGACGGTGTGCGCGCGCATCGTTATAACTTCAGGGTGTCGGTTTTTCGTGACGGTGTGCTCGCGCATCGTAATAACTTCAGGGCGTCGGTTTCTCGTGACGGTGTGCCCGCGCATCGTAATAACTTCAGGGTGTCGGTTTTTGTGACGGTGTGCGCGCGCATCGTAATAACTTCAGGGTGTCGGTTTTTCGTGACGGTGTGCGCGCGCATCGTTATAACTTCAGGGGGTCGGTTTTTCGTGACGGTGTGCGCGCGCATCGTAATAACTTCAGTGTGTCGGTTATTCGTGACGATGTGCGCGCGCATCGTAAAAATTTACTCTCATCATGTTTCCCTAACGCGCCAAAAGAAGTATAACTTCAAAAAGTTATGGCAGTCACAAGGACTGCCGACAGAAGTGAACATTCAAAAGAATGAAATAAATCTGGTCTCTTGTGAATTTTCATATTAATTATAGCGTGAATGACAAGATTTACGTTTCAGAATTTGTTTATTGAAATTATTAACATTAGTGCGGTTTTCATATCTATTGACACTCGGAGCAATAATTATATACATTTCTATAAAGTCTATAAATCAATCAAACGTATGATGAACTCAAAATATCAATATTAGACCCACACAGGCCCCTATATTATGTAGCATGTCATGCGAAATTATAAATTTATCTCCTGCCAAAAACGCTGCTCAACGTAGGCACGTTTTTACTTCAAAAAAACAAAATTATTCAAATTGAGTTTTGAGAACAAGTGCTCTTACTTCTGTTCCACTGTGACCAGCGAATTTGTTTTATATGTAAACACTCTGTATATGAATGTTAAATATGCCTTAGATATAGCAAACACTGGAATGGCATAAAGTTCTTAATGACAACGATAAATATAAATCGTACACGTGATCGATCGTGTGTTTACCTCTCGTTTTATGATCGTAAAATATCACCAATGGTATTCAATTAAGCGGTATTATTATTCCGTAGAAAAATATACAATCGGGAAAACGTGCTATTTAGCATTAAGAAAAAAATTGAATACAACGATTTTAAAGTTTCAAATGAAATTCTAACATTCTCATTTATTTTTCGAAATTAACTCAATCTACGAATTATACAGTATACATTTTAGATTTTAGAGAAAGTAAATTAAAATTTCCCGATTTGTAAGGAGCAGAATAGGTTCAAATATCCTGATAAACGGGTTTTTATGCCAAAAGGCATAACTTACTTACATACACATGACTATATCTTATATACAAACGCAGTAATATAGTATGTACATCAAAATAATATATATTACTAGCCATCCCAGCAGACGTTGTCCCCCCCTGATTATAAAAAAATCCTTGACAAATTATATACGAAAACCTTCCTCATGAATCCCTCTATCCACTGGTGAAACCCGCATGAAAATCCGTTCAGTAGTTTTTCAGTTCATCGCGAACAGACAGACAGACAGACGCGGTAGGGGACTTTGTTTTATACTATTTAATGATTATAGGCTATAATTTAAAATGGCTATTTTTAAAATATGATTAAGTCAAGTAAGTTGGAAAAAAATCGGCGCTTCAAGAGCTGTCTCAGCGAGCACTGTGTAGCCCGTTGAAATTATTAACATTAGTGTGGATTTCATATATATTGGGACTCGGAGTAATAATTATATACATTTTTATAAAGTCTATTAATCAATAAAACGTATGTTGAGCTGCAAAATATCAATATCACATGTACACAGGTCCCTATAGTACGCGTCGCTAGTCTGACCGTGACGCAAGCCGCGCAGGCACAATACGGCCGACGTGAAATTATAAATTTATCTCTAGCCAAAAACACCGCTCAACGCGCCTAAAGAAGTTCTCACTTCAAAAAAGACAAAATAAAAATTATTATAATAATATAAATGAGCTTAGCATTATGAATCCTCAAGCCGACTGGTCCTCGTGGGGGAAAGAGGTCACAACCCTTCTACATTAAAAAGGTTAGAGGAGGCCTTTGCAGATTGGCAAACAGATCTGGAGATGGTAACGAAGAGACAAATATTAGCTTAAATAGTTTAGGTAGCACAACAGTTAAGAATTAGTTTTAAGTTTCAAGTTTAAACTCACTGTAATCAGTCTAAGGAGATCTGAATAAAAGGCTATTTATTTAACTTTATATATAAACTAGCGGACCGGGCGGACGTTGTCCTGCCTTGAAAACAAAAAAATCCTAAAAGTCGACCGCAGCGCCACCTACCGGGTCCAATTGTGAATCTAAACCATTCTCGGATCCACTCGAACACGCACACAAAATTTCATCAAAATCGGTCCAGTCGTTTAGGAGGAGTTCAGTCACATACACACGCACACAAGAAATATATATATTAAGATTTCTTCTGTACGTGTGTATGTCATTGAACTCCTCCTAAACGGCATCGATTTTGATGAAATTTTGTGTGCGTGTTCCAGTGGATCCTAGAATGGTTTAGATTCACAATTGGACCCGGTAGGTGGCGCTGCGGTTGAATAGACTTTTTTTAATCAAGGCAGGACAACGTCCGCCCGGCCCGCTAGTTATTTATATTTTTTTTGTATTATGAATAAAATGGGCATAAACCTATTTATACACACACATACATGCTAAACAAAACTTTAATATAAGTTTTTTTTTTTTGTTTTAAACCGAATGGTTTTTTTTTTCTTCGAACTGACTACGCTATTGACCAAGCAAGGTCTTAAAGGTCTTAATAAGACCGAATGGCTTTTTGTACGAAGCTTTGAGTATGAAGGTAGAACGGTATAGGAGTAGAGTAAAACCGAATAAGGTATGAATAGATTGTGTGAAAAATGATACGTATATAAAAGGTGTGAATGCTGAGATTGCATCTGATAGGGGAGAGTGGAAAAGGAAAACATGTTGTGCCAACCCTACTTACGTGGGATAAGGGTAAGAAAATGATAATGACGGTTTTGGACCGAATAGAATAGAGTGACTGTACTAAATACTCAATTTAGTAGCCCATATGTTAATAATGTATGTCCGCTAAAAATTTGATTAGCTGAATTTAGTAAAAGACCACGGTAATTTAAATAGTAGAAACAGCAACAAATTCCATATATCAGGGTCACTCAGACCAAAAACAGTTTTTTAGGTAATAGTGTTAGCTTTTATAACTAAGTCTCAAAACACATTACCGGAATAGTGAGTTCAAGCACCATGTCAAGCGGGTTTAATATCTAAAGACTATTATAGGGTGGGTCAAAATGTGAACGATTGTGATGTCTGGAAATGACGCCCCTCTCTGTGCATCCACTAAAAACGAGTGTAACTAGTTATGTTTTGTAATATGAAGAGATAAACCAGATCGAGTTTCTTGTCGGTTCTTCTCGATGATTGGGTTGTTTTTCAAACCGATGGCGGCTTTGACTTTCATAAGCGCCTTAATTGAATAAAGAATATGTATTGATTTTGATAATGCTATTGAATAATTACTGAATAAAAGTTTATCTTTACGGTTTTTTACTTTTAAATATAGCGTACTCTTTGCTAAGAAAAAGCCAACGGTTAAGCCTTATATGAGTTATTTACTGAGTAATATGCGTGTTTGCGCTCGCGCCCGACCTCGGCTGCCGCATTCCGCTCAGTGAACAAATACCGTGAGTGGGCTTGCGCTTTTCGTTTAACAGAGTTTTTTTGTTGTCCGTACACGCGTCGTTGACGAGTGGATAAATGGTGATCATTTTCGAGTGCCTCGGTCAATAGTTATATGATTTATTCGGCGCTTTGTCCTAATCTTCAATTATTAGTACTAATCTGTAGTGCATAATTTATTATTTAACTAGCGGGCCCAGCTGACGTTGTCCCGCTCTGATTATAAAAAAAAAATCCTTGGCGAATTATATACTAAAACGTTCCTCATCAATCACTCTATCCACCGGTGAAAACCGCATGAAAATCCGTTTGGTAGTTTTTGAGTTTATCGCGAACAGACAGACAGACAGACGCGGTAGGGGACTTTGTTTTATACTATGTAATGATAGCTATAGATAGGGTCTCAGAGCTTTACAGTTGAATTGACTAGAGTATATATCTAATATACTTGTCGTATCTGTGGTTGTCGTGATGTCGTACCTTACAAATATATGTTTATACTAGTGGGCCCGGCGGACGTTGTCCCGTCCTGATGATAAAAAGAAACTTGATAAATTATCTACCTAAACCTTCACTTCACTATATCTACTGGTGAAAACCGCATGAAAATCCGTTCAGTAGTTTTTGAGATTATCGCGAACAGACAGACACACGGACAGACATACGCGGTAGGGGACTTTGCCTTATACTATGTAATGATATGCATATAATAAGTATGTAAATTTATAGGCTATCTATACTGTTCAGATATTTCTAAGAAAATAGTTATTTTAAACTTCATAATTTGTATACCTATTGAAATTCTTAACATTGGTGAGAATTTCACGTCTATTGGCACTCGTAGCAATAATTATACACTATACAACTTACTATATACTATACAATTTACGAATAAATCAAACATATGATGAGCTGCGCAATCTCGATACAAAATATAAATATTAGATATAGACATGCTGCTATACTACGCGTCGCTAGTCTGTCGCAAGCCGCGCAAGCGCAATACTGTCGGTCACGCTTACTAGCGTGTCGTGACGCGAAACCATAACTTTATCTCCTGCCAAAAAATAGCGCGCCTAAAAAAGTTCTCACTTCACAAAACATTGCAAATAAGAATTAGTAATTAAATACATTTAAATCATTTTTAGAAATGTCTGTCTGTTTCTTTGTTTATTAGTTCACGCATTACTGCTAAAGTACTACGTTTATGATAAAACAAGAAAATCATAAAGCATCTTCTCGGCTAATATTTAGTCTTTGTTACGCTAAAATCGGTTGATTCTATCAAAAGTTTTTTTTTAATTTGAATGAAGGCGCGAATTAAGTACGAGGGATAGTAGTTAAGTAAATGCGGTACAGTCTCACACAAAACCAGGGCTATTTTATAGTCTCTCTATATAAATAACATTATAGAGGTTTGTGGTTGTGAAACATATCACATAATATCACAATATTTTGATTTCAAATAAATTGATTAGACTTTAAGTAACTAGGTACTAAGCGTTCAGCAGTGTGTATTTTCTCGCCGTAACGAAATGGGGCAAGCGGTATGGCGCACGTGAACAGGATAACGCAGGCATAGTCAAGGGTATTAGCTAGTAAAAGTATCTATTGTTTGTTCAAGTTATTATCCGAAACGAGTTAACCGACTTTTTTTGTGGGATGCCTAGCACTACGCTTATCCGTAAGGGTTAAGCAGTAATAAAAAAAATTAACAGAGATATTTTAAAATCGTAAAAACCATTGTACGGCTTTCAGTATTAATGACAGAATTGCGGTTGCAAAAATAATATATAGCTCACAATGAATCCATATTTAATCAATAAAATTAATCTATAAGAGAACAAAGTCAGAAGCACTAGCTAGTATCAAATATATATCTTCAAAATAGAAATGATTTTCTCCTTATCAAGAACAACAGTAATTTTGAAGAATTTAACAAAATGGAACACATTTGAAAGATAAGTAATTATCAAAATATCAAAGCTCAATCACAAAGTAATTATCAAAATAACAATCACACTGTAACAATGTCGACGTCATCGATTAACCCCGACCTACCCCAAAATCTATAACACAAAAATCTAATTACGAACAGGCGTAAATTTAGAGCGGCGCGCCACATCGCGTCGCGTATTGATTATCACCGACCTTGGGTAAAAAAAAATTAAGTCAAAGACTGACCCAATTTTTAGCGAGTCTCCCCTCGTTACGCACCGTTCATTGCCAAGTTTACATTGAAGAAACCAAACGGCTCTGCCCATTAGGTGGAGAATAAAACCGGCGTCGCTTAGTTGAGAAAAAGCTCTTTAATGAGACGAAGGAAGTCGGGGCGTTTAAGATTTTTGCGCGCCACGGTCACAGTATATACTGCGCCACTGTGGTTTTGATACTTTTTAATAATGTATTGTAATTAATGTACTGTTTAATGTCACAAACAGTTCTATTGATAACATTGAAACGTTTTTGTATTATTTCAACAATATGAGTGAAATTGTAAAAAAAACAATATAACTTTTGTTTAGTAGATTTATATGCATGTTTTATTTTGCATGTCTATATTTGACGAATATAATATACTATTTTTACTGCTTAGATTCACTCAAGTTCAATTGTTTTTTTTTATATATCAGGAGGCAAACGAACAGGTAGGCCACCTGATGTTAAGTGATCATCATCGTCCATAGACACTTACAACACCAGAAGAGTCAAAAGTGCGTTGCCACTCTGTATTTGGGGGATGGGGAGTGGGAAGGGCGGAGGGGGAGAGGAGATGGGTTATCCGGCGCTCTCACTGACCGAAAGAAACGCAACAATGCAAGCACTGTTACTTCACGTCGGTTTTCTGCGAGAGGGTGGTACTACCCCGGACGAGCCGACCCATTCATGCTGCAACCAGTAATAGCTTCAGCGTGGCTCTACCAACTTTATATCTGAGGCTCCCGGTTTCCCACGATGCGAAGATGTTACTTTGTTCTTGTTTAGCGCTCTCTAGCGTACACTTTGAATATTCATTGTTATGCTAATGAAATTCGTAGCACAATGTTAATCTATAACTTTCCTTAATAAACAGAGTATAACATAGTTTTTCAAATCTGTGTGGTATATCCAGAGACTAGTGCGTCCAAACAAATAATCTTCTTATAGTGTTCTATGGATGCATTGATATAATTCAATAATATAGAATAAATTAATAACTAAATTGATTAACATCTAAAGTGCCAAGTAACAGGGAATATAGTCTCCATTATTTAAATACATGACACGCAGTCTTACCGTATTACTTGTTATAAATGAAATATTGCTATAAAATATAGTCGCTTCAACCTATAATTACGTACAAGCTTTCAAAGGAAATTATAGTTGATTTTAGAATGTTAATCAATTAAAATTTCTATTGGGTTTTAGATTATTTATTATAGTGTATACGATTATATTAATTTCATATTTGTTTTAGTTTTATAAGACCATGCAATTTACCTTTTTAATAGCTATGTTATATTTATTCTGGGTTTTATCTTAACTGCTTTTATAATAACCGTGATTATATTTTTATTTATTTCACCTCCTGAAATAATGTTACCCAAAGTTAAATTATAACCCTATTTATTATAAATAGATATTTATTCCACTAACTATGATTTTAAAGCTTAGAATAGACTGATCGATATATAAATTCCATTTTTTTGTTACGCATAACAATATTTTTCGATATCGAAAATAGTTTTATAATATTTCTATGATTTTATTTTCTATCTTTAAGATAAAAACCACTAAGATGGTTTAGTCCTAGTATAATTAATAAAAAGGGAATTAAAAAGGAGTTCGAATCAACGGTCGCGTGCCCCAGAGGCCAATGTCCTTTAGACAAGATCGCCCCCTCTTTTAGCCGTCCTTGTCTAATCATAGATTAATATATATTTTTGTCCCTTTCGTTTTGAGGGATGCTAATATCGTGTTACTTAATTTCCCATCGGGACATTATTCAGATAATAAATTTTCCGAATAATTTCATAAGTTTTGTTTGATTTACGAATATTTTTACGGAATGACATCTTTTGTGATGTCGAAATCAGAATATACTATTTGCGTCTTCATTCTGTAATTTGAAAGGGTTTTTAACATAGTTATTTTATACCAAGTAAGATATGCTTTTCAGAGATATTTACCATTTATAGTTCCATATTATATGGTATGACTATTGATGTATAAGTGAAATGAGAAAAAATCTGTCGTTGTGAGCGCATCACTCTAAAACTACTGGAAAGATTTCAATCAAATTACTTTAGCTCTACTTCTTAGACACTTAGTCCTTATTTAAATAGTTACAATGACAGAATCTTTTCATAAAAAGTTATTAAAGTCTTAAATTACGATTTCATAAGTGCTACGTTTGCAGTGATGTGTGTTTTCTTGCCATGAAGTAGTAGAGCAAGCTACGTAGTGCTTATGTTTTTCCTCCGTACATAAAATATATTTTTACGATAAGATACGATTAAAGCGATGATGGTTTAATTGATAACGTTTTGGACCCAGCGTTGATGGATGTAGGTTCGAATGCTAGTCACTGGGTCGGAGTCACTGGTAAGGAAAACATAATGGTGGAACCATAGTATGATAGTAGTGTTTTTTCTAAGTCCGCCTGGCTAACTACTACCCTCAAGTTCAAAATCTGTCACTAAGCACTTAAGGACCATACTGCTCTAGATTTCGTGTGTTTAGCATCTTAGACCAGATCGTTGTTTAACATCAGATGAGGTTATAGTCATGCGTTAGGGCTTTTAGAATCTACAAGTTTTAGAACATATACGGTATTTAAAAAAATGATAAGTCGTGATAAGAGTCGTGAAAGAAGTCGTGGATAAGAGCTAATATATAAATAATCTGTATTATGATAACTAAGATACCGTGTTATATATTGTACTAAGGAACTGCGATGAACCAGTACAATGTAATGGTTTAATGTCGTAAGTACCTAAACGCTAGCAAGTACTCTCCGCATTTTGACATAAAAAAAGATTTCGTAAAACTCATCACTAAACAATCTCTTTTTCTGTTGTGCGTAATGAATGTGGGATATCTTTCAACTATTTTTTTAGAAAATGATTTATGTTGTGTAGTGTAGTGGTGTATGTGTAGTGGTCGTACAATGGTCGAAATTCAACTATATTTCATTTTTTAATTTCAACATTATTGCGTTTTTTTTTTACCAAAGAGTCTATAAATATTATTTATTTATTTATTTATTTATTTATTTGGAAATTCAACAGCTTACATTGGTTTTTATAAAATAACTTATAATATGTAATAATTACAGCCAAAACAGAATTTCTCTAATACAACAAAGTGATTAATACCTAGTAATAATAGTTATATAAGTAAGACGAAAACATATATCCCGTACTGGCCTTAAAAGTATATGTGAGTGGGTACGTGTGCGTACTTAGGTGGATGTATATTCTGTGTAGGTGTGTAAATGTGTGTGTGAGTGTGTGTGAGTGAGTGAGCGTGTGTATGCGATTCCTGTGCGTGTATATTTACGTGTTTATACCTTCTTAAATAATGTTGTTTACATAATAGCGTGATTTAATTTTATAATTTCGCCTTTAAACGTATTCCGCGAATAACGAAATATGTCTATGGTATCATATATATCATTATAGGTTCTAGCAATGCGACACAGTACTGAATTTTGTGCATAATTGGATTTAGCGTGTGGGACTGCAAGCAGCGGTGCTTTTCGTGTGCAGTATGTTGGCACTCGTAGTGATATGGAACCCAAAAGATCGGGACAATCAATATAACCCGATAGTATAGCATGCAAAAACATCATATCATGCTGTCGACGCCTAACTTCTAAAGAATCTAGATGGAAATAGCTACATAATTCACCGTAATTTGTAAATTGTTTAAAATCTTTGTAGCATAAGAATTTGACAAATTTTGTTTGTATAGCTTCAATGCTATCTATATGTTTATTATATTGAGGTGACCATATGGCTGAAGCATATTCCAGAATACTCCTTACGTACGCAAAGTACAGGATTTTAATACATTCTACATTCTTGAATGGTTCGCATATACGTTTTATGAAGCCTAATTGTTTATATGCTTTAGTAACAATTACGTCTATATGATCATTCATAGACAGCTTATGATCAAGAATAATACCCAAATCTCTGACCTTGTCAACTTTTTTAATAGGAATATCATTAATATAATATTGAAAGTTAATAGTTTTTGATTTACGTGTAAAACTGATAGTTACACACTTATCGACATTTACTGTAATTTTGTTCTGTTTATAATAATTCTCAAGAGTATTAATATCACGTTGAATATTTATGCAGTCAGTTTTTGATTTAACCTTTAAGTAAATTTTCTTATCGTCAGCAAACATTATAAATTTTGAGTATTTAAAACAATTTCCAATGTCGAATAGGTAGGCGTTATAAAGTAGCGGACCTAGAATCGATCCTTGTGGAACTCCAGAGGGTATTTTAATAAAATCACTACGAGAACCACCCACTACTACAGCTTGCATCCTATTTGTAATATAAGATTGAAACCATCTGTGCAAGTTACCACGTATACCAAGAAAATAAAGTTTTTGCATCAAAATAATGTGATCCACACGATCAAACGCTTTTTCGAAATCGGTATATATAACATCGACTTGCTGTTTATTATCCATACTACTTAGTACATAATCTGTGAACACAGACAGATTAGTAATTGTGGAACGCTTTTTCATAAATCCATGCTGCTGAGTCGGTATAGATTTAAAGACTAGAGGACTAACATATATATAAATTAATTTTTCAAAAATTTTGCCTAATGTGTTTAAAATAGATATAGGTCTATAATTTTTAATTTCCATTTTAGTTCCACTTTTATGTATTGGTACTATAAGGGCTTCTTTCAATTTTGTAGGAAAACAACAATATTTATTAAGTGAAACGTTGAATAAATCAGTTATTGGCTTTGCTAGATTTTCTGCGCAATTTTTAAAAAGAAGTGGTGGAATATTATCACTTCCAGGACCTTTGTTTGTTATAAGAGATTTTAAAATTTTATATACACATTCTTCTTTGAACTCTAAGCTATCCATCACATCTGATGTTACTATGTTTGATGAAAAATCTTCGTTATCCAAGAGTGGATTGGATTTTGTGAAAACACTTTCAAAAAAATTGTTAAAACCATTGCAAATTTCATATTCAGAAGTATACACTTTTTCACCTAAGGTTAACCTATTAGGATACCCTGAACTATGAGTTCGTAATGTTTTCAAATAAGACCATAGTTGTTTTGGATTAGATCGAATAAGGTGTTGTATATGAGACAGATAATTATCGTAACATTGTTTTTGTATAACTTTTTGCCTAGCACGTAACAGTGAGAACTCATCATAGTCACGTGGGTTATTGTATTTTTTCCATTTCTTATGGGCTTTTAATTTGTCCTTTATTATATGTATTAATGCTTTGGAATACCATACCGGAAAATCATTTGAATCAGATTTTATAGTAAAGGGTACACAACTACCTATTATATTATTTAGTGTTGTATAAAAAATACTCAGAGCTTCATCCATTGACTTTGAGAGATTAATATTTTGCCAGTTATGCAATTTAAGCAAGCTATTTATTTTTCCATAATCTGCTTTCCGAAAATTGTATATTTTTAGTGGATTAAGACGCAAACGAGGTACTAATAAATCTGACACATTTATATGTAAACATGGATGATAGACATCCTCTTTGATTAGTGGAAGATTGGTTCCGGTTACGACAATTGTTGTGTCACTAAAAATTAAATCCAAAGTATTGCCGCTAACATTTTTGATATTATTATACTGTTCGAGTCCTGCTATGTTACATGTCTCAATGAGATTTCTGGTGACGCTTTGCAATTCTACAAGACCTTGCTTAAGTACTATAGGACCCTCAGACGTCCAATTTGTATTAGCGAGGTTGAAGTCGCCAGCAATTATATAGTGGTCCTTTGGATATTCAATGAAAATGTTTGTTAATTTAGTAATAACGGCCTCTAGTCTAAAAGTTTGGAGAGAATCGGGTGGGATATATATAACTCCCAAATGTAAATCCTTTTTGTCAGATATATTAATAGCCTGGCTTGGTATTGTAATCCAAATACATTCAACACCAGGTACGGCCCATTCGGGTCTTTCCTGAGCGTGAAGAGAATTAATTGCACATATCATGACTCCTCCTCCAATTTTTTTGGAAGACGTGGCTTTACTGCGGTCGCATCGATAGATTGTATACCTTTTATCGCAAAGTTCACCTTCATAGAAACCTTCTGTTAACCAAGTTTCCGACACTAGATAAATATCAAGGTCATTTTGTAAAATGTTAAGACGAAGTTCTTTTGTTTTAGTTCTTAGTCCCCGTACATTCTGGTATACTAGACGTAGGGGCTTAGTCACCATAGCGATTAGACTTTAAAAACAGTATAATTAAAATTACTCTTATAATGCCTAAGTTGCGTGGGGACTGATACAATAACTTTCTATAATATATCTGTTTACATCTTTTAATATACAATATTTCAGATGTAAGATTGTATAAGCGTTCTACTAGTAGAATGTCGCTTATTCGATTTATTGTAAACGTATAGCCTTCTGGAATCATAAAAATATATTTAAAATTGTGTGTTATTTGCGAGGTCGCGGTGGAAAGTGTGTGTATTGTATTTATTGATGTGTGTGTATTTGTTATAGATTAGTAGATGTACGCATCGTGAAATATGACGAATAAAGACCTCGACTCGTCTGTGGTATAAGGGAAAAAGCTATAACAGTTCCAATTTTTTTATTGATAACACTAAAGTTTGCCAACTGAAAATATTAAGAAAAGCGGTTCACAAACATAGGTGAAAAAGAACTGTATTATTTTTTTTTTCGCCTATATACCTACATCAAATTCGTAGTTCAAATTATTTTAGTAGTAACTTTAAGACACTCAATGAAATGCTACGCTGTAAAAAGCCTTTTATGATCTACATTAAACGCCCAACTTAACTAAAGTATCTAATTGTTTAAGGATTAATAATATATTTGTCAATACAGCGCCGCAAATAACTAATTATTTTTAATGATATGTAAAAACAAATATGGTTACTGTGAGTTATCTTTAAAAGGAGGTATTGTAAATGTAATGTAATGTAAATTTTCCGATAGACCTTTTTCAGGTACATGCGATGATAGGGTTCTAGCCTGTAGACATCGAAATGATATTCCACCGGTTACAACACTAGACTACCATGACTTCTCTTACACCAGCACGATTTCTTTTTTACACTATTTAGTGGTAAGATTACTGAGATATAATATTTAAAAACTCTCATATTGTAATACCTTAATGCAAAATATTTGGATGATATATGGTAAACGGGAATCGTATCTGTTTCGCGCAATAAAAGTAAAGTATGTCGAAAAATATCGTTAAGTAGCACACGCCCGCCCCTTAATATCTTCCATGCTGGCGCACTCGCGACCCGTATCGGAGAATTTCCATCTGAATATTTTCCTTTCTCATTGTCGTTATCTGAAAAATATGTTTTTCGTACGGTCCGTGCCCTCGTCGCGTTCCAGGGAGATTCGAAAAACTCCTCGTCCAGGACGACGTATGTACCACAATAAAATTGTTAAGATTTCGACCTTGTCAAATTATCTTAGAACTCATATTCTTTTCCAATGTTCAACTGTCGCATTTTACTGTAAGGCTTGAATGTAAAAGAAAAATAATAAACGTATATAGCGAGGTAATTTCAAGCCTTTTCTGTATAAGATAAAGTTAAGTTTTGTTTGTTTAAGTTTCGGGTTGACGCCGCTTGCGGTAGGGGGACAACGGGGACCGGAAGCTCAAGGGGCGGAGGGGTAAACGGACGGAAAAGGAGCGAAGGCAAATAACTTCGCCCTTCTGTACACATGTATAGAGATGTTGTGAGGGCAGACAAAAATGCTCGCAGCGCCGTTTCCAAGTTTCACAATGAAACGTTGAGTATTTTTGTCATTTGTCGTCATAAAATCTCTCTCGTCTATAGAAAAAAATTCGTGTTGAAATATCCCGCAGTGCTCGAGTTACGAGATACGTTTTTCGCACAGTTATGTAAGTTAGCAATTTACGGTTAGTACTTATGTAATGTTTTTATGTATTTGTGATAGTATTCTCAGAGGTTATTGACAGTTCCATTCTTATCGAAACGCGATCATCAATGCATCAAGTGTACCAAATGCTTCAGTCACGTGCTTAAGCTTGTCGCGTTCCGGCATCAACCTTTATATACTCGATGCTCGGGCTGGTAGGAATCTGCTCTCGTGTAGGAATACCATACCCAAAGTGATAAACCCGTTACGATAACTTTATTTTAATAGTTTATCTCCTTTCGGAATTCAACGGTAGGTATATCTACAACAGTCGATACACTTGCAAGCCATTGTGAGATTGTGTGATTGACCACCCTTGTGTATGGGTTGTATTTTGCTTACCATAGTATAACAACTATGACATATTTATGTACAGAAAATACTATTTCTGTTAATTTTCGGCTTGTCTAACTTGCGTCCGTGGGAACTATACTCTCATTCCACTGCACGTGCTTCTCGAGTGGTGTTAAAGAGTAATAAATTTTTGCCTGCTGCACTGTTCCACATATATTGAAACTCGTAGCAACAAATAGAGTAATCAATGAAGTGACGATAATAAAAAGTGTATACTCTGTTTAGTCATTCGATTAAATACAATGAAAGTATTCTTTCAAAATTACCGAACATATTAGTATGACTATGATAATTCGTTGCGGAATTTTTGTACGTGGTTTTCAGTTAATTATATTTTTGGATATTCATTGAAAATCAGTGTTGGGGTATCTTTGTAATTTTATTTTTTCACTATTGTATTGTCCGTATATTTACTACAATAAATATATTTTCTTTCTATTTTTCATTGACCATTTCCCATTTTTTTAATTAATAGTTTATTTAAACGATACGGACTATTATCCAAAAAAAGTTGAGAACACCTTTGTAAATCAATGATCTATTTCCCTTAGCTAAATAATGGAACATATAATATAAATAATTATATATATTTGATGACATTATCACTTATGTGCGAACACCATTATACGAGTGATAATGGATGTCACCGGTCTGTGGGTGGGTAACCTAAGTAAAAGGTCCGGCGTCGACTGAGGATGGAATACTAGTAATTATACTATACAATAGAGGCATTTAACGGGTTTATGCTTAGTTGTGAAATATTAAAAGTCGTGTAAATTATGTATAGTTTAATCTATTTGGATGTTACCAAGCTTTGGAGTCATGGTGACTCTGTGGTAGGATGTTCGGAGGCTTCTAATTCCTTGGGATGAGCATGAGCTCCGTATTCCAATTACTATTTATCCGCACGAAGCGCTTTGCATCGACAGCTTTGCATCGTCATTTATTATGCGAACTATATAAGAATAGACAGTGCTGCCTGGACTTGATTTCTCAAACATATAAAGCTCTTCAAAAGCAAAGAGAATAACTTTCTACTGGGCACTCTCTCTACACTGTATATAAAAAAGTGTGTATGCACTTATGTACACACGTTAGAAGTTATACTTCTTCGGCGTAACAAGATAAAAATCTTTCAAAAATTTTATCTTTCGCCTTATGCCGTTTGTAGAAAAAAAGACACTAACAATAGAAAAAAGGTATTTAATACATTGGAAGTTTTAAAACAAAGAAATACAACAACAAATACAAAGAAACAAAATGTTGACTATAGCTAACTTCAGGGTGTCGGTTTTTCGTGACGGTGTGCGCGCGCATCGTAATAACTTCAGGGTATCGGTTTCTCGTGACAGTGTGCGCACGCATCGCAAAAATTTACTCTCATCATTTTTCCCTAACGCACCAAAAGAAGTATAACTTCAAAAATATAATAAAAAAAGCTTTCCGTGAAGATAAATATTATTGATAAATTGAAGCGATGATGACTTCATCGATGGACGTAGGTTCAAATCCTAGGTACTGAGCTGGAGCTTTCGGAGAAGGAAAACATCGCAATGAAGCTATAATATGATGGTAGGGCTTTTTCTAACTCTGCCTGGCTAGTTACCACCCTCAAGTTGAGATTTTCTCGCCAAGCACCTGTTGGTGTATTCCGGCAGCTGCCTTTAAGAGCCAGCCCTCTTTAAATTTAGCGTGTTTAATATCTTAGAATAACCTTTTAACATTAGTTGAGATTGTCATCAAATACTATAATCTATAAAGTATAAGAAAACACCATTTTAGGCGAGTCGTGTTTAATATTAATTGAGATTGTGGTCAGACCTTTAAGACCCTAAAAAAAGTAATTGTTGCGAAACTTTATTCAAACAGAACAAAAGATAGATGTTAAAGTTATACAAGGATATGCACAGTATTTGCATTCAACAGTGAACTCGCAAATCCGCATGACGATAACATATTGAATCATTGTTTAAACAATACTCTGATGACCATTATGATTATCATATTGACAGTCATGCGCCGATAAGTGATTTGTACACAGTCGTGTTGCGGCAAGTAAAAGTGGGTGGTGGGTATTTATTCCACTAGCCGTTGCTCATAAGCCTGTCCATTTAAAAACAATCGTTAATCATTAAGACAGCTATGTTGTAATCTTTTGATGTAATAAGCAGAAGATTTTACAAACAGGATCGTTCGATTCCAACTAAGCATAACTTGTAATATGCTGTATAAATCTTCTTCTTGTTCGTTTTCTTGGCTGTCTACCGTAATCTCTTTGTCGAAAAGCAGTATTATACAAACTTCTTTGCAATCTAGGAGGCAAACGATGAAGTGGGTCACCTGATGTTAAGTAATCACCACCATCCATAGACACTTGCTACACCAGAAGAGTCGCAAGTGTGTTGCTACCATGTGTTTAGAGGAGGGAGAGTGGGGAAGGAGGGAGGGGAAGGCTTAGGTGGGTTATCCGGCTCTCTCACTGACCGAACGAAATGCAACAATGCAAGCACTGTTACTTCACGTCGCGTCGGTTTTCTGTGAGAGGGTGGTACTACCCCGGGCGAACCGACCCATTCATGCTGAAACCAGTAAGAGCTTCAGCGTGATTCTACCACCTCCAAAAATAACAAAGATGTCTAATGAAGTATAATTTGATTGCGAGTTCATTTTATAATCAATACGTCTAAAAGGATTAAAATTGGACATATTATAAACATAAGTTTTAAGAATAAATGTTTTAGGTCATCGATATTTAAAAATGGTATTGAAACTTGATATATATTCTAGCAAGGAGTAAAAAGGTAATTCCCGCTGCATTTGTAGGGTATATTAATTCTTTGTGATTTTGATATTTTAATAAACAAAGTAGTACATGTCTTAATTTGAATAAAGTTTATATTTATCTATACATATACAGTGTAAACTCTTATGATGAATTTCAAGAGACCGAGCGCTTATTTTCGTTATAGAGAGTGTTTGTTATACGGATGGAAGAGAAAAATTAACCAAATTTTACCGATTACAATAATTACTAATTTTATTACTATCAATAGGTATTTTTTTGTAAACACATATATTTTGTTAAATTTACTTGACGAGTTTTGTTATACCAATATTTATTTTGTATTTTTTTAAAGTATTTTGTGCATGTCTTGGGATGTGGTGGAATCGTCTTCATTAAAGAATAAGATTTTTTCTACAACTTTGGCGACATCAAATGCTTGTTGAATAGTTGGTAATAGTTCAGAGTCATCTACTGGATCATCTTCGTTTTGTTCTTCTTTACTTTTTGAATCAATAATATCTTCATGTGATTATAAAAACAATTACACTGTTAAATATGTTGTTGATGTCTAAATATGAAAATGTTTCTTCGTAATAGAGAACGCTTGTTACGTTATAAAGAGTCAATGAATGTATAGGTGTTGTGGTAAAACACGCAATTTGAACTAATTTCTACGTTAAAGAAAGTTTTTCGATGTAGCGAACGACGTCATGAAGAGTTTACACTTTATTTCTATTTATCTTTCTCTCGCTTCTAGACTTTTGTTTGAAATAATTATTCTATCACGTTGTATTGCAACATTTTAAATCAACATTGAAAATCATTTAGCACTCACTAGCGTTAACATCAAAATTAAATCCTAGTTTAAAACTTCCCTTTGTGGTCCCGTAAATTCTTTGCCGAGTCGAAAATCAAAGCTTTCGAACAGCGAAACTTGGGTGCCCTTTGAGCAGTCGCGTTATTATTTTTTCAAGAAGCTCTTTTATGTGAAAGAACGCTTCAGATGGCGAGGGTGGTAAAGGGAAAAATATGACGAAGAATTTCCATTTTCTCTTTCCCACGCGTTATATCAGAGAGCGACGGAGCTATGTCGAGTGGCTTTCGAGTTAAGAGTCTCATACACGGGCATTCGTTACGTCATGGCCTCAGGCTGGGGACTTGTAGGAGGCATTTGGACAAGTATTTTATGAAACATGTAACCTCCTTTATGACATTGCTTGATGTTTGTAGCGGTATATCGTTGTCAACGGTAATGAGATGAATGTTAGGTAGCGGATATGTATGAAATTGGCTCGAGAAATATTATAATGTCGAAGTAATAAATTATATTATATACAGGCAGCTATCCGAGACTCTATCTCTACATATAATAAGAATATAAATGTAATGTGTCTGTACTGTTTAGATATTTGTGAAAGAAAATATTTCAGGTGTCTAGAAATAAGTAATAAAATATATTTCAATCATTTTTAGAAACTGCTTGTATGTGCACGTATCACTATTAAAGTACTACGTTCACGATAAAATCTCATCAAGAAAATTATAAAGTATATCTTAGTAGAGTAACATTCAGTCTTTGTCTCATTGAAATCCGTTTACCGTATCAAAAGTTATTGTATTTTGAATTACGGTGCGAGTTACGTACGAGAGTGGAATAGTTAAGTAAAGGTACTTGAGGCTCATCTTAAAACTAGTATTTTATAGCATATATATATATATATATATATACTAGCGGACCGGGCGGACGTTGTCCTGCCTTGAAAACAAAAAAAATCCTAAAAGTCGATCGCAGCGCCACCTGCCGGGTCCAATTGTGAATCTAAACCATTCTCGAATCTCCACGAACACACACAAAAAATTTCATCAAAATCGGTCCAGTCGTTTAGGAGGAGTTCAGTCACATACACACGCACACAAGAAATATATATATTAAGATATATATATATATATATATATATTTCATTTTACATTGTTTATAGGGGCTTTTATTCCACCGAAGATATCAACCCCATTGTTCCCCAATCTTTCTAGCTCTATCATGAGAGTCGCTGATGAGGTATCATAACCAGGTCATACAGCATCTTAGCTTCACCCGAACAGGGTTCAGCCAAGATGCTGTGACAAATACCTATGTTTTGGCAACTACTTTTTATACTACTCATCAACGACTCTCTTTCGTTGCGGTTCTTAGCACACTCCATCATCAAGTGATGCACGTCCTCAATTTTTCTGCATACATCGCAGTTGGGAGATTCTGCTTTCCTCATTAGGTATGCAAAACGTCTCGATGGATAGTGATAGCATATCTATATAAATAAAATGATACAGGTCTGCCGATGTGCGTGTATCACTCAAAAATTACTGGAGAAATGGGACAAGCGGTGTGATGCACATTCTCAGGACAACGCAGGCGAAGGTATCAGCTAGTATATAATAATTAAATTGTATAAAGGTTTTGGTGGTTGATGAATAGTGTAATCGTTTTATAACAGATGGCGTGCGAATCGTTTCTATTCGAAGATAACTTATTACAACTTTTATTTCGACGAATTATTATTATATGGAATAAGTAGCGGGCCTGGCGGTCATTGTCCTGCCTTGTTAATAAAAAAATCCTAAAATTTAACCCCAACGCCACTAATCGGATCAAATTTTGAATCTAAATCATTCTTGAATCCTCCTGAACACTTACAAAAAGTTTCATCAAAATCTGTCCAGCGTTTAGGAGGATTTCAGTCACATACGCACGGACAAAAAAATTATATATAACGAATAAGAACAACCATATCAATGATAGGCCGAATTTTAAATGCCACGATGAAGGTTCTCTAAGGTCTATTCACGTATTTCGGAGCGAATTTTCGTCCAGTTTTCACCATATAAAGTAATCGAGAGTAAATCTCGCTCGTTTGTGTTGGGTTTATAATTATTGTATTTTCTTCGGCTTTCGTTCAGAATCGTACGTATAGAGTTTTTTTCTAAGGTAATCGTGAGTAAGCAGTGTTACTTATTACGCTACTACCTTTTAAACTGTGCCCTCGACTACGAACTCGTGGAGGACATAATTATCATTAAAGTATTTTAATAAAGCTTTTTAAACGTTACATGGTTTATTATATACCAGCTTTAGTCCGTGGCTTCGGTTACTTAATGTGCATTTAACCTACCTCTCGGGATCAGTACTTTGTCTGGGATATATGTGCCCTATGCACTTTTCTGTATACATCTTACAATGTGCATATAATTTCATAATGATTGGTTACAATTGAAAGCGTAACAAACAAAAAAACTCACATTTTCATTTATAATTTTAGGATTACGGTTACATAAAAGATGAGATTGGTTGATAAAATGATTTAATTCATTTAATTCAGTTCATATATTATTACTAGCGGGCCTGGCAGACGTTGTCCCGCTCTGATTATAAAAGAAATCATAGACAAATTATATACCAAAACGTTCCTCATGAATCACCTTATACACTGGTGAACACCGCTTGAAAATCCATTCAGTAGTTTTTGAGTTTATCGCGAACAGACAAACGGATAGACGCGGTAGGGGACTTTGTTTTATAATATGTAATGATATCTCGCGCTTAACTTTTTTAGTTTCCCTTGTCGCGTAAAAGCATTAATTCATTGTGATTTTATTAAATGGATATCCAGACCTTCCGCGTATTTTGATTTGGTAAAAAAAATTGTCATATGGAAGCAATAACAACAATAATAAACTCCGGAAGGACGACCGTTTTCCTCAACGGATAACCTAATAACTGGATTGTACTTTACTTTGACATGGCTTTAATTATATATTTTTTTATAATGTTTTAAAATATATTTTACACACGTGGAGTTCAATTAGTAGGTTACTGAAAAAAGAAAATTGCAACATTGTAATTTTTAACCGCAAGACTCTTCTATTTGTGGTACAAAATAATTTAGCTTGCTAAACATATTTAGCAACTGCCTGTGACTTTAAATACACTTAGAATAATATACAAATAACAATAACACATATCCTATAAGTCTTAGTAATAATGTAGCTTGTTCAAATAAATAACTACGTAGATTGTCTCTTACATACAAATTCACGAATTATTCCTCGTATAATATAAGCATCAACATGTATATATTCATAAAATGCGATTGGCTATACGGTTTAAAGTCCATTTCCACGGCTATTAACACAGATATCTCAACCAATTGGAAATAGTAACGTATTCTGTGTAGGACAGTGACATTCAAGTTATTTTTTATTGAACCACATAAACGCAATAACACTGACTCAAACGGAACATTGATTTATAAAAGAAAAACGTTGTACATTGTGCGAATCGTTCATAAATTGACGGAATATTTGACTACATTCTTCACTAGACTTGTATTTTTTATTTACTATTTGTAGGTTAGAAATATGGCTGGGTTATTTGCAAGGTCGCGCCGCGTCGTACGATACTAAGGATTTAGAACATCTAAACTAAATGTAGTAAGCCCAAATGCACAATTTTTACAAACGGAATAAAACTAACTCGAGTTAAGTTCCTAAGTTTCTTGTCTCTTATAATTTGTGGTTCAGTTTTTTTTAATTATCACTTTTAAATTTCACCTTGAACTTTTTAGGTTTAATTTTAATTATGAGCTATTAATTTACCATATTTAAAAACTGTTAATATTGTCAACCCTAACATCTAAAATGTTACCTAACATCTATTTCTCTTGTCAGTCGATTTACTTTTCATTAAAAAAAAACTAATATAAATATGAAGGACTTTGTTTATTACGCTTTCACGTCTCATCCGATTCTCATGACATTTTGCATACACGTTGTCAGGGGAACAAAAAAAATTATTCCCGAGGGTTAGGTCAAGTTTAAAGGAACGCGAGTGAATCCGCGGATAAAGGCTGGTTTAGTAATAAAAATGTTACGTAGTCAAATAATTTATATAAAATATACACGAACCGTTGAACTACTAGAATAAATGTCTTATAAGGTAGCTAGTTTCTTATCCAGTCATTTAGATTATCTTAGTATTTCCTCTTAGAATATTACTCGCCCGTCTCCCTCATTACGACGCAAATCATTACCGAGTGAAATCGTATGGAATCGCAAAGAGGGATTGTTAACATTCCCATTGAAATAAAATCTTTATCGTTAACAGAATAAAGTATAATATTCTTTGCATTTTAACAATAAATTATGATTCGTGATATGTCATCCCGTGGCGTATGAAAAATATGAGCTGTATTGAGAAAATGAAATCGCTAAGAGGTTTTTAATATCTCCCGTTTTGATGGTAAAACTTTTTATTGTTATATATGAAATAGATTTTTCTAGGTGTATCGTCTACATTTTTACCTATCTATCTTTTTAATAGTCTACACATATAGTAGTATATAGTATATAGTACACAATAGTATACATACCATGTCAATTATTCATTACGTACATAGGTATTATACGTCTTTGCTGGTAACTACTTGTGGAGCATTATAATGCCCTAATGTGTCTTCCGCCACTCTTTTTGTCAAGTTTGTGTAAATACCGTATTACTAACGCAAAAAGGGTGGCTTATTTTTTATCTTTCGATTTTTTATTTATTTTAAACATAAAAATGAGTAGAATGGATTTGAAAATTAAATTTAAAAAATCGTCTTTTTGGTAAAAAAAATCCTATCTAATTACTGTGAGACGCTCATTTAGCATCTGGCACTAGATATAATTCATACGGTTTTATTTTTATCCACGATATACGGATTGCTCCTATACTGTTTGCGATTAATTCAGGTTAGCGGTATTCTGATTTGTCATAAATATTTGCCATGACTCCTAAACACGTGTAAATACCTAAAACCAGTAGCGAAAGTCACGAAATTGTATTTCATAATGACACATTATTTGAGAAAATCGAATGTACATTTAAACGTAAATTGTGCCATATCTCTTAACTCTTAAAGTAGATATTGGAATATCAGTAATAAGAGATAGAGCCTTTTGGAACGCAATTTATATATGTGCGAAAAGGGGCACATATGAGGGCGATGTGTGTAGGCGGGCCGAAGGAGAAATGAGATTTTTTTTACATCTTCGCTACTATTGGTGAAAGTTTCTTATGAGGTTATTATGTTAGGCAAGTAAAGTAATAAGATTTTCATAAACAATTTTAGTTTTGCTAACCTTATATATTTATTTAATCTATCTTTTTATATAATACAAATCAATTACCGAATGTACGTCAGGGCAGGTAGTAACATACATTTCTCGTATCAAAATTTATAGGTATATGTATATAAAAATGTATATTAGTAACTGACATACTTAAATTTCTTAATGGACATAAGGTTTATGGATATTTTGCCCCTAGGTAGCGCTGCCGCATATCAACTTCTGTTGATTTTATTTCCAAGTAGCTAAGCGCTTTAAGCACCCACCTAAGTAGTCCGCTGAAGCTGCTGTGCGATCTGTGAGTGTTAGTCAGTTCAAAAAAAAAAAACTTCTGTACGTTTCAACTGATTGTCATGACTATTAGTATGTGCGGATATTTAAACACTGAAAATAGTTACATAATATTTGATAATACATTCTTAATACTCAGATATTTATTATAAGATATATTAAAAAAACGAGTGTGAAGCCGCGGGCATAACTACTGGTGTGGTACGTTTTGCAGTCTTGATCTTATAATACTTTTTTTATGGATACTTAGTCTGGTCATAAATACTGTTACAATTAAAAATAAACAAAATATTACATTTGAATTTGGAATCTGTCATTTTTACATGATTTATTCATCGAGTTTTCTCATTTTGGCGCCAATGCATTCTACAATATTTTGCGATATTAAAATGGAGCGGGATGATAAACAGAACCGAATCGCTGTGATTGCATTACACAAAGTAGGTATGGAGCCAAATGCCATATTTAAAACTCTCCATACGCTTGGTATTTGTAAAATGTTTGTGTAACGGACTATTAATAGGTACAATGAGACCTCCTCTGTTTGTAACAGAAAAACATCTGGCCGTCCACGTAGTGTTCGTACGAAAAAGGTGGTCAAAGCAATAAGGGAAAGAATTCGAAGAAATCCTGTCCGAGAGCAAAAGATTTTATCTCGGGAGATGAAGATAGCACCTAGAACCATGTCGCGTATTTTAAAAGGTGACTTAAGACTTGCAGCCTATAAGAGACGTACTGGTAATTTCTTAACTGATAGTCTAGCATATCATCACTTTATTAATTACTTTGTTATTTATATTTTTTCTTAGTACTTATATAAAACATCTTCTTGTAATTACACTACATTTATGTATTCTAAATTTTAGGAATCGAGTCAGCCAATTTAGTTTTTGTAGAATTCCATTTTTGAATTTATCTACTTGATATTGAGAACTGCTTTTCCTATCAAATCCTTTCAATATTGTAAAGGAGAAAGTTTGTGAAGTTAGGTGGGAATTTGTTACTTTTTCACGCAACAGTGATTAAATGGATTTTTATAAAACTTTACAGTAATATAGCTTGTATATTATTTTAATTAGCCAGAATAATACTCTGTATGTAAATTTCAAGTAAGTTCAAATCCTACCACCTGAATGCTACATTGTCGCTTGGTTTATAAAATGGCTAGTTACTTCCGCTAGTACTGCAGATAATGTATGGTGTGATTGCTTATAAAAATAGATAAAAGATATAGAAATACAGACAAAGTCGCCAGCTAATACTAGTATTTTATATAAGTCGATTAGATTTAGATTTAAAAAGCATGAATTTAAAGTCTAAACTTTTAGTGGAAAATGCAACTTCACTACGTAGGTATTTTTTTAAAATAAAAACAAATCATTAGGTACAGCTAGTTCGAAGTTGACCAAATAGTTTAACAAATCCTTACGGCGGCCTAATAAATAAAAACAAAGCATCTATGAGTTGTTTTATAAATGCTTTACAAACAAAGGGAAAATTTTTAACATTACAAACAAATAGTATGTTTATTGTAATTACATTTTGTAATTTTATTTAATTCGTCAATAATAATATTTAACAAAAAAATATACGACCGATGGATGAGCATTAAACAACTGCCTGTACATATATTTCTCATTAATTAACCCCGTATAAATAAGTTACAAGTGAATTCGGATCATTTAGCGATCGGCTAAATTGTATGTTTGTTGTTTCCATCATAAATATTTATTATCTGACATATAGGGTCATGACGGGGGTAAAAACTGGAGAATGTTCATTGCCCTTATAATTTATTACTTTTAGTGTTGATGTAAGCGTAAACATGTACTGATGTTGTTTTTATCCTGTTATATCTTACTAGTTACGGCTTCGCTTGGCTGAATGTTAGACGCATGATGCATTTTATACTTACTCGTAGTAAAAAAACAAAAAAACATTTTGTAAATTGGACAAAAAAAAAAATTTAAAAAAAAGTAGTAAACCCTTTTAAAATTGGTATTAGTTCATGTCAAAAAATATAACAGAACGTTAACGACTATCGGTCTTATTACAAAAACAAAAATGAAGACGCGTTTAACACGAGTTTTACTAAACATTGCTAAATATTTTAAACTTTGTTGAACACATGTTTAAAATACTTTATTACGAAAGCGTATCTAAGCGGTTTCTATCTAAACGTGCGGTTTAAGTTTTTTATTCAAGCAACTCCAAATAGCGTTCATTCAATTTAATCGCATATTTCAAAAACGTTCCATTATATACAGATATTTTGCAAACAATTCGAACTTATGAATAATATTTTTGTTCAGATCTTCATTAAGAATAATAATTTTTATTTATTTTAATTAGCCTTTTATTATTATTATTGTGACATGTTGATTAAAAGAGAATGACGTAATCATTAAAATAAGCAAAGTGCGTAGAGTGAAACAAAAGTATGATCTCAGATTGTCAAATGTCAATCAAGTCGTATAGTAGTAGTTATGATTTACTTGTGAATCTCAAATATTGTTTAATATATCTTCTAAATCTTTCAAATTAATGAATTCATAAATAATATACTCAAAAACGTTCTTTGCCGACAACTAGAAATACAATAAATCACAACAGCGTGAGACAATATTTAAATATAAACAGTGTCTGTGTTAAAGCAATGATAAGACAATCATTTGTGATGAAACTTGTTTCAAACAAGTGTTCAACGCGTATCTAACTTTTTTTGTAAGAAGACGGTAATAGGTCTGTTATTGCTGGATATTTTATGATTGACATATCTTAATATATATATTTCTTGTGTGCGTGTGTATGTGACTGAACTCCTCCTAAACGACTGGACCGATTTTGATGAAATTTTTTGTGCGTGTTCGAGTGGATCCGAGAATGGTTTAGATTCACAATTGGAACCGGTAGGTGGCGCTGCGGTTGACATTTAGGATTTTTTTTATTATCAAGGCAGGACAACGTCCGCCGAGCCCGCTAGTATAAATGTAATATATAGCGGGTAGGGCTTTGCCTAATGTTGTTTGAGTAGCTATCAGCTTGATGTTAAAAGTCTATCTCTATGTAACTATAGGTGTTTTCCAACAGCTGTATTTGAAAGCCAATCTACCTCTAAGTTTAATGTGTTACCATTTGTCATAGAGCTCAAAGACTAAACAATTGTAAATAGAAAAATGGTATCATGCGTAGTCTCTCATGATGAATCAACCTTTGCTGTTGAGATATTAACATCACTGAGAGAATTGTGCAAAACAATTCTGAAGTTAAAGATACTTTAGACTCGTTGAACAGTGAACGAAAGTGAATCTTCACGCTTGGCTCGGTAACTATGTATCGGGCTTACCCGGCTCCATTCCAGATAAAGCGTAAATACGTACGTAAATTTAGAACTAGATGAACATATCTTCTATACACATAATAAGAATGTAGATCTAACGTGTCTGTACTTTTTAGATTTTTGGGAAAAAAATTGTTGCAGGGGTCTTGGAATAAGTAATAAAATACATTGTAATCAATTTTAGAAATGTCTGTCTATCTGTCGGTTTGTTTGTTTGAGCACGCATCATTGCTAAAGTACTGCGTTCACGATAATATCTCAAAATCACAAAGCATATCCTCGATTAAGATTTGGTCTTGGTTTCATTAAACCTTTACTCTATCAAATGTTATTGTAATTTTAAGTACGAGGAAAAAGTAGATAAGTAAATGAACTTACTACATTCAGATGACTTTATTAGTCACTGTTTTTTACATTAGGTTCCACGCAGACGGAGTCACGGGCACAGCTAGTTACAAATATAAGTGATTAAAGTTAGAGCGGATTGGCTCTCAAGTGCAGCTGCCGGAGCACACGAACAGGGGCTTGGCGATAGATTTTCAACTTAGGTTAGTAGCTAGTCAGGCGGACGTAGAAAAAACCCTACCCCCATGCCATGGTATCATTATGATGTTTTCCTGCACTGGAAGCTCCGACTTAGTTGCAAGGATTCGAACCTACGTCCATCGACGCTGTGTCCGAACATGCTATTAACTTAGCCACCGTCGCTTTGTAAATATTGTAACAAGTGAACCACTAGTTAATTAAATTAAATTATATGTTTTTAAGCGAAAGAAAAAAACCGAAAATGCAGTCCTTGGGAATAGTCTAAAGTTGGCTAGCTTTTTTTTTACCCCTGGTGGCAAACGAACATCCGGACATCTGATGGTAAGTGATCACCGCCGCCCATGGACACCTGCAACATGAGAGGAGTCATAGATGAGATGCCGGCCCTTGAGAAAGGAGTAGACTCGTTTAGTTTTCTGTTACATCAAAATGACAATATAGCAAGTAAACCATAATCTTGAAGAGCTTCGTTTTTAACTGGAACGGTAGTGCCACTCAAGCAGAAACTATAAATAGCCTACCAAAGCTACAGCCTACAGAAAAATTGTAAGGCTAAAAGATCCCGTCAGATAAACACAGTGAAGGTAAATACAGTGGTACAACAAATAATCCCAAGGAGGGTTGATGTTAGGCAGGTGGCCGATCGTAAAAATTAAGCAAAGTCATATATATACCACAACATGACAAACATGTTGTACCGACCTAACTTATGTGGGATAAGGGTAAGAAGAACAGGAAGAATATGTTTTTAAGCGTTACGAGAATATCATGACCTCTGTGTTTTTCGGTATGAAAAGCAATCTATGTTCTTCTCTAGGCTACCTATATGGAAAATTGTAAACTATTACGCTTAATAATTATACAAAGCTCCTCCCATGACTTCGCTTGTGAGTTTTTCGATATACTATCATCTTGTTCAGGTTTCAGGTTACCACGTTTCAAATTATATTGCGATCGCTTTAGAGATTAATTTGTGAAAAGATGACAAACAAATAGATAGGCAGATTTAGTTTCGTATCTAAAATATTAGTGTGGATTTATCTTTGATATAACTCAGAAATTTTATCGCTAAAATTAGCATGCTGTAAATTGAACGTCTTTGGAGAATTAATCAAATATGGATAAAAATTAATGGAATCACCTTTTCTTAACGGAAATAATAATATGATGAATAATAAATACATCAATTTGAACGTTCGTATATAACATTTGCATAACCAGAGCAAGACCTAATGAATTATTTAATTTTCTTTTAGTTCTATTCTGGTGAGGTTAATCCTAATATATGAGAATTTGTAGTCTACACAAGTTTTATAAAATAAAACAAGTATTCATTGACCCCCCAGGTTTACATAGATGAGTAAAAACAGATAGTACACTTCTTACATACGCGGTCATGATTTTAATTATACAGACCATCTTTATAATATCAATAAAGTCGCATGGCGGTTTTTTACGCATCGCAAGTCGCGCGGTATCCTATCTTGCTTGCATAGCATTCACATTTCGGCTGTTCCGGTAAAGCACGACTCTCGACGAACAGTGACAGTATATAACCCCGCACCGCGACATGTGGACTATCAAAATTATCATCTGGTTCTTATGTAACGTTATTTCTGACCCACAGTTTGTATGGGATTACTCCAGTTTTATGGAACGGCAAAATTCGAACTTCGTTCTCGGTGTATAAAAGCTGGATATCTTTAAAAAAAAAAGTGTGTGTGTACTTATGTACACGCGTTAGAAGTTATACTTCTTTGGCGTAACAAGATAGCAATCTGTTCAAAATTTTTATCTCTCGCCTTATTCTACGTTTGTAGAAAAAACGACACTAACAATAGAAAAAAGGTATTTAATACATTGAAAGTTTTAATACAAAGAAAAACGAACAACAAATACAAAGAAACAAAATGTTGACTATAGCTAACTTCAGAGTGCCGGTTTGCAGACAGCTTCATACTGTTAATTTTGTGTCACAGATCTTAAAATTTCACTCTCATCATTTTTTCATAACGCGCCTAAAGAAGTATAACTTCAATAAACATGTTATATAAATGATTCAAATTAGATTTATCTCATTATGAAATGTAACGACTCCATTCTCCGAATCCAACTGGTGTGTAGCAAACAGTTCACCTAGTGGACCGAGATAATTCGAAACTAGATTGGCCTATATTGTTCAGAACACTCTATAGATGAACTTAAATTAGGATATTTTACAATAGGTAACACCGATTGTTATCGATATTTGGTATTTACCTGTTAATAATGTGATTTTTTTTGTATCTTCGTAAATAGATTTACCTACATGCAGTAATTTATGCGAATATGTGACTCATTTTTCTTCCTCGCGTAAGAAATCGCGAAGGGTCTGAGCCACGCCCTCGTGTCGCGTGACATGTGAAGTTACCACCCTTTCTCCTATTCGCGGATTTTTCCAATTTTTTTCGTAGTTACACGTATGTTGAGGCGTTGCCTTTTCTTAAGCAGTTTGTTGGGTGGAATGAGACTTCTTAGTAAGAAATGGCGCAAGATAAACCCTTTTTTATATACTAAATCTTGCTATAATAAATTGGTAAGATGTTTCATTTGTAAGCCAATGTTCAAACCAGTTCCTTCACTTTTTTATCGTAAAAAAACTGTGAGAAAACTTCTGATTATGGGACAACTGTGTTATTACATTTCAAACGTGTTTAATTTTTTTCAGATTTCTAATATAGTTTTTGTATAAAAACTGACATTCATGGTGTACTTACACCGAGAACGATATTCAATTTTTTCCGTTAATAAGGTATTTCGTTTTATTTATGATCTTCATAATTTACAACGTGCAAAATTTGAAGATTTTTAAAAATAACCTAAAATATCAGGAACGGACAAAATTGAATTATATTGAATACTAGCCGTGCCCACGACTTCGTCTGCGTGGAAGATTATATAAAAAACAGTGATTAATAAAGTCATCTGAATGTATTAAGTCCATTTACTTTTCTCTCGTACTTACGCCGCGTCGCCATTAAAACTACAATAACTTTTGATAGAGTTGACCGATTTTTATGAAACAAATATTAAGTTACTCCCGAGGATATGCTTTACGATTTCATTGTGAACCCAGTACTTTCGCAATGATGCGTGTTCGCACAAATAGACAGACAGACAGACATTTCTAAAAATGATTGAAATGTGTTCTATTACTTATTCCTAGACACCTGCACCAATTTTTTCCACGAAAATCGAAAAAGTACAGACACTTTAGATTTACATTCTTATTATATATTTGACTTTTGGAATATAACGAGCCAATCGATATTTGTGGAGATTAGGATGCATACATTAACAGTGGAAAGTCAAATCTGGGTGGTCATTGATGGGATCGCAGTCTATACAAGATTTTGTTACGTTTATTTGTAAGTTGAAATCGGTATTTCCTTTAAACAAAAAAAGAAGTTACTCAAAAATTCAATTTAGTGGGGAAATGCGTTTAAAGCTTTACTATGTTTATTTACACGTTCCACTTAAATTTACCTTAAAAATAATCTAAAAGTAGGAATAAATAGTGTAAATATTGCTATTTGGTCGTTGTAGAAAATGACACCATTATTGTAACAGACATACGTTTAAATAAGCATTTTAAAAAAAAGTTCGTAGTTAATTCACTTTTATATAAAACACTAGCGGGCCTGGCAAATGTTATCCAGCCCTTATTATAAAAAAAAAACCCTGACAAACTTCGTTTTATACTATGTAATGATGTTACAGAATAATTTCAATAAAAACGGAGTAACAGCGTAAAACTGAATTAAATCGCAATATCACGATCTATGTAAAGTTACCGGTGCCCCATGGTACGTCCGGAATAAGGATCTCCACAGGGACCAGGAGATGTCTTCTATCTGGACGTGCATAAAATCACTTATTAGTAGTTACTTCGAAAAAGCCGCGAATCATCCCAGTCAGTTAGCGGTATCCGCCGCAAAATACAAAACCGTACCCAACGCTACAAAAGTTGTCCGCGACATATTTGTGAAGCTGTTAAGACCTTGGTAGGTCAATAACGTAGTCAGTTCGAAAAAAAAATAAAAAAAATCGCAATGTCACGGAAAAAGCTATGTACGTTTTAATAAATAAAATTAAATCAATCTGAATTAACACATTTTCAAAATAAATCAAAGTAAAAAAAATAATTAGTTTTTATTACAACATGGACTCCTTTGGACGCTAAGTTTTTCACACAACGCAAAAAACAACAACACTCATCTATTTTCGTAGCTTTACACGTATTGAAGTGGCGGTATTGGATGTAGCCTTCTCAGAACGTTAATTTACTCTCGAGCGACGACTCAAAAGCGTAAATTTCGAGTTAAATCTTCGTTTGATTAAAGGAGCGATTTGTATTTATGATAATCGTAAACAACAGCTCAGTGGGATTTCAAATAAACTTTTGACCTTTTATTAAAACACTCCTGTTTGCATTTACCTATTTGAAAACGCGTAAAACCGGAATGTACAATCATATTATCTTTATTTTATATTATATATAAATAAAGTGAATGAGTTCTGTCGATGTGTGCACATCACGCAAAAATTATTCAATAAATTTCTATTAAATATAAAATATATCACAAGGACGGTGTCATTTAACATCGAAATATTAATGTTTCAAGAAACTACGATTCTTGTAAGTACTACGCGTTTAGCGATGCGACTTCTTGCCGTAGAGAAGTGGGGCAAGCGATGAAGGGCTTATATTTTTTCCACTGTAGATAAAATATGTTGTTAAGACAGTAAACGATGCAGACGAAGTTGCGGGTATCAACAAGTTGGAAAGCAATTCTATTAGACTTAGCGTCGAAGTTTTGCGCATACCTTGTAGTTTTAGCAAATAGAGTCAATATTATCGACAACGATTCACTGGTAACTTGAGTGAATGCAGTCTCGTAGGTTGTAAATTTAGGTCTTGACTTGACTTGACGTATATGTGTATGTTCCAGACCATTTTTGACCACGGCGATTACCGCTGGTGGTAGGGCTTTCAATTCTATGCATCTAATTTTGAGTGTAGCACGTTGATTTTATTTGTAAATTTGGACTCTAGTTGCCACATGAGCTTTCTATTCTGGATGTTTAAATGCTAGTTCCTCCCAATGCGAAGCCTCTATGTCACACTTTTGCATGCGATGAAATCAAATCACGGTGGTATTGCTTTTTCTACGGCCATCTGGCTATCCCTAGTTCAAAATCTGTCGCCATGGGCCTAATAAGTATGACTCGGCCGTTGCATTTGAGAGCCTGTCTCTGCCTCGATTTAGCGTGTTTATCATCGTTGACCACATTTTCAGATAACATCAAATGATATTGTATTTCCATATCCATTCCGTTTTTGTAGGTGGTAGAATCACGCTGAAGCTATTAGTGGTTTCAACACGAATGCGTCGGCTCGTCCGAGGTAGTACCACCCTATCACAGAAAACCGACGTGAAGTAACATTGCTTGCATTGTTGCGTTTTGTTCGGTGAGTGAGAGTGTCGGAAGACTACTTACCCTCCCCCTGCTCCAAACACATGGAACGCACTTGCGACTCCCCTGGTGTTACAAGTGTCTATGGACGGTGGTGATCACGTAAAATCAGCTGACCCATCTGTTCGTTTGCCTCCTATGATATAAAAAAAAATATATATCCAAATAAATAGAATATATTAAAAAAATACACCTGAATTGTAAACATCCTTCGTTTTGTAGTTGATTACGAAGAAACGCGTGCGAATTTTTAAGTTCAGATAATTACATAAAATTATATACCACATACTTACGATATATGATTATTGTTTATGTTACTGTTTATTACACTCAACTGGAATTTATATCATCAATTATTTTTACTTCAGCCCTATTACACGGTTATATGGAATATACTATATCATACCTAATACGTAATAGTTTATCGAGAAACTCAAGACACTAAAAGTTGTAGTCCGGTGAAGTTGTTAAAGCCTTGCTAGGCCAATAGCGTAATAATTTCGAGAAAAAAAAGCAAGACACTAAAATAATATATTTATTATCTGCCGTATTTTTCGAGTTCAATCAATATATTTAACAAATTATCATGGTAATCGTTGAAGAGTATAAAAGTTGATTCATGCTTGGTACACATATATGTTTCAATAATTCATATATGTATGAATAGTTAGCTTAGCTTAGGCTGGCTCAGATAGGTCGCGAATTGCATGTATCAGGCAACAGCCCAAGCCGAGGTGTGCCGTGAACCCTTGAGCTAGTTATCAAATAAAATCGGCTGAGTGCCTTAAGCGCTCGCCTTAGTAGCCCGGTGAAGCTGTTAAGACCTTACTAGGTGAATAGCGTAGTCAGTTCGAAAAAAAAAACTGCAGCGCTATCTTGTATTGATAGGATAAACGTATTTTCTATGAACAACTTTTACTCGTAAATGTATATATGATTCCAAGTTATGCACTTTGTCAAGAATAGTTAATTAAAAAGTTAATAAGTTAAAAATTAAGTTAAGTTAATACTTTAAATAAAAATATTATAAAAACATCCCTTAACTCGCTGTCTATGTGACCGCATGACTAGTATTGCCCAATAGTTTTGTTTCGGGTTCGCCTGTGACTCTTTACCGCTTGACACTATTCCGGGCCCACGCTAGAGAACAACTTGTTTTCGTGCCTCATTTGCATCGTTTACTATTTGTAAGACAGTAGTCGAGAAAGTAACCAGTTTTAATGTGACAATATGCATATCACTATCTACTAAGCTTGTTAAAAATAGCGTTACTCGCTATCTTGTGTTCTAATAGGCTCAGTTCTAATAGGAATTAGAAGCCAGTGCTGAGAAGATATCGGTGTGAACTGTGCGAGTTTTGAGTTAAAATATATCTTAACTAATGTTATAAATGCGAAAGTAAGTTTGTTTGTTACAATTTCACACCTTAATTATTCAATCAACCATTATGAAATTTTGCAAACAAGTTATCAGTTATATAGAAAAGAATATAAATTTTATTTATTAAATAAGCTACCTTATATATAAAGATAGATAAATTGCAATCAGTTATAATACTGAACTACTCATGTATTTGTTCCAAACGATCGTACAGATAAATGAAGAATTAGGGGCAAAGTTATCAACTCGCTTACTTCCTCTTAGCCAGTAACTTCGTGCCAGTAATATAACGAATCTGAACGGTACTAGAAAACGCTTTGGCGATTATCACGTATGGCGATGGATGTGGGCGCGGAGGGCCGCCATCCAATAAGCTTATCTGCATTTTGTACTGTTCACACCAATGTTGACGATTGTTTCACAATTTTGTCTATATAGACATCGAGGTAAGTAGCACGCAAGTATTATCTAAATATTCTGCTGTTTAGATATTTAAATTTAAAGGGTTTCAACTTAAATACAGTTGTGGCTAGCGAACAAAATTGTAGGAATTATATTGAGATTTTTAAAATACTTTATAGGCTTTAGCGTTTGACCAGAATCTCATCTCTTTTTTACATCATAGGATACAAACGAGCAGGTGGGTCATCTGATGTTAAGTGATCACCACTGTCCATAGACACTAACAACACCAGGGAAATCGCTAATGCGTTGCCAGCCTGTGTTTGGAAGAGGGGACGAGGAGAGGGGATTGAGATGGGCCTCCGACGCTCTCACTGACCGAACGAATCGCAACAATGCAAGCACTGTTCCTTCACGTCGGTTTTCTGTGAGAGGGTGGTACTACCCGAACGAGCCGACTCATTCATGCTGAAACCAGTAATAGCTTCAGCGTGGCTCTACCACCTCTAAAAACCTCTCATCTGATGTTAAATGATGACATGGTCTATGGTAAGCACGTCAAGCATATAGGGGTACTGGTTCTCAAATATACCTGCCGGAACACACTAACAGTTGCTTGGCGACAGATTTTCAATTTGAGGGTGGTAGCTAGCCAAGCGTATGTAGAAAAGATCCCACCACATTTCTATGGTTTCATTCTTTCTTTCATTGAAAGCTCCGAGTCAGTTGCAATGATACGAACCTACGTCCATCGATGCTGTCCTCAGTACACGCTACCGACTAAGCCATCATTTGCAATTTCATGTTTAGGACTACATCGGGATAGTGGGATAAAACCAGTCATATGTCACACGGAGAAGGTAACCAATTGGTCGCTGTGCATAGTTTATTTATTAGACGTCGCTCAGTAAAATTCGGTCATAATAAGGGTATAAAGTTTTTTTCACATCTTAGTATATAGATGTTTGTGTATATTTTTGTTTTTTTTTTCTAAATTGAGTATTCTAAATCTCATGTAGACATAAGAAACGTGAAGTATGTCAAATACAGACTAATGTTTTTTATACCACTAAAGCGTTAGTAGCTATTTAAAAAAAAGTCGAGGCGGTCATAAAGACGGAAGTGAAAACACAAAACAATGAAATAAATGTGTTCACTTTTGAATTTCCATATTAATTACAGTCTGAATGACAATATTTAAATGTCAGAATTTGTTTATTGAAATTATTAACATTAGCGTGGTTTTCATATCTATTGGCACTCGGAGCGATAATTATATATATTTTAGATTGATTAATAGATTAAACGTATGTTGAGATGCAAAATATCAATATTATATGTACACAGACCCCTATACTACGCGTCGCTAGTCTGACGCAAGCCGCCCAAGCACAATACCGTCGGTCAAGCTTACGTAGCGAGTCATGAGGCGAAATTATGAATTTATCTCCTGCCGAAGATATCGCTCATAGTGCCTAAAGAGCGCCTAAAGAGCACCTAAAAAGAATATTGGTAGACAAATAGAGGAGAAAAAGGTACTGAACGCTTTTGTCTTCGACCGTTTATATATAAATTTAAGCTTAAAGAATAACAGTTAAACCACTATTAAAAGTAAGTCACACGCGATTGGGTACCACTATTTTTGTGATCACCATGTACCTACCTAAAGAGTATTGTCGATTTTCAATATTTGGAGAGGTGCTTCGAGGTGAAGAGATGGATTTTACAGAATAATATTTCAGCCAGCGGAACACAGAGGTTAAGTATGTTTGGACGTTAATACTCCTAACTGTACGGGCAACATTCCTGTTGTGTTAACGTAACGAGACGTCGCGTCGCCCACACCCACTGTCATTACTTCGCGATAAATCACAAAAGCCGTGAGAATCACGCGAGAGCCTATAGTTACCACCCATTTAATTCGACACAATCGATTTGAACTCTTATGTTCACTGTAATAAGTTAGTAAATCAAACGACATTATACTTAGTTGCACAACTAAACACCGAACTGTGTTTAGAAAAAAATTATGAGAAACGGTATTTTTAGTATCGTCCGTAAATAAATTTCGTTGCTAAATATAACGTTTTGTGACCACCTGTGGATTAGCGTGTGGAAAGAACATCATCGAAACGACTTTACAATATTGTTAAAGATAGTTTCTTTTTTAGTAGAATAAAGCAATTTGTTGTTGTGAAAACGGAATGATTTATTGCGATATTTATCGTTATCTAAATTTTGTCATCGATTCTGCTTGCGTTTAAGGTATATCATTTTGTACAATTCAAGTTAATTGTAATAATCATTACATATTATAAAACAAATTCCTCTGCCATATCTGTCTGTTTATTCGCGATAAAGGCAGAAACTACTGAACGGATTTTCATCCGGTTTTCATCAGTAGATTTTTTTTTGTCATAGCAGACAAACGAACAAGTGGGTAATACCTGATGTTAAGTGATCACCACCGTCCATAGACACTAACAACACCACGGGAGTCGCCAAGCACCTGTTGGTGTGTTTCGACACCTGCACTGGAGAGCCAGTCCTCCTCTAAGTTTAGCGTATTTACAATCACAGACTACTTCGTTGATTAAAATCAGTCGGAATTGCTAATGTTAATGGCATTTACCTATAAGTTAAAAAAAGTACAGTGTAAACTCTTTACAAGGAATTCCAAGGGTTAGAAGATTTTATTTTGTTATAAGGAGAAAAGAAATCAAATAAAGACTTTTGGGGTAAACCAACCAAATTGAACTAATTTCTACGTTATAGAAAGTTTTTCTTTATAACAAATGACGTTATAAAGAAAGTTATGGTGTAAGTACACTATAGTTTTGATTCTGATTGCATTAAATTTTTATCCATACGTTTTAAATATCTCTTTTCTAATTTACCTGACGTAAAATAAGAAGATGCACTTTATCTTTATCGAAGTATCGGAGTATTGAAGTATCATTAAGAGTACTCTCGGTGTACTCGTGCGGTACTCGCTGAGTACTTACGGGGTACTCGAAGCGACAGTGAATCCGGCACTCCGCCTGCGCCCGCCCGATCCATAGATAGTGCATGTTCCCAATTCAAGGTATCGCATCTATGTCGTGAGCTTTCGAAAATAGAGAATTAATTTACATCTATCTATATACATAAAATGATAGACGTATGCCGTTGTACTTGCATCACAGAAAAACGACACGTTAGATTTTGGACCATCTCTTTCAGTGTTGGTTTTTAGATATTTAGTTCTTATATCAAATATATCATGATATTTTAACGTAATGTAATGTGAGCTTTTATATTATACAACAAATATATATACAAGTTTTATAAGTATTACCCGTTCTTCGGTGTAAAGTGCGGTAAGTGGTGTTGTGTGCGTACACACGAGAGGAGAAGTCAACGAATCATTTTTTGTAGTCCGGTGGAGCCGTTAAGGCCTTCCTAGGCCAATAGCTTAGTCAGTTCGAGAAAAAAAGTATGATTTTTTTACGTAAATAAAATATATTGTTAAGAAAAATATATCTGTTAAGATAATGAAACAACGCAAAAGAAATCGCAGGTATTAACTAGTTGCATATATAATAAACTATACAATAACAAGGGGTCATTAGAAAAACAAGTTAAGCTTAGTTTTATAATACAAACAGCTAATATTTGTAACTCTAGTCATGGTATGTAATTTGGATCGATTCAAACACCAGAGTTGCTTTAACTAAGATTGAAAAGTTGCTTGACATACCTCGTCGAGCGGTAATATTAACCAGACATTCTGGAGACATTGTCCTTTCTAATAAGACGAAAATATTTGTGATGATTATTAGTTTTCGTTATAATTATCACCTATCAGCAGCTTGTATATAACATTTGTAAATACATTTTGTAATAAAAAGAACTAAACTAAAATATAATTTTGTAATAACTAAAAAGTTCGTAACGTCATATCTCTGCCGTACCGTGAAACTGTGGAACAATCTCCCGGCCATGTGTGTTCTCTCCTTCCTATAACATGGGGTCCTTCAAGCGTAACGTGAAGAGACACTTATGCAGGCCGGCATGACAGCGGCGACCGGCGAGGGATAGCGTGTCTCTCGGTAGTCGCCATTGTTTTTGGATTGTACTGTGCTCACCATCAGGCACAGTACAGTTACTTTGCTATGCTAAGATAAAAAAAATTCAAAACTCCGAAACATAATAACCACAAAACAACTCATCATTTTCAGTATAACTTGAGTTAATGTTGTACTCCTGTGAGACTTGTATAAAGTTGATGAAATATTATATATTATAAGACAAGAGAGTATCACTCGTCCTCACTCACGTAGGGATTACAAACAAGCTAGTGCCTTAGCAAAATTGGTCATTTTCAGATGCGATGTCACGAGCGTGCCTGACTTTGCACTTATCGCGACCTCGCCCCTCCATTTCGAGCCTCGCCGGAGGGTGTTATGTCGCTATGAGTCTCTTGAAACCAGATTTGTGAAAAGTGAAAATAGGTGATTATACATTTTTAAGATATTTATTTATTTTAGGATCCTGAACATGACAACACACTAGTAAGTATGTAAAAAGTAGGACTATTGTGATACAGTATAAATGTAGTCATATTTAGAGACAACCACGGCATGCTCCAATAATAAATTAAATATTAAACTATTTTACATATTTAAAAATTTAACATAATAATACAAAAACAAGGAAATTTAAAGAGAAAGAAAAAAGAAATACTAAAACAATTATAACTGTATTTTGTGAACGGACTGATATGTCTCTATCGCTGTTTTGAAGTGATTTCATTTAGTTGAGAAAATGTCGCATATTTTATGGAATGAGTTATATGACCTAGATATTCTGTTGACCGGAGAGTAAAAGCCCAAATTAGCACATGAATGTGAAATATAAAAAGGGACGTATTTATTAGATCTCGGAAGCTTAGCTGATTAAATTTGATTAAATTATTAAATTTGAAGTGATTAGTAATTTGTGACAATCAATTTTGTCATGAAATATATTAAATAAAAACATAAGATATATATAATTATTATAAGATAATATTATATAGATTATATTATATTACGAGGATATAAGAGTAAAGGGAGGCCCATAAAATTATTAATGGATTGTGTGAAAAATGATGTGTGTAAAAGGTGTGAATACTGAAAAGACATCTGATAGGCGAGAATGGAAAAGGAAAACACGTTGTGCCGACCATACTTAGGTGGATTAAGGGTAAGAAGATGATAATTATAAAGTAAAGACGATTTTCGAATCTGTCTGTTGTCGCGTTGTTCGTTCACTTACTTCGTCTAAACGAAACAATGGGTTTCATTATTTTATTTTATCTCAGGAAAACATACAGCTAAACAAAAAAAGAAATACATTACATATATAAACATATTCGAAGGTCATTTACAAGTTTCCGCAACTAGCTTTAAAAAAAAGTATACATACAAATAAGTAAATAACAAATCAAAAAACTGGAATTTAGAAGGCATTTCAGTTTCTGTAAGCCTATGTAGAATAAATATACGTTCAGATCACTAACCAATTTATTTGCGCTGTTACCCACTCTAATTAAGTAAGAATTTTGCCTGTAGGTCGCCTTAACAATCGGATTATGTTAAGATTTCTACTATGAACGGGTGGTACGCGCAAGTTATTCTTACGCAGCAGTTCCGAACAATCAATTATACCATTGAGTATGCAAAAAAGATATACTATATCATTAGTATCGTTACTAATGATGGTTAGTATCATTAGTATGATGATAGTTATCGTTTAAAATGTACCAGAAGGTTTATATGTATGACACTAAACTATTACATTTATACAAAGAGATGAGACCAAGTCAAGTGGACCCCCCTTCCACATTTGGTCATGGAATTTAAATATAATCATCTTATTATGAAGTAAACCCTGAAGCAGTTTTGATTTTAAATTATCATTTTTACAATGAAAATTTTATAAATAAACTATTTCAACAAAGCCTTTAGAAATATCCCAATGAAACTTTCAGCATTTATAATTTAATATCTATATTTTAATATGATATTCAAAACCAAACATAATAACATAAAATTAAATTTATCATAAAATTGCTAACTTTTAAACTTACAAATGGGAATTTAAATGACTTCTCACTCCAATAATGTTTTTTTCAGTTTATTATATTGAAAAAAAATTTCGCTGCTCGTTATCGGTTTAAACAATATAAACTTATTTATGTCACTGAGTAGTGAGCGCTGTCGGTAAAGCGAGGTCCCGCGAGCCATTGAATAACTGCGGCCAGTCGTAACTCATAATAAATAATATATTTCAGTTTTTCTTAAATACTAAAAACATTTTCATGAAAAGCAACTTTCACGGTGATCGGACAAACGGTGTTCGAGTTAATTTATCTCATATATTTCTATCCATTGTTACATAACAATGTCTAAAATACTTCATCGTTTTTGGAACACAAATCACGCCGAGGGTGGTAGGCGTAAGGGGTTGAGCCTACCGTTTCCCTCGAGTCTTTGCCGGTTGATATGCGAGCAGGGTGTAGTACTTCACTGTATTTCTTTTTGTCGTCGGTTTTACAAGAAACCCTCATCGCAATCTGTCTGTCACGTCACAAGATTTGACGGGATTTGTTGTTTCCTCGGGATTCGTTATAGATTGTTTGTCGCGTGTCATTTGTTTTCTGTGTTGGGAATGGTTTATATAAAACTAGCAAACGATCGCGCCTTGGCCCGCGTTAAGATACTGTATAAAAGTTAATAACAATATACTATTTCTTACGTGATAATGGCTTAGTTGATAACGTATTCGGACACGGCGTCGATGAATGTAGGTTCGAATCCTTGTAACTGAGTCGGATATTCCGGCGAAGGAAACCTCGTGACGAAACCATGGTATGGTGGTAGAGGTTTTTCTATGTCCGCCTGGCTAGCTACCATTCTCAAGTTGAACATCGTTCCCCAAGCGCCTGTTGGTGTATTCCAGTAGTTCCATTTGAAAGCCAGTCCCCTCTAGGTTTGACGTGTTTACCATTTTAGACCACCTCGTCACTTAATATCAGATGATATTGTGGTCAGACGCTAAAAACCTGTTGGTTGCGCCGCTTTATGTATATTTGAAAATTCCCGCATTATGGATTAAACCATGCCACTTTGAAGCCCGACCAATTAATTGCGATCAGGTCACGCCACCTTTCTAGCCTTGCCCAATCACCTTTTCCTGGCACATGCTAGTTCGGTATCGCGACGCCCGCGCCGCTAGTTTCGATTGCGGCCGCCAGTGTTCGACTGTTGCCGCCATTGTGCTAGTTCGACTGCTATCGTCGTGTAGTTTATGCGCCGTACAGTGTTGTTGTGTCCGCGCCGAGCCGCGCACGCATGCACCGCGCATCCCCCCCGGTGACGTAGGTAACGCATCGGCGTCACCATAAATTTTGGTCCTTCGAGCCGGATTTGAACCAGTGACCTATGAAGCGGCGCAACCACCTGTGAAGTATTAAAAAATCACATTGGAGAATGTATCTTAGTACGCTAAGATCTATATATGTATTGAAGATATAGTTCCTTTGAGACTTAATTATATCAAAACTACAAAGTGTATCGGTATAGTACTATGACCATTGGATCCGAGTTTTTTCGTAGATAGATCTAAGCTATTTATTTTTTGGATTTGATTATAATACCCTTTGCCATTTTTTAATGCTCAACGAAGCGGGGTTAAATTCTTGTTAATTTTCTACATTCCGAGATTTTCGGTATACGTCATCAAAACCTCATTATTGACTACACTACACTGCAATATTTAATTTATATAGATTTATTTCATCAGACACATGGTAACTAAATGTATGTTTTTGAAACGACTGTATTTTCTAGCAGGAGCATTTTTATTATATATCACAAAATTGTCTCAAAACTAATGATAATTCTTCACATTCAAGTGCAAACAAAATCCCATGAATCAAGGCCATATTAAGCTCTAATTAATTTACAACATTTTTCATTGAACCTTATTTCCATTACATTCTATCAACAATTCTTGTAAATATTAAATCTTTGCACAATTTCATAATTAGATACAGCTTTTTTCATAAGTAAAGCAAACATGTTGTCAGAATTATCTTTAATATACGTGGAAAGAAAATTATCTAACTTCAAATATTACGCATTAAAAATATTAAATGAAATATCGTGACTTTTAAATCCCAATACATTAAAAATAAGTTGTAGAATAACCAGGGAAAGCTTGGTAAACAGACCGGCATGTGAAAAGGGAAATAACTTAAAAAGGTTAAATTATTGCAGCGAAAAAGAAAACGCCAACACCGAAAGAGAAAATTGCGGGACGTAAGACTTTAGACGTCTGGACGAGTACACTACTTAATATCTGAACTTAGATTTTTATATTTTGGTGTCAACATTATTTTAAACAAACTGTATTTTTTTAGAAATTCCAGTAAACTCGCTGTATATCTTGTTCTTTAATAAAATATAATCGTAATAAAGTTAAATATGTTTAAATACATATATGCACTTAGTCCTTATAGCCCTGGAAGAACCTTATGACTGGGATTATTTTGTATTTGAAAACGAAACAGATATAGCATATAATATATATTATATGGAAGAAAATTGTTTAATTGAATTTTTAATATTACAGTGAAATAATAAAAAAACGTGTTAAAAAGATAAAGAGAAAAAGATAAAGTGTAAAGAAGATGTGTTAATATTTCAATAGTTAATTTTAAGCCTGTTAAAATACATACATATATTACAATGTACAGACATAACCCTGTTCGGATGATGCCAAGACGTTACATGACCTGATAAGACGATATTGTCCGTGACTTGTCTGTAAAAAAAAATTATGGATGTTATATAAGTCCTTAAAAAGAAGTAAAAATATTCATCTTAACTGTTTTGATAAAAATGTCACCAACCAATGTGAATAAAATTATAGAGTCTATTATTTGTCCCGGTTAATCTCTAATAGGCCCTAAAATGTAGAAGACGTTTTTTTTTTTCGAACTTACTACGCTATTGGCTTCGCAAGGCCTTAGCAAGACTTAACAGCTTCACCGGACTACTAAGGTGAGCGCTTAAGGCACTCATCCGATTTTATTTTGACAACTAGCTCAAGGGTGCGCGGCACACCTCGGCTTGGGCTGTTGCTAATACATGCAATTCGCGACCTATCTGAGCTAACCTAAGCTAAGCTAACAATTCATCATATATGAGTTGTTGAAACATATATTTGTCCCAAGCATAGATACCTCAATAACTCTTATATATATTTCGTATCGGATAATTTTCTAAACTATTTCAGTATGATAAGGGAAAAAATAAAATCCTTCCACTTGCATGTGTAAGCGTGTATGCGTGTACGTGTGTGGAAGTGATATGTGTAATGTTGTCGCAGTGATGTAAGATTTTGTGTTACTGTATCGCGCGAACAGCGCACTCAAGGACACCACGCCGAGGGAACGGACCTAATGTAGAAGACATTTTTGAACTTTCCTATGGAAACTGAGCAGTTTCAATAAATTTTGACAGAGGCAATATCGTCCATAGGATTGGAAAATTTAAAAATTAATAACAAAATAACAATAAAAAGACAGTCCACAATAAATCCATAAAAGTAGATCTTAGGATAACATTTTTACATGGGAAAGAAGTCAGGGGCACCACTTAGTGTCCTATTAATGTTAAAGTTTAAAAGGACGGATGGCAATTTGTTACTCGTTCACGCGAAAACCACCTAATAGATTTTTTGGAACGTTATAGTATCATAGCTTATACGTAAGAATAATATAATATTGGGTATAATATAACAATAAGTGTCAAGTTACTTTGAAAAAACCTCGTGATCTGAGAGCTATTTTAGGTGCTATTTATAAACCATTAGAGTTCCACGAAGATATGTATAGTATTATAAGCTACTAGCTTCTGCCCGCGACTTCGTTCGCATGGAATAGTTACTTTGGGCTAACGCTCATACGCAGCGGAAGCTCTCAAAAATGAAAAATCTCCGATTTTGAAACATTATTCATTGGTGCTCCGCTCCTATCAGTATTAGTGTGGTGATATATAACCTATAGACTTCCTTGATAAATGAGCTATCTAACAATGAAAGAATTTTGCAAATAGGACCAGTAGTACTTGAGATTAGTGCGTTCTATCAAACAAACAAACAAACAAACCCTACAGCTTTATCATATTAGTGTAGATAAAGATACAAATGAGACAAAGTCGCGGATGGCTACTAATACAATAAAATCAATAGAAACAAAACAATAAATTAGTTGGATGTAATGCTTTGGTTTTGGCACGAATAATGCTCTAAATGAGCTAAAACCCGACATGTATTATCTACATCTTTAGATAAGGTCGTGATAGTTCATGGCGTAGTTCAATTGTTTCAACAAAATCTAGATTCAGATAAATATCACCCTTGGTGTTATCCGATCCAGTTTAGGTGGCGTGTAGAACGAGTTGCTTTGTCGTACGTTCGTTTCAAAATTGGTAGACATATCACGATTTAGTGGCCTCATTAAAATATAAATTGTATTTATCGCTTGAGATTTTGCTCATAATGAAATATAAGATTTATTAAGGAATTATGAAGGAAAGTGTTTTTTATTCATATTAATAACTAAACGACTCACCCGTATATAAAAATAAACAAACAGTGTTATATTTTTTTAACATCATTATGTTTGCGATATGGACCAAGCCAATTAATCAGTGCACGTTTATGGACGGTGTAAATAATGGCTAGTCAAATCGGGCTATGCAATTTATACTAATGTAAACTTAATTCTTTATCATATTTAGTAACCTCGTATTAGTCTGTGTCTCATTAGTTTGACTGTGCGTTGGGTTGGTTAGGTTAAGTTGGAAATGCACGAGCTCCGTGAGTGAAAAGAGAGGGCCGCGGAAGCTGGCGGTGAATGCTAAGAACAAATTAGCTGTAGAAGGTTCACAATTTGCAGTTTGCAGTTTCTAATACAACATAATCTCAAAATTAAAAAAGTCATATCTGCAGTTGTGTATGTCTAAAGTCGCTTGTTTGTTTCATCATTCGCTTATGTGTGACATTCAATTTATAAAGGGGCTAAAGAAGTTTCCATCGAAAAAAAAGTCCAGGTAGTCATAAGGGTTGCCCACAGAAGTAAAAATTCAAAACAATGGAATAAATTAATAGTAATCTGTTTGTACATTTCTATATTTTATTTACTTTATAACAAACAGTTGTTAATAATATTTTTTGTATTATTTAAGTTCCGAATTAGCTGATAGATGGCACTACAGATAATGAAGCTTTGATTTAATATGTTACTTACTTACATTGAACCCAGATGGTAGCACGGTCGGGCGCTCATATATACATAATTCATTTTATTATATGATTCTTATTATTATTCAATTAAAAAAAAATTTGATTTGTTTATAAACGATTTATTGACAAAACTACAAATATTCAGAGATTTTTCCTTCAATCGCGTGTGACGGTTATTTAACATTAATCCAGTATTCACATCTATTGCCACTCCAAGCGATAATTATAAACATTTTTATAAAGTTTATGACTAATCTAACATATGATGGGCTGAACAAATTCAATACAAAATATCAATTTTACATGTACACAAGCCGCTATACTATGCGTCGCTGGTCTGGCTCAAGCGGCAAACTCGCTCAATGCAGCTAAAGAAGTTTTCTCTCCAAAAACTATATATTTTATAAAATGAAGTTTAAGGTATTAACTACATAGCTCGATTAGATTTGTCATTATTTATCTTGCTTGAGCAGGACAAACAACTTACTGGTGCTTGGGATTTTGTTATTTCAAGAGAACAACAAATTTTTCTGTATTGAGTGTTGGTTTTTTTTTTTATTGTCAATTGTCCTGTAACCCCTTGTAACCTTTTTGCCTACTATGCGTATATGGTAAATTTGATGGCAATAACCTGAAAAGGTTTTTTTTATTCATTAGCAAAATCTCGGTAAATCGATTCAGCTGTTATGCAGAATATTTCGGACAAGTAACAGGTGCTTCAATCTTATTTATGTTATATGATTTTTTATTATAAGCATAAGACGGATAATGTTAAGTGCTAGTGAATTTGGTAATTTCTCTACACTTTACAAAATTTTGTCTCAAGTCACTAGTTTATGTATTTTATGTAGGTTTTAGCTTAAAAAAGTAGTGACTAAGCATGCATTCACTATGATTTTATATCGAGGCGTCGAGACATAGAATGGGGGAGTCTTGAGGGTACTCGTACCTCTTATCTTTCAATTTCATTGTGTGCTGTTTTTTGCGTTTTTGCTTTATAGAAATATGGTGATGTTTTATTTCGTATGCTGTTTGAAAACGCAATATGGTTTTTGTGCTATTTCTCATATGATTATTCAAAATTACTGACAATACGAACAAAAGGAATTTCCGTACTAACATCTCATGGATTATCTATTTTTCTGTTGTTCTATCGCGTCGGTGTAATTGTTGATTGTCTTTCAATCAGCCTTAAGAATTTTATTAATTAAAAAATCAACTTAATATAGTAGTTTTACTGTATTAATAGTATGTATAGTATTGTTACAAAGTTGGTTCTGATTAAGCGAAATAAGGATTTTATTTTTATTAAGTTTTGTTTATGATCAACGAAAATCAAGTCGCTTGACGTTGCTAAATACTAGCTAGTGCTCGCGGCTTTGCACGCCTTAATGAAGATTTGATTAACATTTTTTCTTGATGAAACGTACCCTATGCTCTTTTCTGTGTTCCTGGTAACATATACCCAAAATTTCATGAAAATCAGTTAAGTAGTTGAGGAATGAAAGCGTAACAAACACAAATAAATTAACATTCACATTTATAATATTTTTTTAGAATTTCGATATTTATCTGAATTTATCTTGGATACAATATATTTATATTACCAAAAATAGATAATATATTAAAGAGTGAACAATAATCCTTTGATAAAATACATCCAAAGAATGATCTAATGCAATTAGTGATGGGTACTTAACAGTATTGTAGGCGGATACACGTGGGTTAATAAAACAACCTTATAACATTGCAAACAATAATGTTTATTTTAAAAGCCAACTGTAAATAATGCAGAAATGAGAAATAAACACTTTAACTGGTACCTTTTGAATGCACGTTAATGTTTATCCATTCCCTACTACAAGTCCTAGGAAAGGAAATCAGTTATTTCGTAGAAACAGTGAAAGCAGTCCAATGAGGCTGTTAAAACCGGACAGTGAGACGGCTAATGCAATTTATTTATAATTTACGATGGTGCTATAAGGTGGTAGTATAGGTAAGTGACATTGTGGCCTGTAATACGTTTTTTTGTCATGTTAAATATAATGATATTAATACCTACGATTTGTTACTGTTTCAATAATAATTATACCAGGCTGTGGACGAGGCCTTTACAGAGAGAAGGCACGAGTTAAAACAGCATATTATTCCACGACCTATTCGAGACTCCTAAAACTGGGAAACCTGTACCTTTCAGTTTTGTTATCTTTATATGTTCTATTATTTTTGCATTTAACTATAATGTAATCTGATGTTAAATGAAGACATGGTGTGAGACTGTAAATATGGTAAACCTAGTGGATTCAACCACATTGAAGTACAGATGCCGGATCCTAACACATCAAGTGCTTGGCTATAGAATGCGGCTAATCAGACGGACTTGGAAGTAACCCTACTATCATGCTATGGTTTCGATACAATTTTTTCCTTAACCTTTAGGCCATGGTCGCTTTAAAAAAGCGCATCCCTTCACGTCTATTCTAAGGGATAGGATTCAAGGATAAATCTTCAGCGTTTTTGGGTATGACAATTGTGTCCGCCTGGTTTGTATACACACCAACATATCATACATGTTTTGTTTTTTTTTTTCGCACTGACTACGCTATTGACCTTTTTTTTCACATGGGGAAATCCTTTATGGATACACCACCCTCCCGGGGGAGAGAGTGGGTTATGTCCGACTCGCACGGACTAAAACTCCATGGGTGCCCGCAACCACCATGATGGGGGACAAGGGATGACGAAGCACTCCGCATGTCGCCCCGACGGCCGGCCCAGAAAGAAGATCCTGGGCCTACCGCTAACTACGCTATTGACCTAGCAAGGTCTTAACAGCTTCACCGGACTACCACCATACATGTGGTGATAAAATTATTTCGAAGACTTTTAGTTTGTCGCATTTCAGGATCAAGTAATGTACAGTCAACAGTAGAGGCTTATGAACCAGGATGACAGATATGAGTGTATTCCAGGTTGACCGGACAATCATTGTATTCTTCGAGACGTATCGGTGGACCCCACCTTAGATATATTTATGACTAGCTTCTCCCCGCGACATCGTCCGCGTGGAATAGTTACATAGCGGAAGCTCTCAAAAGGAAAAAAAGAACGATTCTCAAACATTCTTCATTGGGGGTCCACTCTTATTGGTCTTAGCGTGATGATATATACCTATAGCCTACCTCGATAAATGAGCTATCTAACACTGCAAGAATTAAATTTCAAATCAGACCAGTAGTTCTTGAGATTAGCGCGTCCAACCAAAAAACCCTCCATCTTTATAATATTACTACTACTCTTCTCTCGTAATGAACTCGAGCCGTCATTAAAATTACAATAACATTTGATAGAGTGGACCGATTTTAATGAAACAAAGACTAAGTTACTCTCGATAATATGCTTTATGATTTTCTTCTTTGATTTTCTTTTTTCTTGATTTTATTTTTTGAGGTTTTATTGTGAACCCAGTGCTTTAGTAGCGATGCGTGTTCATACAAACTAACAGACAGATAGACAGACAGATATTTCTAAAAATGATAAAATGTATTTATTCTATTACTTATTCTTAGACACCAGCAACAGTTTTTGTCACAAAAAAGTACAGACACGTTAGATTTACTTTATTATTATATGTATAGATATAGAAGAGTAGCTGTGCCCGCGACTTCATCCTCGTGGAACTTAATGCACAAAACAGTCTTTCGTTTACTTTGTCTTAGATATTATTTATATATTATGTGATATCCTGTTTTTGTAAGATATTAAATTGCAATTACTTAACTTGTCTTTTCTTAACGTTACTTAATTTCTAAAAATGATTGAAATGTATTTTATGACTTATTTTTAGACACCTGCAACATTTTTTTTCCACAAAAATGTTAAAAGCACAGACACGTTACATTTACATTCTTATATGTATAGAAGTGAGGAATAACATCTCATCCTGATTTGAAAATTGCGGGAAATGTTACTAAGGTATCTAATTTTTTTTTTAAATGGATACCTAGGTGTTAAAATGATGGAAAGGAAATAAACATTCCGTACCTGGACTCGGTTAATGCAAAGTAAATGTTAACTATTTGTCGATATTCATCGTGGTTCCGCTTGACTGATAAACTGAGTGGACACATGCATGTCTCTCTGAGTACAAAGCGATAAATTATGTATGTGTGCCGGCAACACTCTCACTTTGACGTCGTAATGCAGTTTTCCAGTGCCATTTGCATTCAACAGCTGAAGCTAATTTGTTTCTTGTTGGAATACAATTGAAGTTACCAGTAAATGCGACTTAACGCACACAGCATTGCATATACTGTTTATATACGGATTGATTTCGAATTAATTATCGACAACATTGTATTTTATGTTACTACGACATAGTTCTAGAATTAATGCTCGATGAAATAACTCAATTTATGACAGTGTAGGATGTAAATGTTGAGGACTGGCTAGCCGATCTCCATATTTAATAAATAATTGTATATCTTATTGTAAAGTCGCATGTTATTCCAACAACTTGAGATGTATACACAGAAAGAAAATCTTTGTTTTATTCTATTTAAGAGAGACACCATCGAAGTAGAGATGAAACCCTGTATCGATCACATAAATAATTACTCTGTATGACATTCTAATCCACAATACTTAGCACAATGGCATCAGCGATGCGATGGCATAAATCCTAGCGTCGTTCGCGCAATAGATGCATTTATATTCCTTTTAAATCTCGTTAAGATTTAAGCAAAAGTCTCTCCTATATTTTTTTTTGTAAATAGTCTTAAATCATGTATTTATCAATTATTACAGGTTTTTTTTTATATCATAGGAGACAAACGAACAGGTGGGTCACCTGATGTTAAGTGATCACCGCCGTCCATAGACACTAGCACACCAGGGGTGTCGTAAATGCGTTGCCAGCCTGTGTTATGGGAGTGGGGGATGGAGGGGGGAGAGGGGAAGTGGGCCTTCGGTGCTCTCACTGACCGAACGAAACGCAACAATGCAAGCACTTACTTCACATCGGTTTTCTGTGGGTCGGGTGGTACTACCTCGGACGAGCCGACCCATTCATACTGAATCCAGTTATAACTTCAACATGGCTCTACCACCTACAATGTTAACAGTACCAATAACAATACCAATAAAAGATATCCCATATTTATCTATTTCGCGACATATTCGACTTTCATACCAAATTTCATTACAATTCTTCCAACGTAAATCATAATTAGTGGATAGATATTGAAATAAAATTACTTTCAGATTAATAATATACTAACTTTTACTCGCGGCTACAGTCGCGTTAATGCATATTTGGTCTAATCCTTTAGGAACAGTAAATTTTATCTATTCATTGTTTCGTCCATGTAAAATTTCATTATGATTAGTAGACTAGTTAAAGCGTAGAATAGTAAAAAACAATGAAACACACTCATATTTGCATTTATAATATTATTAAGAATAATATATGCTCATCAAAATAATACATTTTATAACGTAACTTTCAATGATATGATTTCAGGGTTAGTGAAATGAAAATCTTTATAAAAATATAAGAAAAGGACAAAATATTTACTTTATTGTTAAAATTATTATGTACTGTTATATCTGACGGCTGCTTTAAAACTTAGGATAATTAATTAATTTAAAGATTTTGCAGAAAATAACTGTGGCTATTAAACTTTATATAAACAAAAAGGATATTTAGAATAACTAAAATAAAGAGCGGAACGGAGTAAAATACGTATGAAACTGTGGAAGCCTGGATTGTATGAATTTACTAAATGTTAAAACGTATAAATTTTACCGTCAAACCGTTTACACGAATTGCAGAGCAGACAGAAAAACAAAACCTTCGCCAAACTTCAGACGATGCAATAAAAAGAAAACGTGAAGAGTCGTCGCATATAACGAAATCTTTTGCTTTTGCTTTTCAAGCTTCCTAAACACGGCGCGATTCTTTAAATGCTTTGCCTCGCTCCGCCGGTACTTGAAGAGCTTTGAAAAACTTTAAAGCTTATGTAAAAATTGAAAAAGAAATCCATCTATAGAACTGAATATTGGATAAGACTGTATTGGATAAGACTATAACAACATTTTTAGTAATATGAACCCCAATGTCGGGCTACGAAAGAGATGGATGAGAGAAAATTACATGTGGTAGATATGCGAATGTTACGACAGATGTGTGGTGTAACTAGATTAGGAAAGTCTATGTCAGAGGAAGTTTGAAACTAACACCAGTGACAGAGAGGTTGAGGAGTAATATGTTAGCATGGTACGGGCATGTTACGAGAACAGATAAAAGTCATGTAATTAGAAATTTCTTCAGTATCAAGGTGGACGGACATAGGAGTAAATGAAGACAGAAAAAGGTATGGATTGATCGTGTGAAATTGATATGTGTATAAAAGATGTGAATACTGAGATGACATCTGACAGGGAAGAGTGGAAAAGGAAAATATGTTGTGCCGACCCTACGTAGATGGTATTGGGTAAAAAACAAAGATTATATGCATTATCTGAGGCTGTTGTAATATATGTATTTTCCTGTTTATAAATCTAGTAAAAATGATCACGTATCGTGTTGGTAAGTGAACGTTATGTGTGACTTACAGTGTGTTAAAAATAGGATCCAAAGTCCTATAATTAATGAAGTGTGCACTGCGGTTTCACTTGCACTTAATTTTCATTTGTTAACATGAGTTTAGTTGAAACAAATTCCGTATAAAGTTGCGTAGAAAATCGTTGAATGAGTCGTGCGGTAAGGTGTCTCAGTAACATAGGCATTCACAGTTGGGCTTTTCTTGGTAATGCGCTGTTCTCGTTGGATGATCGATCTCATATACTATTTACAATTTATATGGCTATTACTGTACTCATAACAGTTATGGCGATACTAGATAGAGCATATCCTTCCTCATTTATAATCTGTGCATTAAAAAAAGTCTTTTTCAACTCTGACTGGCAGATCTAGTTACTAGCGTATTGAAACAAACATTAAAAACAAATAATCTTCTGACCTTTATTATAATGGAATAGATTTAAAAACAATAAAACAACAAATTAACTAATAAATAATAAAAATTATTGCCGGCATAAAACGATTAAAGAACTTGATTTTATCAGTGTGATTAATGCTACATAATACTTTTACGGCTCGAAATCGAACGTGGAACCTTTAATTATTACGACTTTGTAAAATTGACCAGCAAGCGTTGTCGGAGGTGAAATTGAGACGTTCTTGAAACTAACAACCACTTACAGTGTTTGTAGAAATAAAAGTAATTTCAAGTCTCACGTGGACTCGAATCGCTAATGCTAACTATAAACTATTTTATGATGTCTTTAGATAATAACAGGATACTTAAATGGATTATCTAAATCTTAAATTTCATACTGTTTTTTATAATTTATTTTTATAAATCACAAAATTTATAATCCATATGTTGACCTATTGTTAATTTTGCAATAAATTTGCTTAACGCGGTTCTCCCTCCTCCGTGTGGCCTTCTCACTGTACGCATGGAAATTTCATTACGGCTTTTTTTTTTTTTATTTTTTTTTATCGTTGCTCAACAAAGTGACTGTACTGTGCCTGATGGTGAGCACAGTATAATCCAAAAACAACGGCGACTACCGAGAGACACGCTATCCCTCATCCTTCACCGGTCGCCGCTGTCATGCCGGCTTGCATAAATGTCTCTTCACATTACGCTTGAAGGACCCCATATTATAGGAAGGAGGGAACACATTGGCCGGGAGATTGTTCCATAGCTTCACGGTACGGCAGAGGTAAGAAGTTGCGAACTTTTAGTTCGTGCCCAGATAGGATTTGCCGTAAAACTATGGCTCCGAAGCCCAGCGCGCGTGGTTCGGGTATGAAAAGGAGAGGAAGGGATTAAATGAAATAGCTCTTTTTGTTATTTGTTTTTTTTATTTGGCGTTTTTAAATATAATCTATAAAATTATCTAAAACTAGCAGGCCGGGCGGACGTTGTCCTGCCTTGATAATAAAAAAAAATCCTAAAAGTCAATCGCAACGCCACCTACCGGGTCCAATTGTGAATCTAAATCATTCTCGGATCCACTGGAACACGCACAAAAAATTTCGTCAAAATCGGTCCAGCCGTTTAGGAGGAGTTCAGTGTCATACACGCGCACAGAAGAAATTTATATATAAAGATATGAAATGAGAGAAGAACTTCCTTCCTGAGAAGAACTGATCGCAACGGTTAGTATTATTTTCTTTTATTTACTTTTTTTTATTCACAGTTTTTATGAGCTTTGAATTAGTAGAATTTTGCGTACGTTTAGACTGATGGTGAAGGAAAACATCACGAGGAAACCTGAACTTGCGACATGTTCTTCAGTAACATAGTTAGTGGGAAAAATAGAGAACTGTGAATTTCTCAGTGTTGTAGGCTTGCGTAATGATTATAGCTGAGGAAGACTCAAGCAGAGGTCTCTGACGCACCAGTGGCATGCTTACAGGCTGGTATTTTATTATTCAAATTATTATCTTTATTGATATTACAAATGCGAAAGTAAGGCTGTTTGTTTGTTGCGCTTTCACGTATTGACTACTCAACCAATTATCATGAGATTTTGCATTCTCGTTGTTAGGAGTAGAGAGAAGGACATAGGGTGGGTATATTTCACCCAGAAAAGATGTACTGTTCGCAAGGTAAAGATACAATCTACATTAATACGCGGGTAGCCCTAATCGAACACCAGTATTTTATGAAGCCAAAAAAAACTTTTATTAGTTAAAATACATACACCCTTAAGAAAATGGTATTTAAACGAAAATCATAAGATTTGCGGCAAAAAAAAACATGTTGGATTGTCCTAGGTGAAGTTAATTTTGAATCTTGGTCATAAATTGTCTTTTGGTGTTTTTGGTGCGATTTTAGTCTTTTTTCTATATCATAGGAGGCAAACGAACAGGTAGGTCGTAAGGGTAGGATGTAAGTGATCACCACCGTCCATAGACACTTGCGACACCAGGAGAGTCGCAAGTGCGTTGCCACCCCGTGTTTGGGGGAGGGAGAGTGGGAAGGTGGGTTATCCGGCGCTCTCACTGACCCGAACGAAACGCAACAATAGAAGCACTATTACTTCACGTCGGTTTTCTGTGAGAGGGTGATACTACCCCGGACGAGCCGACCCATTCATGCTGAAACCGGTAATAGCTTCGGCGTCGCTCTACCACCTACTAAAGTGGCCTTATGAAGCTCGATTTTTTTATAGCTGCTGTACTGTTCCACATAAATTGAGCCTCGTAGCGACAAATAGAGTAATCAATCAATCGATGATAGTAAAAGATTGATACTCTATTTAGCCATATGATAAAACTAGCGGGCCCGGCAGACGCTGTCCCGCCCTGACTATAAATAAAATCTTGACAAATTATATACTAAAACCTTCCCCATGAATCTCTGTATCCACTGGTGAAAACCGCATGAAAATCTGTGCAGCAGTTTTTGAGTTTATCGCGAACAGACAGGCAGACAGACGCGGTGGGGGACTTTGTTTTATACTACGTAATGATAATAAATAAATCGCACAACGTCTGTATTCTCACGTGAGACAGAAAGGAAATACCATTGCGATTAAATATACCTACATCGCTATTAAAAGCGTACAAATGACGAATAATGTTAAGTTTCTGTAAATATACGGCACGACTGATTGCTGGGTACACTTATCACCAATCAATTTTGCTTCTTAATTGCAGAGTTAATTGTAGGAAAACATTAATTGATACAATTTTAATTGCGGTTGGAAATGTACAGGTTTTTTTTATTTATACACATTGTAAGGATGTAAACAGGACATTGAATATATTCTAAAGAATGAAAATAATGTGTTAGTTTTTCTTTGATCGAACTAAACAAACATTGTGGTTATATTTTAATCACATTTTAGATACGTACCATCAAGATATGAATACTTTTCAGTAAAACCATAAAAACACCATGTATACAAAGTTTGGTCAAGTGAAATGACTGAATCACAGATGTTAAGATGTTTCGATGTAATTGAAGAAACAAAATGTTGTCTTTCAAAATATTCCCAATAACTGATACGATCCTTACTAATATTATAAATGTGAAAGTGGGTTTACTACTTTGTTACTCTTTCACATTTTAACTACACGTATTAATCGCCTTAAAATTTTACATACACGTTGTGAAGGATATAGAAAAATATACAGGGTGGCTTTCCCCTACAACAAGTATCGATTCCTTGGAATAAATTATATGTACATTAATGTGAGTGAAACCACGAACAAAAGTGAGTATTATAACATATTAAATAAACGCCACGATTTGAAATTTTGCGAAGGCTGTAGAAGAAATCGATTCTTTATAGGTAACCTTTGAAATAAAAGGGCGACAGTTGTATGGGAGTTCCATAATATTGCAATCAACGGCATAACGTTTCTGTTAAAAATCAATAGAAATACATACATATACATTTTTAAAGGAAAGTGTCATATAAAAATGTGTTTAATTAATTAGTTGCTTTTATTATATGCTAATTTATTCGCTGACGAATTAAATTTCGTAATTAAAAAATGAGTCTAATTAAAATTGAGAAAAAATCGATTCATCCGAACTACTAAAATATTATTTAAATATAAAATTATTGTGTAAATTGTTATAAAAAATTAAACTATTTCAATAATTCATAACATTGAAATAATTTCAATAAATCAAATAATTTGAACACTTCCAATATTTTCCAATTAATAAAATTCACGTTCATTAAAAATAGTTCAATTTATTTAAATGTTGGTAATTATTCGAAAGTTGATATCATTCTGTTAATTTAAATAAATCGAATGTTCACAATGAAATTTTAATCGAATACCGTTGTTCAATTCAAATTGATTCCAATAGTATTCGATATCGAAACATTCGAGACACAAAATTTGATTAGTTGTCGGGCAGTTTTTCAAACAGTTTGTAACTTATTTTATATGATTACAACATTTTACAGTCGTGCGCCGTTGTAGCAGTTTGTCGAGGCTAATAACGGTTGTACTGTAGTGATTGTTTCCAAGAAAGCAACGAGAGAAGCGTTTCCTGGAATACGACAACAGAATGCTAGTGTACTTATTGCGAATGCTGAGTCGCAAACATGCTTCATCATATGTATTGTATCATTAATCATGTTTTCTATAGTTTTATTACAGTCTCTGTAGTATAATATACAAATACTCTCTGTCCATTAGTGTGCTTACAATGATATTATAACTAAAAAGCTGTAGACACGTTGTCTACATTATATTTTGACAAAATAAATGGCACGATAACGCACACATACGTAAAGTAATATTGTAACGCCATAATCTCTTAGGTAAAATGTGGAAGTAAGGTGGCATATTCTCAATATTGATGGTGAAAAAGAGATAGTTATATATTGCTTAGATATGGGTGGATTGACGGGACAGCCGTCAAAAATAAAATAGTTAGCCAAGGTGTAACAAGGCGCTGTCGAAGCGCTTATGACGTATCGACAGCTTTTAGTTATAACTTCATTGTGTGCTTATAATTCAAACAATGTTAAATCGATTTAAAACATTTTCTTTTTTAAATCATAGGTTTATTCTATGGCTATGCTTAGCATTTACTTTGTTAAATTAGGTAATGTATTACGACTTTAGTGTATTTGAATGATGTTATAATGCATATTTGTGTAAATAAAAATCTGTTGCCATATATGATATATGTACGTGTATAAATTCAGAACAACTGCATCTATTTGGTTAATTGTTTGTGAAGTGAAAACATGCTACGTAAGCATGACCGGCCGTATTGCGTTTACGCGGCTTGCATCAGACTAGCGACGCGTACATGTAATATTAATATTTTGCAACTCATAATAAACACGTTTGATGGATTAATATAGATTAATAAAAATTTAAATAATTATTGCTCCGTGTGCCAATCGATATGAAAACCACACTAATGTTAATATTTTCAATAAACAAAATTCTGAAATTTAAATATTGTCACTCACACTATAGTTAATATGAAAATTCAAAAGCGAACACACTTATTTCATAGTTTTGAGTTTTCACTTCTATCAGCAGTCCTTATGAATTCCTCGCCTTTTTTGTTTTGTTTAATTGTTAGAATAAAGTATGTATGAAAGAAAATGTTTAAAAAATTGTACGGAAAAGTGAAAAATTTGGGGTTAAACAATTTCGATATAAAAAAGTGAGTAAGTGGGTGAAACAGATCATAGTAGGGGGCCATCTTCAAAATACCTATTTAATTTCACGACGTGGTCGTGCTCTAAAAGAAAGATTTGATCTCATTATATTTCTTAGTATATACTGTTACGAAACCGGGGCGGGTAGCGTAATATAATTGAATTTTTCAATTTTCGCTTTATTTCACTTTTCCCAAAACAAGTTTCGTTTCGTAAACAAACACTTATGTTGAAAAGAAACTTTAAAGAAATTCTGGGTGCGGTTCGCGGACCTTTCTAAATTACCACTCGTATTTGCAAATGCGACTTTCTAATTAATCGGCCGAAGGGACCGATCCGTTCGCACTGTAATCTGAACTTTCATTAGCTAATTTAAGATGCTTAATCGCTTGTCACGAAATCGCCGAGATCGCCAGCGTGTCACAATAGTCTTTTCCCACGACACTCATCCATGTGTGGTCGTTGTCATTGAATATTTAATAACTGATTTTCACTTTTAGCCACTGCGTTTACGGTTCATTTTCAACTGTCTCATATAGAAAAGCATCAGCCGTTTCCACACTAGTTTCCCGAAAGCAGTAGAGAAGCTTTAGTACCCTTGTATGGCCGAGGTAATTAATGGCTTGCAGTGAAGAGTCGATGGTATTTCATGCTCGGTTGGATGAGAAGTTCTTCTAAGGAAACTGTCACTTCGCATTACTAAAAACTTGTTAAGTGTTTTGTTTGTACACGGTATAGGAGAGTACTTATTTGTAAACTAGATGTATGCTTATGGCGGTGCCGGTGAAAAAGCCGTGTTTTTGCTTGACCGCGGTGTATATAAATTTCTTACTCATTTGCCGACCACCCGGCTTATTAATAAGTGTGGGCATTAGACCCAGAGTAAGTTTCGACACGTAAAATGTTTTCCGTCTCCATATTATTTGTAAATTTTCTATAAAAAAACTTGTTTATTGAACGTGCCAACATTTATTCTCTCGTTAAGTACAATGATAGACTGTCAAACTCTGTTATGTTAGAAACACCGTCAGATTTTGATCGCTAATAACTACCAGACTAATGATTCGATAATAACAATTGACGTCACAACAGATAGAATATATATGTACGTCGTTTGTCGTGTAGTATTTATTTTGCCTGTGGCATTATAGGGCTAACATAAGCGCCTGCGTATGATTGTTGTGAATTGGTGTTGTATAAAATTATAAATGTGTAGCGTGAAAAGTTATTTAGTTACAACGTTGATTCACGTGTTTTGTAAAGAGTTTAAAAGAACACTACTAGTTCGTATACAAAGGAATCAATTGAAGATTTAAAACACGAGGCAAATCAATAACGTAAGCGAACACTTGTTATGGCTTCATCCCGATGTTTTCGCGAAAAATCTACGCCACGGGCTTGGACTACGCCTGACTATTTTTTTATTAATAATTTTACCTTTGCTGTTGGTTCCGTACGCGTTTGTTGCTATTATGGGTACTATTTATATTTACTGTAATAAATAGTCGAGCTATTATAGCAAAATGACAATATTTTTACCGACATCAAAAATGAGGTTTTCAATCCGGTTGTATTTTTTTTGTAATGTTTGTTATCTCAAGACTTCGCCATTTATAAACCGATTTGGAAATTATTTTTTGTTCGAAAGAGCATATTTTCAAGTAGGTTCAATTTTAATTTTATTGATACTGGGCTTTCGATTTCGTAAATATATAGAGGAATTCCTCAAATCCGAATAGGAAATATATGGTTATTGATGTTTTGGTAGTTTTATGACGAATCAAAACTATGTAGTATCGTCAAAGATCTTGTGGTATATTTTTTTTTCGGTACATTTTTTTGAACACGGTTTCACTTTTTGTTAACATTTCTGGTTATTGTAGCACGACACAGTAACCACACTGCTCAAAGCTATCATATCAGACTGCAAGCCTCTTCGGAGCTGGATATACACAGATTCCGCGATAAGCTAAAATAATCATTATGATGAGTTTTTCAGAAAATACGATACATCTAAGCGTATTACCCTTCACACTTCTATTACACTTCGTGTATTATTGTCGCAACCAGTCAAACATAATGGGCAATTCCTACTACCCGGCAATGCCCGTATTAACATATCTACACATACGAATTTTTATGGTGTTCGCTTCAATGTTGTAGAAGTCGATGACGCAACAGGGCCACCTAGTGGTTAGGTATAGTAAAATGTATAGGATAAAATTCTTCTCTATAGATAAACACTCAGGTGTGTCAACTTTCAATGCGAAGATTAATATATCATAAATACAATAAATAAAATGATAACAGGTTGTTTCCATACAAAAACCACTGGATAGATTTCGATAGTTTTTTTTATTTTACTTCTTAGAGCCTCGTTCTTTATCTAAAAAAATCGACGCGGTTATAAAGTTATTATTATTATATATATTTGAGCACTTGGGAGCCTTGCAGTCATGACAGTGAGGACCATCGATAGATTGCTAATTTCTAGATGGTCACCGCTCATCTTAGATTTTATGCTTACTATTAAAATAGAGTAAGTATGAAATCCTTACCCATACTAATATCACTACATAGTATAAAACAAAGTCGCTTTCTCTGTCCCTATATCCCTATGTATGCTTAAATCTTTAAAACTACGCAACGGATTTTGATGCGGTTTTTTTTAATAGATAGAGTGATTGAAGAGGAAGGTTTATATCTATAATAACATCCATTAAATAGTGGAGAAATACTGTTATTTTTGAGGTTTCTAATGTGATGTTGTAAATAATTACATTTTTTCCCGCTTACATTGCAACAAACGCAGGCGCGCCACGGACAGTAATGAATAAATCAAAACTACTGTATCGATTTTAATCATTTTTTCAGTATATGACATAGGCTATATATTTTATACCCGTGCGAAGCCGGAGCGGGCCGCTAGTAATGTATAAAAAAGTCAGTTTGTTTGGTACGTGTTCACGTCTTAACTATCAACCGATTATCATTAAATTTTGCTCACACTTTGTGACGGATACAGGAAAGGACAGGTACCCCACCTTTCATATAGATACTGTTTCCGATGAATCGAAAGTATATTATAATGCAACAGAAGTCCCGAGCAAAAGCTAGCTATCCAAACAGATTTCAATCCTCGTGAGCTCTGTTTACATCGACAAATTTCAATAAGGGTCAGTCTATCCTGGTCTCTTTAAATACTACTCGATCAAAATAAAGCCGCGTACACAAAAACGCAATCTCTATCGAATTTAATGCCTATAAGTGATATTAAACGGCACTCGAGGGCACACTGGCCGGTCGACGACGTGCTAATCCCGTATTATTGAAAGCTCCCCGTCGATCAAAGTGATCGGTAATACGGTAAACTTGTGGACGGAAGCTAATTTGATGATTGTTACACGAAATTTTGAACTCGACTCTTTTCGTTTCATCTGCTGTTGCCATATTCTCTATCCCTTTCTGTAATACTTTTAAGGCTAGGTTATATAAACATAATGAATTACCTTATATTGTTATTGAAATTTGTAAAATAAAACGTCTGCAGTTAGGGGAACCAATTTCTTTACGCTTTACCATCAAATTTGATATGGAGATTTAGATTGTTTATATTTGTATATTTACGTCACATAAGGAAAAAACGTTGTGTCCCCTCCATACGACTCTCTCTATGTAACCTGTACATTTTTATCTGTATATATTTTTCAGTACAAGTAACGTAAAGTTAGATCACACGGTTTCATTTCATATTTTACGAGAAAAATATTCATTTATTTCTATAAGATATGACATAGTAATTATATAAAAAAAAAATAACTTGCCGGGCAGACGTTGATCTGCCCTGACAATTCAAATCCTAGAATCAGAATGCAGCGCCACCTTCCGGGTCCAATTGTGAATCTAAATCATAATTGAATCCACCTGTCTGACATGGGTCTTTTCAAGAAGGGGCTTTTCATGTTCAGCAACCTAACAGTAATGTCCTTGGAGGTGTAGTTGTCCATAGGCGAGGGTATCCTAACCATTTGCCATCAGGTGGGCCGTCTGCCTGTTTGCTGCCTTTTGGCTTTAAAAATAACCGAACACATAGAAAAAGATTATCAAAATTTGTCCAGTCGTTTAAAAGGAGTTCTGTCACATAACAACTTACAGAAGAATTATAATTACATAGTATAAAATAAAGTCCCCTACTGCGTCTATCTGTCTGTCTGTTCGCGATAAACTCAAAATCTACTGAACCGATTTTCACGCGGTTTTCACCAGTGGATAAAATGATTCATGGGGAACGTTTTGGTATATAATTTGTCAAGGATTTATTTTTAATCAGGGCGGGACAACGTCTGCCGGGCCCGCCAGTTATATATAAAAGATAGCAGATAAGTTTTAATGAAATTTCCACGCATTCAATACTGAATTTATACAAGCTTCAGCGCACGATACTCGTCTGCATTTCAATGAGATTTAATTTCAATACGCGTATAAACACACATTCGTATACAACAGAAAGAGATAGAGATAGAGAGAAAGTCAAATGGAGGGCACATAACGCTTTTTCTTTATGTGATGTTTCCTATAAGTTAACTTCTATTGTAAGCATCGTTAAGGAACTTCGTTTCAGAAATTAAGTAGCCTAATAAGAACTTAATATTAAACTACCTATGCTCGTGTCTCTCAACGCGTTTCCGATTATTTATTTTAATGAATATTCTAGTTACAGCAAAATGTTTATTGTACAAATATTCTCCTTATTCAAATAACTATCAAGATGTTGAAATGCAGTACCACCTAGTGGTAATTTATAGCACTTTGGATAACATAAAAAAGTACTTCATGAAAAATGCTTATATCTAGCTACCAACTTGCATGTTGATTAGTGTAACGGTACTTGAGTATATCTCATGTACGTTAACATACAATTTTTTATTTGATGGTTTGATATTATCAGAGATATATGCATTTATATTTCTAAACAGTCATATATATTAGAAAATGCTATATTAAAAGTTTATTTATAAACAGTTGATTGAACTGCGATGCGTATATTATAAGCAATATTTTATACAAATGTCTGCTCTCTCATACTTATGAAGTGGGTTTTAATCAACTTTTGTGTTATTGCATTATAATAATTTAACACTTTATAATATCATATGTTATTAGAAAGTCCATAACTTAGTATTTAGTTGTAAATTACTGAAAAAAATATTTTCAATATGCTTTATAATCAACTTCCAAAAATATGGTACCGACATAGGTCGTACCTACTGATAGCAGTAGGTAAAATTTAACCCAGTTCACCACATATTGGCAATTCAAACATAAAATTCATTAGTCAGTACTCTCCATTATCTAATAGGGTTAAAAAAACCACGGAGCCTTCGGTAAAGAAATCGCCAAGTTAAGTTGAAATGGGCGGGTTGCCTGATAAGACGAGACGACAGCAAAGGAAGAGATTTTGGAGTGATGGCCTTGAGGAACAAAACGACTGCAGAGTAGACCACCGAGACCACGAGAGATCTTTACTTCACAGTGGTAATTGTACACGACAAGATTGCAACTACCATACACCAAGTGTGGCATCCTTAATAATGGTACGATTAAGAGTATACCAGGTGGAGTTTCCTCAATAGTGGTAACGCTTAGGGGTAACAAGTTGCAAAATCAAATGCTGATTACCATAAACCAAACGAGTCGGTAGACCCTATAGTCGCTACTACCGAGCACATAAATAATAGGTCTTTACCTATGAAATTGCCGTTCTGCAGTAATGGCCATTTCAAATCAAAATAATTTTTGTTTGGCTAAGAATTCTAATTTCAAATTAATTTTATTTTAAAAACATGGAATTCTTTTTCCAAAAGTAGTCATTTGTTTGTTGATTAGTGTTACATTTTCATCGCATTTCAATCTTTTTTGTCATCATGGATACGTTAAAAATTCGAGTAATTATGGAATATGAGTACCGTCGTGGCAGCAACGCGGCATAAGTGGCACGCAACATCAACGACGTTTACGGAGCTAACACTACAAACCAACGCACCACCTGTTATTAGTTTGCTCGCTTCCGTTCTGGGAATTTTGACCTGAAAAATGAACCTCGCGGTCGTCCGAAGACTTTGGTCGACAATGACGAATTAAAGGCGATTGTGGAAGCTGATGATACACAATCTACGGCTGAATTAGCAGCAGCTTTCGACGTTAGCGTCAAAATAATATTGGTCCATTTGCGTCAAATTGGCAAGGTAAAAAAGCTTGACAAATGGGTGCCCCACGAACTCAATGATCGCCAGCGCGAAGTACGCGTCGAGACGTGCCTTGCACTGCTCAAAACAGACACACAAATGAAGGAATTTTGAACCGCATTGTTACCTGCGATGAAAAATGGATTCTGTTTGATAACCGCAAGCGCTCAGCAAGTTGGTTGGATCCTGGTTCAGCACCTAAACAATGCCCTAAACGAAAACTTACCCCTAGAATAGTGATGGTCACTGTTTGGCGGTCTAGCGCCGGTGTGATTCATCACAGCTTCTGACCAAACGGGGTGAGCATTACTGCAGATATGTACTGTGAAGAACTGAACACAATGATGGAGAAGCTGGCACATCTCCAACCAGCATTGGTGAATCGCTCGTCTCCGCTGCTCCTGCACGACAACGCGCGATCTCATACTGCACAGCAGACGGTCTCCAAGTTGCAAGAACTGGGGTTGGAAGTTCTCCGTCATCCGCCCTACTCACCAGACCTTGCGCCTACAGACTACTACTTTTGCCAGAATTTGGATAACTGCTTGGCGGGAAAAAAATTAAATACCCGAGAGGCAGTACAAAATGCCTTTGAAGAACTTGTTGCCTCCCGTCCAGCTGATTTCTTTAAGTAGGGCATCAATAAACTGCCACTGCGTTGGCAAAGATACATTGATTGCATGGGTGATTACTTCGATTAATACAAATAAAAAAAACATGAAAAAAAATCGTTTAAATTTTTTCATACAAAACGGCAATCTCATAGGTAAAGACCTAATATATATGTTCTTGAGCGAACCAGCTTCGCTCCGTTGGTTCACACAATAATCGCATTGTTGGTGCTGGATGTAATGGATAATGACATATAGCGTCATCTCACAAAATTCTGATGCAATCTGAGTACCCCAAAAATGTACCAGATGGGGCTATGTGTATTAGGATCCAATTTTTTTTTGTCTAACATCGCATATTTTAAGTAAAACACCTGTATAGATAGATATATATATAGATTTCTATAATAATATTATAACTTCGTTTTGTTTTACACTTTTGATTATACTATACGCAAACCCGAAATTATGACTACGTTCAGAAGGACGAAAATGGTTGACTAGGACTATCCGTATTGATCTGAGTAACTGAAAAAGTAACAAATCAAATCGCCAAACAACGTAGACTCTTTCAAACACCTTAAACATTTCGAGAGCCATTGAAATTTCAACCATCTGATAAACTTTTATGGAAAAACTGCCATTAACCCGAAACCGACCTGTGGAACAAATCGAACATAAAAATCGGGACGCAACTTTTACATTGTAATAATGATGGACGACCTCCATTACGGTTACCGAAAGTCGGGTGGGGTGTCTTTGTAGGCGTTTCTTAAGATCAGTATTAACTTTTTTTTTTGTAATAACGGTGAGATATTCATTAAGGCTTATTAATATTATAAATGTCAATGTGTGTTTGTATGTTAAGTTTTCACGCATTAACTACTAAATCGATCATAATTAAATTTTGCATATACGTTGCCAGTGGTATTGAATGTACCTTACATTTCATCTAATAAAAAGTACTGTTCTCGAGGGATGAGTTAAATATATATATAAACAAGAGTCAAGCCGCGGGCAAAAGTTAGTTAAACACAAAATAATTATTGAGTAAGACTGATCTGTCTCTCACTGTTTATGTCATTTTCACGCAAATCAGCAGTGCTTGCGCTGATGTATTCGACGATTCATGGAGTCTAGTTCGGTAATATATATTGCCACAGAGCTTTTTTCAATTTAGTAGTGAAAAGTAGTAATCTATTATGGGGTAAAGGCGGCTTATGGGGGTTTGAAATACATAATTATAGGTCGCAGCAATATTCTGAAGTTATTATTCCTTAAAAATAATTAAAAATATAATATGCTTATATTTACTTGATTATCCTGCAGCCCAATTTATTTTTGTACATCTATTAGACATACGGAATATTTTGTCTAATATTATATTAATTTTTATGTTTCTGACTTTAGTTCTATGAGTTGCTTTGTTTGAACGAGCTTAACTCAAGAAGTAAAAGGTAGATTTCAACATTTATTTCTGCATTACATAATCCGTGTTATTACAAAAAAGTTAAATACGTATTAAATACTTGGTTTAAAAAGGTTTCGAATTAAATACACCGCGCTCGCCCGAGGCAAGTTCGCGTTATCCTTTTTAGCAAGTCTAACTTACGTAACCAAAGCGAGACAGAAGAGCAAGATGGCGAACATTCAGCGACCGCGGTGCATTTAATACGAGACTTTTTAAAGCCAGGGTTCAATACGTATTTAACTTTTTTGTAATAACACCGTATATGTTTATTGGAGAAGATTCAAGGCTCTATGGCTTCCAACTACAACTCAAAAGAACTAAGCAGGAATTTAATATAATAAGAAATAATAGAAATTTGCAGGGCATCTCATCTATACTATAATAAAACTGTAGCAAGGTCAAATCTGTACATTAAATATTTTTTGAAAATTTTGATCAGGGTAGACTTTGTTATCGATATAGAAGCCAAAAATAATCTTTTTACAATTTTTGTCTGTCTGTCTGTCTGTCTGTCTGTCTGTCTGTCTTTCTGTCCCTGTGAACACGCATCACGCTGAAAGTACTGAACCAATTTTAACGAAACTTGACACAATAATAACTAATATTCCAAGCTTACATTTAGGATACTTTTTGTCCCATAAAACGCAAGGGGTTCTCCAGGATAACGAAAGACAAAAAATTGTAGTTAATGTAACTAGACTTTTTTGCGACACCTTAGTACAAGAGCCAGCAATGTTGGAAGAACGAGAATTTTAGAAAAGCTGGTTCTTTAAAACGAAGATATATTATGCCCTTCCAAACAGAATTCAGAATACCTGGTAGCCGGTTAACGTTGTGTTTTTTAACGCGCATCACACCTTTACAGGTTAAAATTTTGGGTTATAAATAATTTAAGGAACATTTTTTTCAGTAACTTTTAAACGCTATTAAAGAACATATTTCATTTTATTAACCATTATGATATTGAGATTTCACCGTATACACCGTAAACGAAAAACAACGATAAACGTAGACATATGACTCGAGACTGACGTCATCTTGAATACATGCGTCTATAACAGGCGCTTCCACAATTATCGCTATCTTTATCATACATAAAATGGGGTAAAGATATCAATGCAGTTGCAGTATCTAGCTCTAAGTTTCTAAACGTTTTCAAAGCATTAGCCGATTTTAATTGGGGTGTTCATCCATAACATTTAGTTCGTTTATACTTCAATATTACACGCAGTCGAATTAACTATGCCAGCTTTCTTTATAATAGTAGTGCTCAGGTTAACCTCTATAAACTTGAAAAAGTCCAAAACCAGGCCATGAGAATTATCGGGGGTTTCATTAAAAGTACTCCAATCCATGTCATGGAAAGCGAATTGAGCATATGTCCGTTACATCTTAGGAGACAATATTAAGCTGGCAAAATTCTATTTAAATTTAAGTCATTCGAAAAAAACGAACTAACCAATGTATCAGAAGAACTGTCCACCCCTTTCCAATCACTCTATTGGTGTAAAAGAAAAATACCATTATTAGTTTCTATTTTTTCTCAATATAAAAATACTCCAATTCAAATAAGTATAAAACATGAAATGTTCACTTTACACACCTGGGTCGATAACATTGATTTGCACAATATAATTAAAATAAATGTAGATGGTATTTGGAAGCCGAAGCGTCAATATGATGTTGTTAAAATAAAAGATATTTGTCTTCAACATATAAATAAACATTATCAAAATTTTGTTAAAATATACACTGACGGACCTAAAGCTGGTAATTATTTAGGAGCCACATTTTTTGAGTCAAATTCCAAAACTTTTATGAAATTTCAAATTGATGAAAATATTTCAATTATGCACACTGAATTAATAGCAATTGCAGAGGCCTTATCATTTGCACAATCAACTGAGTCCATTAAGATTTTTATTTTATCCTATTCAAAAAGTGCTCTTCAACACGTAGCGCGATGTACCTCGACTTTTCGAGGAATACCGATAGCCTACAAACACTATTTTGAAGCAATTACTAGATTTCAAAGCAAAGAACAAAGTAATTGTTTTAAAATGGATCTCTTCTCATATAGGCATAACTGGGAATAAAAGAGCTGATCTTTTAGCTAGAGAAGGATCCTCCGAAGGTGCTCCTATTAATATTTTACCAACTTACTTGGAAGTATGCTCAGTATTTAAAAATAGCTGTTACTCGCATTGGAAGGAATACGTTGATGAGCGTTCTAAAACAAAACGAATATGGTACAGAACGATTCAGCTACGCCCCTTAAGGTCACCATAAATTGATGACAGTACGATTTGCCGTCGGGAAGCAATCACAGGAATAAGATTACGCTCAGAACACATCCCATGTAAAAAGTTCGCCTACCTGATGCGTAAAGTACTATCACCACTCTGCCAGAGTTGTGAACTCATCGATGATGTGCACCACATCCTGGCAGAATGTGTTCGAAACGAAGATATTAGATCTCGGCTTAATGCTTCTGGTTCGTTCCACACTGGTTTGTACAATTCGTTATTGTCTGACCCCACTTCGAAAGATGCTAAAGAATTGTACAAAATTAATATAAGCTATTGTTAAGTTTATTGTCATTCTTATTGTTATATAGTTGTATGTCATTTAGGCGATATAGTAGCGCAGGTGACTAAGCCTTCATTCAAATAATAATAATAATATTAAAATTACAGCTATCTTAACATGGTTAGAACATACTTATTTTATTTACAAAAATAGCATCGGGCACATTATTATTAATAACAAAAATGTCTGGCACTGATAATTTCATGTTTTAGTAGCGTTTCAAAGTTAGTAAAAAACAAAACATTCAAAAATTATATAAAAATCAATATTTTTGCCTGTAAAGGTGCGATATGCACTAATAAACGCAACGTTTACCGGCAGCCAGGCGCACTCTGTTCGGAAGAACATAAAGATATATAAAAACTGGCTTATTTTCTTTTTCGAAACCGTTGCTAGCTCTTAGACAAATAGTTACAGGCAAGTGACATTTGACGCGTCGTGCTCATATCTTTTTAATATTTATATTTTTCTTCAATACAATGGAGTGTGAAAAAGTTTTAATACAAGTTGAAAATAGTTATGATATTATTCAGTGTTTCATTTATCATTATTTTATTTTATGAATACATTTTATCGTTTAATTTATAATTTAACTCTATCAACCTGATATTTTATAATGTAAACTCTACTGACTGTATAGTAAACGTCTACAAAAAAGGGAAAGGAACTTCGTTAGAAACTGGGGGGTCCATGGACCTTTAAAGCTTTTTTTCACATTACCACCAATATATGTTGATTGCTACGAACGGGTTGTAGGCTTATTTTAAAAGATTTCTCACATACCATCTGGGTATATGTTTGATTGAGTCCCTTGATAGTTTAGATTCACAATTGGAAACCGATGGTGTGGCTGCAATAAGGTTTTAGTTATATTAAATTCTTTCGCGTTTAAAAATACAATTGGCATCAGTGATAACCAATTGGGTGCAGACGAAGTTGCACGGGTCAGCTAGTACTATAATAAAACTGTAGCAAGGTCAAATCTGTACATTAAATATTTTTTGAAAATTTTTATCGGGGTAGACTTTGTTATCGATATAGAAGCCAAAAATAATCTTTTTACAATTTTTGTCTGTCTGTCTGTCTGTCTGTCTGTCTGTCTGTCTGTCTGTCCCTGTGAACACGCATCACTCTGAAAGTACTGAACCGATTTTGACGAAACTTGGCACAGTGATAACTAATATTACGAGATTACATCTAGGATACTTTTTATCTCATAAAACGCAAGGGATTCTCCAGGATCTGCCTGTTTGTCTGTCCCTTTGAACACGTACCAGTCTGAAAGTACTGAACCAATTTTGACGAAATTTGGCACAGTGATAACTAATATTACAAGGTTACATCTAGAACACTTTTTATCTCATAAAACGCACGGCATTCTCCAGGATAACGGACGAAAGTCAAAAATTTGTAGTTAATAAAATTTTTGACGGATTTTGGTAAATTTTCATTGTGCTATATATAGCAGACAGATTAGCTAAAAAGATAAGCTATATTTCCCTAAGCTACTTTAAAAAAAATACCAAAAAAAAAGACCGCCGGGATTCGAACCGTCGGCTCCGGCGGACCATATAAAGTCCAGTACGTTATAACTGAGCTACGGCTATATATCATTTCTATGCGTAATTATCAACCTTATATGAAAAAAATATGTGTAAACGAAACTGTCACTTATATATTTTTTTTTTTTTTTATATCATAGGAGGCAAACGAATAGGTGGGTCACCTGATGTAAGTGATCACCACTGTCCATAGACACTTGCAACACCAGGGGAGTCGCAAGTGCGTTGCCAGCCTGTGTAGGGAGGGGGGGAGGAAGGGAAGGGGAAAGTGGAAGGGGAGGGGAGGTGGGTGTCCGGCGCTCTCACTGACCGAACGAAACGCAACAATGCAAGCACTGTTACTTCACGTCGGTTTTCTGTGAGAGGGTGGTACTACCCCGGGCGAGCCGACCCATTTATGCTGAAACCAGTAATAGTTTCAGCGTGGCTCTACCACCTACAAATATACCTATATGTTGTTACATTTATTTTATTGTATAAAAAATGTTTGCTAAACAAAGGTGACAAGATTTTTTCCTAAAACATAAACCTAGATAATAGTTACATTGCATTGTAGAAGACGAATCTCAACTAGAGTTCTATCAGTACGTGTGTTGTTTCGATATTTGATAAAATTAGTTTTCTAAATGTTGTTGAGTCTTGAAGTAGTTGGGTTCAGGTTTGTGAATCTAAGATTAAAATAAATCAGTTGAGGTGTATACAGTTATTTTTTTTTTTTTTCGTACTGACTACGCTATTGACCTAGCAAGGTCTTAACAGCTTCACCGGACTACTGTTTGCAGTTACTGTGTTGTATTTATACTAATATTATAATGAGTGGTAAAGTTTTGTTTTCGAGGAATGCTTGGTACCTACTACTGATCCGATTTCAAAAATTCTTTCACTGTTAGAAAGGTATATTATCCAAAGTTCAGTTTCTCAGTAAAAGAGGTGGTTTATATGTCAGAAGTAAAATGAATGTGACAAAATTAAAATTGAATGCAGACAAACAACTAAAACAAAATGGAAATTTAATGTAGATAAAGTTAAATTTTTACAGTACGTTACGTGATGAAGTTACAAGGGGTACTGGGAAGACATTTATCGGCAATATATGTAAGTTAGTTTTGATCTTCACTTTGATGACACTACTTTAGGTAATGCTGCGAACAAATTCTAGGCTTATTTTAAAAGATTTCTCACATACCAACTGGGTATATGTTTGAGTGAGTCCCTGGATAGTTTGGATTCACGATTGGAAGTGCTGGATAACGCTGCAATAGGGTTTAGGTTTTTTAAGATTATTTGCGTTTAAAAATACAATTGAAACCGGTAATAACCGATTTGGTGCAGACGAAGTTGCACGGGTCAGCTAGTTATGCAATAAAAGTAAAATCGATGTCTACAAATCTATCTTTAGCTATGTAATATATATTGATGAATAAAATAATAAAAAATACATACTTTACTTCGTTTTAGCGATCCGTTCGCTATAATTCGGGCCCTACCTTTATCTCATGCGAAATGAATGCAACACAAAATACATTTTCACATTAGCAATCTGATATTGTTATCTTGCCGGTAGCGACTTGACAAATGATAGGTGGCCCTAAAATCTACCGGCGCATCTTCATGTTGAAACATGTGTGGTCGAGCCGGACCTAATTATATGAACGTAAGCACGTTAATTCAAGGTGTGTCGCGCTTATCGTCGTTTGGCATGCAATAATAAGTGAATATAAAAGTGTTTATAAAATAATTTGCAATCGTAAAGCTGTTATTAATATCACGGCACCTTTTGTATGGATTTGATTTTTAATTATCTTTCATTCATATTAATTGCATTTACGACCAGAAACATAGATGAACTAAAATGATACATTACTGTAAATGAAATGTTTAGATGTATATGAAAAGTTGCAAAATGTCTATAAGAGTGGTTAAGTACGCCTCGTTTGTTTTTTTGAAGGCAAAATTTCTTACATACTTACGATACAAAAGCCGTGCGGTAAGAATTTGTAGTATGTGTTAACCTTTAAAAACAATAAAATTCACCTTTTAAAATTTGCCTTCTGTATACAAGTTAGCCTTTATTACATTCAGTTTATTAACTGGTTAAATGGTTGCAATATGCAATACTCTCACTGATCACTCATTACTTGATTCTCGTTCTAAATCAATTAAAAAAATTGGTACTTACTATTTGACCTAATTATGTCGAGAAACGCAAAACTGATATACACTTAACATCAGGTGATTTACGCAAAACCAAACTGGTGTAATAAATGAATAATGAAAAAACAGGGCGTGTGTCGCGTACTCCGGGCCGCGTCCCGCACCTCGCCTCGCGCCCCGCTTTCCATTGTTTAACAGTGCGGCGTCCCACGATAAGCAGTTACGTAATGATTAACTTTGAAAAGCACCCCTTTAATTTTGCTCATTGAAGCTAGGTATGATTTTTTTACGTTTAAGAGTATCGTTCCAATACGTTTAAAAGTTTTAAAACAAACTTCAACTAAGGTTCTTTTTGTTGTTTATTAGTATTTGTTTTAATATTACTATTTTATATGTCAAATGTGACCCTGAACTACGCCACAATTGAAGGGTGTTAAACTTTAAACAGTCACCTGGCATACTGTTATTTATTAATATAATATGTATATAAATATTATATTTTTTTAATAGTTTATAATAGTTTTTAATAGTTATAGGTTTTAGCGTTTGACCACAATCGCATCTGATTTTAAATAGCGAAGGGTCTGGCTATCAAATGCAGTTGCCGGAACACACCAATAAGTGCTTGGTGATAGATTTTCAACACAAGGGTGATAGCTAGCCAGGCGGACATAGAAGAAAGCCTTACCATCATACTATGGTTTACCACGGTGATTTCCTTCACTGAAAGCTTTGGACTCAGTTGCAAAGCTTTGAACCTACGTGGCATCCGAACACGCTATTAACTAAGCTCTCATCGCTTCAAAATATGTAAATTGTCATACACATATTTCTTGCGAACTTTGGTATGCATGTTAAATCCACTTTAACTATGACTGTTGTTCGCTTGTTTGTTTTGTAACCCTTTGTTTATATTCCGAATTTATAATATTAATATACAATAGAAAATATTTTTTATATTATACTAGCGGCTAGCTCCGGCTTTGTTTGGCTGTAATGTAGGAATGTGGCATCATAAGTGTAAAAGAGTTTTAGGCGTATTGTGACCTCAATTTTGACAATTTAACGCCGAGAGTTCATGAAACGTACTTTTTTATTGTTGTTATGAGTGACAATTTTGATGTATGTTAAATACTCGACGTAATTACACTTTATTGGGAATTTATTCTATACTAGTCAAAGTAATTTCGCAACTAACCCATTATTTTTTATACTATGTAAAATATAAAAGTGGATATGTACTATCGGTTAGATATCCTTCGACAAAATGTATTATGATTTTGACGGGACTTTCACAAGCAGATAGCTAACCTCATAGGAAGTCATTTAAGTTATTCTATTTTAAACTATTGTTACCCGCGACTTCGTCCAAATGAAATTTAGCAAGATTTCAAGATTTCACCTCATTTTGTATATTTAACTAGAGAAATATTTATTAACTTATTGTTTACAATTCAACATTATAATTAATAGTAACTATAAAGATAGAAGAGGTCTTTGTAATAAAATTTTAGACCATAAATGTATTAATTACGTTAAAATTAATGTATTACGTTAAGAGATGTCATAATATAATTTCTTGCGGAACAGACAAGCTTTTATTTTCTGTATAGTTATAAAAACTTAATAATAATGACGATATTATTGGCATCTTTATAATAATATTTTTAAAACATTGTTTCGTTAGTTCCTTATACAGTGTAAGTGAGCACTGAGGTAGTGGTATGGTAGGTTAAAGTTGCAAATATGTTGCTGATGGTAAACCTCATTTAACACACTGTTAGTATTTATATATTTAATGTATACGTTATATGTTACTGTAGGCGGCGTGCGTGTCGTACATTGAAGGTGGTAGAGCCACGATGAAGCTATTATTCGTTTCAGCGTGAATGGGTCGGCTCGTCCGGGGTAGTACCACCGTCTCACAGAAAACCGACGTGAAGTAACAGTGCTTGCACTGTTGCGTTTCGTTTGGTCAGTGAGAGCGCCGGATAACCACCTCCCCGCCCCCTCTCCCCTCACCATTCCTCCTCTCCCTACCCCCACTCACTACCCCCACTCCCTCTCCCTCAAACACAGGCCGGCAACGCACTTGCGACTCTCCCGTGGTGTTGCTGGTGTCTATGGACGACGGTGATCACTTACCATCAGATGACCCACCTGTTCGTTTGCCCCCTATAATATAAAAAAATAAAAAATGTTTTTGAAAGAGCATTTCTATAATTGTTCATTTTCGCACAATTTTATATTTTTTAATATACTTTAAAAAAACGGGTGCGGAGCCGCGGGTTGTTGCTAGTATCTCATAAATGTATGGAAAAGACTCTATTAAGCTGGTGGGCGCGCATTAGTAGACATCGAGAACCTTTATCGATCCATTCATGAGAGTACTATTCGTTTTCTATAACCAGTTGTGTGTGATATAGATCGTCCAACATAGAGCTGTGTACTATTTCCCGAGCGTGAAACATCGCGGGAGGCGCAATGAGGGTTAAAAAAAACAATGTTACGGTCTTTGTATGAAGATTATTATTTAGTATTCCGTACAATTATTTAAGCTTGGCTGAGTAGTTTGAGTAGATAATAAAACCCCTAGCAGTCGAGTAGTCTGATCGTGGGAATATGAATTCGATATTCGCAATTTTGGACCACAAATTTTTCGAAATCTGTGTATATTATTTACTAATTAAAATGGATAAGATTAACTGACGGGGAATGAAAAATATGGTAAGGAAAGTGCAGCTGTCGGAACACACCAAAAGGTGCTCGGCGACAGACTTTCAACCTGAAAAGCCCTGTTATGGTCTTAACACGATGTTTTCTTTCACCAAAAGCTTCGACCCAGTTGCTAGGATTCGAACTTACGTCCATCGACGCGATATCCCAACAAGCTATCAACTGAGCCATCTTTGCATCGGTCATATTAAGATAAAAGTATTATATACTACTAGCGGGACCAGCAGACGTTGTCCCGCCCTGTTTGAAAAAAAAAATCCTTGACAAATTATATACCAAAACGTTCCTCATGAATCACTTTATCCACTGGTGAAAATCCGTTTAGTAGTTTTGAGTTAACAGACAGACAGATAGACGGTAGGGGACTTTGTTTTATATTATGTAATGACAATGATATCATATTTACTATTCTAGTAGATTATATGTTCAAACACAAAGGAAAGTCTTGCGGAACCCAAATAAAATCGCCGGTGAGCTGTGTGGCGAATAATGGATAATGTAAGGTGATACAGCGCGTCGGTTCTCACGTTACCGTTCGCTGTGGGACAGCGGCCTACGGGCAAACCTCCGCCAGCTTTGGGTTACAGGGTTTCGGTGGCCTTTCGATAATCATAGTTCCGATTATCTATTATATTTCATATAATAAAAATCCTTGAAATCAAATCCTTTACACGGAACATTTTTCAGGTTATTTTATTACCTTTTATTTTTACTAGTGGTCGTAATTCTATTTTTTTTTATATCATACGAGGCAAACGAACATGCCGGTCACCTGACGTTAAGTGATCACCGCCGTCCATAGACACACCAGGGGAGTCGCAAGTGCGTTGACAGCCTGTGTTTGGGGGAAGGGGGGATGCAGGCAGGAGGAGGGAGGGAGGAGGAAAAGGTAGGGGTACCTCCGGCACTCTCACTGACCGAACGAAACGCAACAATGGAAGTACTATTACTTCACGTTGGTTTTCTGTAAGAGTCCCATTCATGCTGAAGCCAGTAATAACTTCAGCGTGGCTCTAACACCTACAAAAACGTTTGCCCTGCCACGTTTACCTAATGCTTCCATGTTTGCCTATTTATACATGGACTAGCTTTTGTTCGCCGCTTTGCTTATGTTTCGAAAATACAATACAATTCTTGCTATTCGCTGATAATGTCGTTTTCTACAGGGAAAATAATTTTTATAATCGGTTGAGTATTTTTTGACCGGTTAAGTAATACATGAGGTATTACAAACTAAAAATAAAACTTATTCTATATATAAAAATAATATAGATTATTTAACAGAATAATTCTTATACGTTAACTCCCTTAGGCCTGAATTAAGCTTTAACAATAATTGATAAAACGTATCATATTGAGATAGGCGACTTATTAATTTAATTAGAAACCGTCCAGTTGTTTGAACTTAACACATTGATTGCCAACAACGAGATATCTCGTAGTTTGTGAATTTGCCTAGGAGGCCCGCTACAAGTTATCTCGTAGTTTGTGAACTTGCCCAGGAGGCCCACTACAAGTTATCTCGTAGTTTGTGAACTTGCCCAGAATGCCCACCATGAGTTATATCGTATTTTTTCTAGATGCCATATCTGTACAGCTACAAGCAAGGTCCTAACCCATCGCGCCAATAACCTTCAGCCCATCAGGCTATACGAAACCGATATAACTTGGGCCGGTGAGGTCAAATATCTCGGTGTTACATTAGATAAACATTTAAAGTTCGAGTCACATATAGATAGAGTGCGAAACAAAGCCGCTATGGTCTTGGGTCGCCTCCGTCCTTTGCTTTGTTATAAGAGTAAGATGTCCCTCAAACACAAGTTCACTTTGTATAAGACATGTAGCCGCCCTATTATGACATATACTTGTTCTATAAAATCGGCTGAGTGCCTTAAGCGCTCGCCTTAGTAGTCCGGTGAAGCTGTTAAGACCCTGCCAGGTCAGACTAGTCACTTTGAAAAAAAAAAGCACGCTCCTAATATATCAGTACATATGTGTCATTACAGTCAATTGGATTCAGCTCATTTTGAAATGTAACGACGCATATATATATCGGTGGCTTCAGGGAAGAGAAAAAAAATCAAGTTTGGCTTATATGAACTTCTGTGTTGTAGTTTCAAATATAATTAATAAGTTTCTTGATTATTTACTACGATTATCCACTTATAGTAACATTTATCAAACGTGTCATGACATCTATCATATCTGTATATCAGACGTATCCGTTTTCGAGAACTTTCTAATATTGAAAAAGTTAAAACAAAATAAAATATTAAAACCTCTTTTCATTACCATTGCCTACACTTCAGTAACATCCTCTGTAATTACCAATACGAACAACATAATCACCGCCAGCTACTTTCTGGAGTAGGCAGGAAGTGCGAAACATCAGTTTTTCTATTCATAAACACCACACTCGCTTCTTTCGAGTCATTTAAAGCTCGCACGTATGTACCCCCGTTTAGTGGTACTTCACTTTTCCTATAATAAAACCATGTGTTATTTGATCCGAACATACCAGCAGTTTTTAAACGAATAAAGTCAAACTTCTCTCGTTCATCGTTTATATTTGCACGTACTTTGTATTTTTTTTCTTCGGTCACTTCCACGTGTAAGAATTAACGAAGCATATAATTAAATTGTTGATGATCTTTGAGATAATAACCATTTTAGCACTATTCATTTGTTCTGGTTTAATGTTCGTTTATTTTTATTGTAACCAATCTTCTAGTAGATTATTACTGTCATTGTCGAGTAGGCAATGATAGGTAAGTCTCTTGCTATCATTTCAATGAACCAACACGATGCTGGCCGTCTTGTTAGAACTTTCCAGGGAGTTTTTGTGGCAAGTCAGAGTCCATGTTCCGTGGTATTATTCCCCATCCACTTCACTTTTCGACAATAACCGAACTATTACTACGTAAAATAGCACCAATATTACAAAATATAGAGTCGAATGACACAAGATTATGAATAAAATGTAAAATCTATTATATGCCATTCCAAGGTCCCGCCAAAAACTTCTAACGTACTTTATTATATTGTATGGTCATTGCTCCACTTCTATGGGTCAGAGCGCGATGTTAAGTAATCCTTAACCTTGCATAATAAGTAGGCTATAGAACTTAAACAAATATTTTTCTAATCCGACTTGTAGTTCCAGAGATTAGCGTTTTCAAATAGACACAACAAGAATATCTTGAGCTTAGTATAGACTAGCCGTCACGGCGGATGTTGTCCCGCCCTGATAATAAAAAAAACCTTGAAGTTAGACATATGCTATCGCTGATTTTTTCGTAGGCATTACCAAGCTTTACAACTTTTCTCTGGAACTCAATCATATATATCTCATCGTTAAGGCAGCGCTCGTAAGAAACGTTTTCGTTCGACCGTTTTTTCTCCTACTTACTTTGCAAATCCGACTACCACAAAAAAATCTTTTCATTTTTCGGGTTGATATATAACCTATGTCACTCACAAATAACGCAGCTTTCTATTGGTAAAAGATTTTCCAAAATCGGTTTAGTAGATCCAGAGATTACCCCCTACGACGTCACAAATTCACAACGTCACAAACTTTACCTCTTTATAATATTATAGTATAGATATAGATAAGATAATAACTAACGTTATGTCTAATAGTAGGTTTTAAAGTAGGTTAACAGAAAGTTTTAATTAAAATGCTGCTATTAACAACAATGGGCTTGTATTAAAGCAGACGTTTTCAATTGTTACCCATAAACAACAGTTAGAGGTATAAACCGTATTTGCACTATAGTCTAATGTAATCTCGTATAAACAGACCGAACAGACCAGACCGGACTGTTATGTGTGTGGGTAAGGGATTCGAAACGCACCCGAATTACAGTCACAAATGATTGGATGTAAGGTGAGACGTGCTGCGCCTGTGGATTGGATTACCATTGTTCGTAGTATATAGCAAAATTTCCCATAAATTATTGTGCTTTGAAAAATGATTGCGATGGCTATTGGTTAATAATTCCTTTTATATTTTACTAGTTGCCAGCCTTTCCTCAGTTGTGTATACGAAGAAAATGAGACCAACCCTTGCTTTTTAATTAATGCTAATTCCATAATTGCGTGTATTACACTAGATGCAGATGTGTGAAGACATTGTAGCGTTATGAACTATTGGGTTGCGTAATGATAGATGTAGGCATTATAACTAGCCTAGTGGTTTAGGTTAGGTTAGCGGAAGCTAATTTCCAATTATTGTAAAGACACAGGTGTGGGAGCATGTAATCTGCGCCGTTATTGTAATGATTTTTGACGTTCATTTTAGCGCGACAAGTAGTCGATGCTTCGTCACGGAGGGATGAAAGAGAGAGAGTAGTACAATAATTGAATGTAAATTCCGTTAATATTTTAAAGATTTCCTTCTCTTCTGTTTCACTCGCTTAGTCACTATGGAAATTTTAAATCTATTCTTTCATATAATCGGTGTCCTGACAGTTTCGAACATGAAAGAGTTATTCAAATAGATGCAAACGTTCTGAAGTGATGTACGAACATGCAGTTGATAATTGACTTTTATGTATATAGGGTTTAATGTTTGTCCAGATCCTCACTTGTTATTAAGTATGAACATAGGTTAAACTGGTAAATATGTTAAACCAAGAAGGGGACTGGCTCTCATATGGATATTAAAACCTGTATAATATTTGACTGTATACGTATCATAGTTACGCTTAATTTTGCTTTAAAGGAATAGTAATTACGATGCTGTGCTCGAACGGTATGCTTTGCCATATGCACTAGTATAGGAGGCGTCTCTGGTATAGGAGGAAACTCAGTTCTGGCTTCAGTAGGAACCCCGGTCTTTCTGACTGTGGTAATACATAACGAAAGTTTGAATTAACTACATAAATGAAGTAGCTTCGATGATTGCTGTTTTTTTATGTCATAGCAGGCAACCGAACAGGTGGGTCACCTGATGGTAAGTGATAACCACCGTCCATAGACACTAACAACACCAGGGGAATCGCAAATGCGTTGCCAGCCCGTGTTTGGGGGAAGGGAAAGAAGGGGCAGGAGAGAGGGGAGTGAAGGAGGAGTAGGGAAGCGGGCCTCTGGCACTCTCACCGACCGAACGAAACGCTTAATGCAAGCACTGTTACTTCACGTCGGTTTTCTATGAGAGGGTGGTGAGCCGACCTATTCATTCTGAAACCAGTGATAGCTTCAGCGTGGCTTTTTTAAAATATCAAAAATAAGTAACAATAATTATCGGTGTTGAAAATTAAATTACAAAAGCCGTAACAAATAGGATCAAAGATTAAAAGAATAACAAAGAAAGCAGACTGTAAAACCTCTGTATTTTTTATTTGTAGACAGTATACTTAAATACTGTATAGGTAACGTATATCCTACGCATAATTAAGACGAATTTAATTATACGTTATACACTAAACCTTACTAAGCCTTTCAAGACGTAGGATAGAGATAGATATAAACACACACAGACGAAAATCCTTACTCTCGTTTGTGGCATTAGAGTAAAAAATATAAATGAATAAATCCCGAAATAAATAAATAAAATAAATAGTAATCAATAAATCAGGAATTTAAAAAACCTATATCTTAACATAGATTACGTCATCCATTTTCAGGGTTATCTATAGGTTTTAAGAATTGTTATTATACTTGTCCACAAATAATAAACGCATTCCATATTAGTAAAGTGTAGAAAGCCGTGGGCATAACTAGTGTCAGTATAATTAAAGAAGCAGTATGTTAGAATAACACGTATACTATGTAATCGGAGATAAGCCTACGTCCAAAGTGAAGCGCACACTACACTAATTAATTTTACGTATATTGCCGTACCGGTCGAGTGCTTTGCTTTGTTTTAGAAGCAACATTATCAGTTTCCTCATCTCAAAGATAAATGGACAGTAAATGTATTAAATAAATGTCTGCTTTTTTACTATTTTCGACTCTATCGTTGTTATTACAAAAAAGTGAAATACGTATTGAATGCTTGCTTTAAAAAGATCTCGTATTAAATGTACCGCGGTCGCTGAATGATCACTGTTTTGTCTCGCTTTGGTTACGTTAGGTTAGACTTGCGAAAATGATAACGAACTTGCCTCGGGCGAGCGCGGTGCAGTTAATTCGAAACCTTTTTAAACCAAGTATTCAATACGTATTTAACATTTTTGTAATAACACCATTAAAGTTTAATAAAAAATTTGTGATTACAAACTCGGCTTCATTTAATTTCTTTTCGCCTCTTCTTTTTTAGTTTTTGTGAATTAAGTTGGCATAACAAGTTTTTTTCACTCGTGTTCTGATCTTACATTCCAGTTCCAGTTGAAGATAGTTAAACATTATTCTTATTGCCTTTAAGGCTTTCCACTATTACTTTACTACGAATAGAAATGTAAAGACTCACGTTTTTATGCAAACCTTATAGACAATAAACAACAACTTGTGTCCTTAATAAATCTGCAACAATTATTGCTGTTTAAAAACGTTATATTATTGAAATCAGAAGATAAAAAGAAGCATTTAAATTAGTTATAAAATAAGTAACATACACTGTCCTAGTTGTTTTTCTCTAGTATTTTATTAATTGTTTCGAATGACAAAATGATGTTTTATGTATTGTTATGTTTAGATTTATATTTTGTTTACTTTGAGCCAAGTCGAATGTGCAATATTCGTGCATGTTTAAATTCCATAAAGTTTAGCGAACGCTAAAAAAGGCACTGGCAATTTTTTTTTATCAAAGTATAACACTAAAACATACATAAGTTAAATAACGTTTGCACTTTCATATACTCTCATGTATTCAACGTACTGACTTTTCTCGATTCTCTTTTAGTCTTTCAAGGGTCGCTGAAGAGCGATTCTCTATATTAATCTTAAATGCCACTTGTATTTAAGTCATCTGTAAAAAATAACATTACCGTTTATCTCAGAATAAAATCAAATCATACTTATAAAAATTAATAATGAACCAATAAAAAGGAAAATTAATTATTACTTAAAAAACAATTTCGTAATCTAGTCGTGCAGAGCTACGGGAGTAACTATTCTTTTTTTTGTTTATTTAAGAGCTTTTATGGCTAAACCAGCTCCACGGTAACCTTAATTTAATTTACAGGCAAAGTAACACAAATAATACAGATTAATAAGCTACGATAAACGGGAGTACCACTAATGACGACTCAACACAGACTCAGTGCTTCAACACTACTAGGTTTAGATAGTAATCAACGAAACATTCCAATATCTTGTAAATTCAAATTGAGCATAACTATTTATGAACCGTCTTTCAAATTGAAGTACTTAGATTAATTCCATACTACGTTTAAACTAAAGTCGATGGTAATCTTCCGTTAGACAACTCCAATTATCATCCATATACCAATCGACGGGACCTATTATCAGTAACTACAGATTAAAAATGATTAAATATATTATTATAATATAAACGGATGGGTTATCTGTTACTAACGAGACACGGTGTTAAGACGATGCCGGCGCGGATGTAAAGATTTATTGAACGCTCGGAGCGAAAGAGATTTTGGATGATGTGACGTCGTTTAATTTACATGCATATTATGTGTATCTTCACGGCTGAATTTTCGATTAGAGTGCGTAATTATATGTTATTAATTATTTTTATTATATTACTAGTTTTGCCCGCGACTTTTTCTGTGATTGTATCTGTGTAATTTATGATTATCTTCATATAAAACTAACGGTTTATGCAGCGCACGCCGAGAAAATAATTACAGGATTTTTTCAAACTTACGTTAGCGCTTACCGTTATATTCAGGCCAATTTAAACAATATCTGTGTTATATTGCTTTGATTTATAAGCAATATTACTGTAAAATATTATGAAAATTCTAACAACAGATTGTAAAACAGTTAATTTTACAATCTATATATACAATATTCTCGTTTATAATTTTAACATGTGTAAAAAAATATGTAGAAATAACTTAAGACGTAACATTGTGTTAAACGAAGTCGAAAATGTTATTGAAGTTATAGTTCTTTTGGCGCGTTAGGGAAATATGATGAGAATAAATTTTTATGATGCGCGCGCACACCGCCACGTACCCTGAAGTTAGCTATAGTCAACATTTTGTTTCTTTGTATTTGTTGTTTGTATTAAAAGTTTCACTTAGAATTGACAATAATTTTGTTAAAATTTTGGCCTACGTAGTAAAAAAACACCACGCTAATAAAACAATAAGTCCCAGTTTATCGTTCATAGTTGTACCGCAAAATGATATAGACTATAGACATGTAACTGACTATGATTAAAATAATAAGATTAAGTCCGTGTTATTAGCAAAAAGTTAAATACACATTGAGCTCTTACTTAAAAAAAGTTTGATCACAAAAGAGTGTCTTACCTTTGTTTACAGATGGACATTATTTTAATTTAATCATTCTTTAACACTTCTCTAAGTTGACAGTTCTTATTCTATTGTTGTAATTAACTGTATCGCTATTTCCCGGCAAAAGAAGTTTCATAGTAAATTATAGATTTCGTGGGTATAATTAATATGGAAGAAATAAATAAATTAAACAATTTTAGACATTCACAAGTAAATTATAACTTCTATTATTTGACACTACTGACATCTGTCATTATACTGTTGTTTCCAAAGAATTTATAAGTAAACAACAGTTGTTTACGTATAAATTCCTTGGTTGTTCCACCTTAAGCACTTGACGTAATATATAAATCTTATAAATGGCTTATTTTATTTATTTTATACATCATGTTCTTTTAACTAAAAGATCACAATTATGATAACCAGTTTAACGTAATAATAAGTAAATTTACTTAATGAAGATCTGAACAAAAATATTATTCATACATTGTAATTGTTTGCAAAATATCCGTATGTAATGGAACGTTTTCGAATGATGAGATCGAATGCTATTCAGAGTTGCTTGCATAAAAAACTTAAATCAGACGTTTAGCTAGAGACCGTTTGGACACACTTTTGTAATAAAGTATTTTAAACATGACTTCAACTAGATTTTAAATATTAGGCACTGCTTAATAAAACTCGTGTTATACGCGTATTCATTTTTGTTTTTGTAATAAGACCGAGTATGTTTTCCGGTCCATATCCACATAAACAATATAGTATTCACAAAACCTGCGCCTTTCTAAATGTCCTTGTCCGAAGTATTAAATTCCATTGGGCTCGTTTCACCGCAGCTGTGCTCACTGAGCCATGTCCAAGATCGACTTCGTGGTTGACATTGAATAAATGGGTATTAGACTTAATAGGGATTAAGTCTTTTGAAATGCCGTGATCGGTCACTGATAATAGTAGCACCGACATCTTAGTCACAAGTTACAGAGAAGCTTGCTTTCTACAATGTAATCCGATTTAAATATTGTATGCATAAAGATATATTTATTCTTATTATTTTTCATGGAGATGTATTAAGTCGTGGTGGTCGAATAGCTTAACCACCGGAATGTAAATTTAATGTCCGCAGGTTCGAACCACGGCACATACCAACGAATTTATGGAAATTCGTGTACATTTACTAATCTCAATCTTATAGGCTGACGGAGATATGGAACCCTGAATTGAACTTGACGCATTATTAGTACCACCGTATGAACTGTGGATTTCTCGGAGTTCGAAATTGCAAATAAATGTTGTGGGCTGGCGTGGTGATTATCCCCATACCTTCCTTCGGTAAGAGGCCTATGACCCTACAGTGTGTCTTTTAAATGTTGATGCTATCATATAGATGTAAGTATAGCTTCAGTACCTAGACGTGAATGAATAGAATCTTTCAGTAGCCTTGAAAAGATGAAAGGAAATCTAGTACGTTAAATATATGAATCATGAAAACAATGTTTAGCTTGTGTATCTTTTAGTATTATAATTAACTTACTCCAAGTTAAACAATACTAAAAAGGAGTCACAGTATTTCTGTTTTAGTGAAGCTAAATAAGCTAGCATATATCCAGCTGTTGAGTGGCTTGCAAATCAATATGATAGCGACGACAAGCAATGAACTATGTATGAATTTGTGGTCGTTATTTTTGAATTACGCTGTTTAAAATTACGTAAAGTGCAGTCAGTTACTGTGTCGTGTTTCGATAATGAAATTTTCTCAGAGGAGATACTACATATATTTGTGAAGTAAACCATTGTCTAAAATCAATATTTCATTCAAATTCTTAGAAACTTTCCTTGTAAAAAAATGTCCCACGTTGTTGGGAATGTTGGGTATTACTCTAATTTTATTTTTCTGTTACTCTTTGGTTTATTTTGACTTTTATCAATTGTATTTTACATTTGTATAAATAAATAATCCATTAAAAGGTTAAAGAGCAACGTGCAAAAGTGTTAATGTTCGCTAATAAATAATCAATGGATCAGCAATAGATTGTAACACTACCTAGATCATAGAATCATCAATCATAGATTATATCTGATAAACCTGCAGTTTAGTTTGGGGTCCTGACCTGTAGTGTAATAAACATTCAAGATACATAATTTAACTATGCAATTGCATATCTTATAGGGTTATTTCAATTATTATTAGGATTCTTGAAAAAAATCTGTACTGAACTGCTGTATATACGCTAAATATTTTTCAGTTTGGACGCATACCATATCGATTTTTTTGTTAAGTAAAAGCAAAGGTAACGATGCAGCACATTAACTCCTATAGTCTTCAATAGACCTTCATGAAACTTGGTATGAACAAATTTAAATAACGTTTTTATGAATTATAATCTGTGCTATTGTGATAAGCTATATTACATTAGAGTTTCATCCTTATACATTCTGTACTTTTCGTAGTCAAGAGCAACAAATATGGGATTTATTTTCACACACTCTCTCGTTTATAACATCAAGAGTAATTGTAAAAATAACTCAAGATAGAGAATTGTGTTAAGGGAAATTATTAGGATTCTGAATTACAACATAAAATCTCGAGAAAATATTGTGTGTTTCTTTAATTAACAGAAACGGGCGAGTTTATATAATTTCAAAAATTTACGCGAGATTACTGCTTTGTGTAGGATTACAAAACCAAAAGTACGGACATCGCCATAATCTTTAAATCTCGCCTCGCTAAATAGTTGACGAAAGGTGTATATGAGGCAATTTGTGTACCTTATTCTCTTTGTGTCGCAATATAAATCTCTGCAAGAATTTTGTAAAATAAATCGTTTAATTTAATTATTTTCACCTCTTATACAAAAAATACTATGCTAAACACTTCGTCTACATTTGCATCTTTATTAATGAGAGCATCATATACTGTCTTCGTGTAACTCGAACGTTTTGTGTAGCGTAATGTAGTTCCCAGATCATAAATTATAATGTTGTCTCAATGTAAAGCTATAGTATTGTGAAGTTCCATTAAAATCCGTTCAATAATTTTTGATTGACGGAGTAACAAACACCTGTCCGTCCTTATAATCTTTTTCGTTTTAAATATTACTAACAACAATTAATATAATTAACTTCTATGTTTACTTGAGTTTTTTTATCTGAAACTTTAGGTGTGTACTTGGGATGTATTTTAAAGACAACAAGTAGAATAAGAGCGCTTTCAGTTTAGACGATTTGTGTCGAACTGCTGCTGTACAGGCGATACACCGATTTATGAGCGGGTGTCGTACGACAATTCCAATTCCGACGAGTCCAATTCGGAGTGCGATGCGGTTGCAGTTTTATATAAGGTACTCTGTGGTTGCAGTCCCACTGTATTTTAGTGATGTCCACCGATATTTGCTTCGGTATAGCCATAGATTCAGATGAGGAAGGGTTATCGTTGGTTCTTTAAAATTTGTATTAATTTTTTTACATATATCTTCCCAAGTATTTTATTCTGTATAAGAATAAAATTATCATCATATTTTGAGTTTCGTACAGCGCGCCGGACCTGCATTTCGTCTATAATTTTTTCTATTTTGTGTCATCCATAGTAAGAAAGTAGGCAACTTGCAAAACTCGAAGTGGCCTCCTCACTAGCAAATCAAAAGAGAGGCACGGCTGCTCCAGTCCGTTCTCGTCCATTTTGTATGAAAAACATAACCGGCCGTGTGTAGTGCGCTAACCGCGCTGCTGTCGCTCGTCAGCAGTCCGATACCAACCGCTTAAATCGAAAGCGCCCTAAGCAAGAAACAAATGTACAATGTATCGGATCTGATACGTCATATTGAAATGTTACATAGCCTTGTCACTTAAACAATTGAGTTTAACTGAATGACACCTATTGCACTAGAATCTGTCAAGCTATTTGGGATACGGAGTGTGATAAGGAAATAGACGTCCTCAACAAACTTTTCGACGGCTTGAATATAGTTGCGCAGAACACAAATTTATGTATACATACGTACTACATTATATATATAACATCGAGACAACTTAAGGATAGATAAATTCCAATTTTAGATTCCTATATTAATAATTTAACTCTCTTTTATATTCAACGCAATTCCGAATTTACGTCAATATTCAAAATCGCCAAAAAGATCGACTAGGTCTGTATGCACAAGTATTTGAAGAAGATCACCCTCATATTGTGAGTGAGTGAAATAGAGAATCTTCAACTAAGAAAATTAAGTATAATAGCACAGAACTTATGTGTAAATACGTAGTATATTACATATTCAACTTGGAACATTAACGCTTAAACGCAGACGCAATAGGTGTTCGTGTTATTATTGACTATATTACAATAGAATGAAATGTTTTTTCAGGTTTGCTTCCACGAACTATATAATTACATATGTCCCTAAACGATTACTCAAGATAAATTATGTTTAACACGAAACTGGACAGACGAAGTTTTCACAAATTTATACCGTCGTGAATCTTACCTTTGTACAGAAATGCTTGCTTAATTTATTTCTTCCTACTTCAATATTTCGATATAATAGTTAAAAATGTTAAAGGCCGTTAAATAATCTGTAAATATTAAATTATAATTCCAACTATGAATCCATGTTTTCAATTTTATAAAATGATAACTTCTTGAGATACACAAGTAGACGAAGGTGGTGAAACACAAACTCTGGAATGAACCAATACTGAAGTTTTGCTACCAAAAGATATTGATAGGTGTTTGGCTGTAAAATTTAAATTTGACGGTAATTGTCATATATGCACTAGAAAACACTATTACTATGTTTATATCACGATATTCTTTGTCACAAAAACTTAAACTCATCATTATGTCATGTTGATCGACTGTCGATCGAATGTCCATAGTAATGTTCGCAAATACAATAATAAATAAGGAAAAAAAAGTTATACTTCTTTTGGCGCGTTAGGGAAAAATGATGAGAGTAAATTTTTACGATGCGCGCGCACACCGTCACGAAAACCCGACACCCTGAAGATAGCTATAGTCAACATTTTGTTTCTTTGTATTTGTTGTTTGTATTTCTTTGTATTACAACTTTCAATGTATTAAATACCTTTTTTCTATTGTTAGTGTCGTTTTTTCTACAAACGTAGTAGAATAAGGCGAAAGATAAAAAAGTTTAAAAGATTTTTATCTTGTTACGCCAAAGAAGTATAACTTTTAACGCGTGTACATAAGTACACACACACTTTTTTATTTATTTAAACATTTTTATTATTATCACTTATGTAATATTATTAACTAAGATCCTTTATCCCATCGGAAATTTGTACTGGCTGTTGCACTTCATATAACAAAGTTATTAACGTCTCAATCTATGTTCACCTTTATATTACCCAACTTTCTGATTTTCTTACAATTTTTATTTACAAATTTTCGCGGGTCGGATAATTACTTTCAAAATTATAAAGTTCTCCTAATTACTGTACATGATGTGTAGTAAAACATTTCTCAATTACTATCTTGTCTTATTTTATCGATATTTGAGATGAACAGCTATTACGGTGGTCTATGTCAGTTGGTCAGTCTTATATTGAATACTAAATACTATTCTAAAATAATTCATTAATGTGACTTCTAAATATTTAACATTCATTGCTCTTTCCAATTGCATTGCAATTACAATCAAAAGTACAGCTGTATCTGTTATAAATCTATAGTAGACTCTCATACAGGTACATAACTACGGCAGTGAACGATCAGTACCAGCCTGTCTCTCCAAACAGAGCGTGCTCACGCCCACGCCCGCGTAACCACATATCACGCCGTCGTGGTCTGGGGGTAAATTTCGCTCCCGCACACCAGACTAGGCCCCCCTCGGCAGCGGCCCAAGCCTAGGTCCGTTCTCTCGGTGTGGAGCCCTTGAGTACGCTGCTCGTGCGATACAGTGACACAAAATCTTACAACACTGCAACAACATTACACATATCACCTCCACACACGTGCACGCACACATGCTTACACATAATAGTGGAAGGGTCTTTATTTTTGTTTTTCCCTTATTCAACTGAAATAGTTTAGAAAATTATCCGATACGAAATATATATAAGAGTTGTTGAGGTATGTATGCTTGGTACACATATATGTTTCAACAACTCATATATGTATGAATAGTTAGCTTAGCTTAGGTTAGCTCAGATAGGTCGCGAATTGTATGTATCAGGCAACAGCCCAAGCCGAGGTGTGCCGCGCACCCTTGAGCTAGTTGTCAAAATAAAATCGGCTGAGTGCCTTAAGCGCTCGCCTTTGCAGTCCGGTGAAGCTATTAAGACCTTGCTAGGTCAATAGCGTAGTCAGTTCGAAAAAAAAAGGTACATAACTATATCCACATATATTCATATGCATACAACTAAGAAGAAACAAGAACTAAATCACACTAAGTCATCGTATGGCGTGTATTGACATTAAATCATTTAAATGATATATAATTAGTATTGAGATATATTAAAAACTTTAATACTAAAGGCCCTATATATTATTATTATTATTTACACTTTATAGGACTTAGGGTATAAGTACAATCGCATCTGATGCTAATTGATGATGTGGTCCAAGATGAAGTTAAGTAAACACGTTAAACTTAAACGGGGGCTGGCTGTCAAGTACAACTTCCGGAACACATCTGTAGGCTGTTGGCGACAGATCTTTAACTTGAGGATGGTAGCTAGCCAGGCGGACTCAGAACAAGTCTTATCGCAATTTTTTTTTTATATCATAGGAGGCAACCGAATAGGTGGGTCACGTGATGTTAAGTGATCATCACCGTTCATAGACACTAGCAACACCAGGGGAGTCGCACGTGCGTTACCAGCCTGTGTTTAGGAGAAGGAGGAGTGGGGAAGTGAGGAGGGCGAAGGGAGTTGGGTATCCGGCGCTCTCACTGACCGAACGAAAAGCAACAATGCAAGCACTGTTACTTCACGTTGGTTTTCTGTGAGAGGGTGGTAGTACCCCGGGCGAGCCGACCCATTCATGCTGAAACCAGTAGTAGCTTCGAAACCAGTTGCAAGGGTTCGAACCTACATCCATCGGCGCTTTGCCCAACCACTCTAACGAATGAGCCATCGTCGCTATTAGGTTTTACTTTGTAATTTGGTTAAAATAATTTATCACTTACCTTAATAAACGAAATCATGTATAATAGCTTTTCTACAAACAGTTTACTGGGAAAAAACAGCTAAGGTAGTCAATGATTATCTCGGTCAAGTCTCGACTACAGCCGTGTAGGTATTGTATTCATCAAAAACCGATTACTTACAACAAATTGCAATTTAACAACCGCCTCGGGGTTCTTGTATTTTCGCAAAACATTAATAAACCAACGCTCGTGTCTTCGTGGTGATTGTGTTTAACTGTTCGCTGATGACATGTTTATTTTTTACATTCATCTCTGTTCGTTAGATTGACTCCTTTGTATCTGATCGTTAGTGCAGTATAATCTAATAAGAATGATGATCATCAAAGGATGAGGAACCAGAGTCGCTATCGTGATCTATTTATGAGATTGGAGGCCAACGAAAAGATGTGTCACCTAATGTCCTGGTGGTAAGTAATTACCGCCACCCATGGGCAACTGCGACACGAGGGGCATCACAGATGCGTCGCCGACCTTTGAGGAAGGAGTAGGCTCGTTTCTTGAAGTTTATGTTAGTCTTTTTTTAAACGACGAGATAAAACCCCCTGGTACTTTCTTACACCTTTTGACCCGGGGAGCAGTGGCAGGTGTTGGTCCCTTCTAAGAGGTCCCGACTCTGGTCCGAGGGTTAAGATGGTAGATCCCTCAAGAGGAAGTAAGTGTTATAAACGCTACCGCTGGGAGTTCATACCAAAGAACCGATATAAGTAGAAAAAACGCATGCGAAAACCGCACAGTAGACGACTTCCAACTATCAAGATGACACGGGTAGATTTTGAATTTGTGGCGAGTTGTTCGGTAATGGAAGTCAACAGCAGATATTGATCTAAACAGGTCTTAAGAACATTCTCCGTGGTAGCTCTTGTAAGAGATACAATATCCCTATGAAGCTTCAAAGAGTCGAGCCTTGAAGAAAGCACCCGGTCGCCGACGATTCAAGCCACTCTACGTTGGAGTCGGTCAAAGGGAAGTAGATAGAATTGTGACGCTCTGACTTGGAGATCTTGATCGATTAAATGTTTAACAAACAGCTTGTTGCGAAATACGTTGCACCAAAATAAAACAGGACGACTTAAATGTAACACTTGCTCAGGCCCTATCACGAAGGTGGTAGATCCATTAGTATGCGCAGTCGATTCTTAGAGATGCCACTCAACTTTTTACAAGCGACTTTTTAATCCAATTAATAAATGCCTGCTTAATTATACGGATCGATATCATTTATATGAAATGTCACCGTTCATACTTCTGCTAATGATGTATAAATAAGGGTTACAAAAGGCGCTCATCGAAGTTTTTAATGATTTTATTTATTTAGTAACGGCGATACCGATATTGAAAATATAATTGATATAATAAGCAGGTATGATGTACACCGTAAGCTGCAAACGTCATTAAAATAACTTACATACTTCCACTTAGTAATTTATTGAAACTGTCGTATAGCATTAAGCTAATACCAGTTGTTTTTAATGTTAATTATACAAGCATTCTGTCTGTGTCATCGGTCAAGGAAATTAAAGTGATTAAAGATAAAAGAGATAAAACACGTGTATTATTTCAAAAATTAAGAAAAGTCAGCTATTGACTCGAGAACAAAGAAAACAAAATCATAGTTAAAGATACATTTTCTGTTATAAAAGAGGCACGAACGATTCTAAATCCAATTAAATGCATTGCTGTTGCGGTCAAAGTATTGCATGAGTGTCCGGGAAGGTCGGCGCGCGTGATCCGACAATTGCTCAGGCGCCGCTCGTACGGTGTCACTCACTCCTGATTATGCCACCGGATTAATTGTTAGGATTAACGTACACTGAACGTTTTCAATATTTGCTAGTTTTATTATACTAATAATAATACGTTTCAAAAAATAAATTACATGTGTTTCATGTCTAATAGTCAATTGTAACTGTCACTAGATTTTATTAGAAGAAAAGGTGACGATTAGAGATGAAAATATTGTTCTTGATGTAATTTTTTTTTAATATTTACTCCATATTATTCGGTCGTCTATTTGTGTTTATAACCCGTAAGTGACAGTGGATTAGGTGATAGATTATCGATTAACGAATAAATTACTTATTAATATTATATGATACATAATCATTACATAGTATAAAACAAAGTCCCCTACCGCGTCTGTCTGTCTGTCTGTTCGCGATAAACTCAAAAACTACCGAACGGATTTTATACGTTTTGGGTAGTGATTGATTAGGATCTTTATTTTTGGTTTTTTATATAGGGGGGCACGTTGGGTGTTTTACAATTAACTTATGCTTTTAAATGTTATCAGTTACAGAGACGTCTAAAACCTTCACTCTGTTCTTTGTGGTTTATATAAATTTAGCTATATGTGAAATAGAAAACAAAATTTTGGCTCAAGAGAGATGAATAAAGTCCAAACGGTTAAGGTTAGAAATCTATACATATGAATTATATGTGGAATGTGTATTTTGTTTATTATAGCTAATCTAAGAAATGTGTGAGGTGATTCTGATGAGTCTTATTGACTTTTCAAAGTAATACCTTGCCTAAATATGATACTTTTCCATACGACCTAAGCAAAGATGACATTTACAAGAATTTAAAATCTAAAAAACTAAGTAGTAAAGACAAAAATTACAATTTAAAAAAAAGCTCGTAAAATTAGAAAACCATTTTATGAGAAGGTGCAAGTATCATTTAGAAATTAGAGTGATGTAAGTATAGTCAAATCCGTTCGTGAGTCGTTCGAATCGTCGTTTGTTAAGGATTTTTCCAAAATTGACTTTCAAAAGGTTGAAAAACGAGTTTAGAATTTGTACTAGAATCTCGTAAAAAGGTATAAGTATGTATTGACCTTGAAAGACTCAATTCTCAATTTATATTAATGAAGAAAAAAAATTAGTACGTAATTTCATTTCGACGAAGACGATAATAAATATAGAATGTAGGAATCGTTCCGCGAAATGTATAAATATAGAGATTGGCATCATGTTTACATGAATATAATTAATAGCCGACATAGTTATGCGTGTCTCGTGCCATCACCGGCTTTGGGTGTCAATTGATATAATGCACAATTGACTGCTTTATGTTCATCCGTACCATTCCATGAGTCAATCTCTGCGTTTAATCATCTCCACTGACGACACATCGCGAGTTATTTATGATGTAAACATACCACTATGTTAATTATACAGTTCTATATTCAATTTAATTTACACTAGCCTTTGCTCTCAGCTTCGTTCGGGAACAATATTTTTCTCGAGATGAAAGATACCCTGTGTCCTTTTCTGTATCTCGGACTACGTTTATGCAAAATTTGATAATGTTCGGTTGAGTAATTAAGAAGTTAATGTGTAACAAACAACCAAACTCCCATTCAAATTTATGATTAGTAAGGATTATTAATTGTTAAACAATGTACTATTTCAGTTTAAAGTCACTATCGGATTATGTAATTTAATATTCTCTACTACGTTAAGAATTTTTCACAGAGAATTTTGAGTTAATGCGATTACATAGTTGTGTAGCAGGAGACGGAATTACGGCTTATTTTTGAAGTACTACAGCATTCAATGAATACCTATACAATATACAATGAATTGCGGGGTGGTAAGGTGTCTGTACCCGACTGGATCGCGACCACCGTACACCAGGTGGAACACCCGCCATAGTGGCACGTTTGGGCGTGTCGCGTTCCGGGATCAGCCGGTGTATATCCAGCAACCGGGGGGTGGGGGGGGCTATGTCCCTGACTGGGTCCCTTTCAGGCAGGCACGACAGCGGCGACCGGCGATGGATAGTATGTCTTTCGGTAGTCGCCATTGTTTTTGGATTGTACTGTGCTTACCATCAGTCACAGTACAGTCACTTTACCGAGGTACAATAAAAACAAAAAAAATGAATACAATGAATTTATTAAAAATAAAAATATATCTTAATCAATGAAACTAAAGTCTATTCACGATTCTATATTTGATGGTAAATTAGTGTGACTTATCTGCTGGTGAACATTTTATATGGGAGAGAATATTTTACTGATACCAGTATACATCAGTCCTATGATTTTACAAGGTGAAATTATTCATTTAGGGTTCAAGAACCACTGGAACATCGTATATTAAAGTATTAAAACAACTATTTTATACGATAGTCGGAGAGAATAGAAACAGCGAGCAAGAGGTAAGTTGGAAACGTTAAAGCGTTAACTTGGATTAACCAATAAAACACAATATATATTTTTGTTATTTTCTATTGTGATTCATTAGAATTTAAATAAGAAGAAAATAAGTGTGGTTTTCCGTAGGAAGCTGTGATAAAAATGCTTTTCAAGTACAGGCGACAGAATCCTATAAAATAACTACTTAGGCTCATCTAAGGGTTCGAATTTCAGTCCGTTAACATACTCGAAGTTACTACCACAAGTCAATTAGTCTATGTTCACATAAAGAAGTTTAAAGTCGTATAAATAAAGCTATAAAAATTAAAGACAAATCGTTGAAACTTGGTGATTTTTTAACGATAGGGGTCCATGTAGGACAGTTAAGGCCAATTCTGGCCCGTATAATAATATTGACCCGGCAGTTGATCGCACTGAACTAATGGAGGTAATGGGGCTATGTCACTTGACCCTCGACTTCAAATCCATTTAAGTTGTTCGGTGGCAGATAAATGGCTTGGAAAGGCATGTAGGTAAGTGCGGTTTATCGTCACCGTAATAGGAATTTACCTTTTAGGTAATGTGGAGTTATATAAAACAAATTACTGTTCGTGGCATTGTTTATGTTTAAAATATATTAAATGTAAACGCTACTAACTAATCTAATACTACAGGACGTATAATGATCCCTTATGAATATATGCAATTGTACATTGTCAAAAAAAAAAGGATTTTACCAGAAACTGATTGAACGAGTAATATTTTTTTAGCATTAATTTGCGTTCTTCGATCTTATTTTCTCCAGCAATTTTATTGACAGCTTGACACACGGACGTCATAGAAATACTTATTTTAGCTTAGTTAGATATTTTTTAAGTTACATTACAAAATTGATCTTGATAGATTATAAATGCGAGAGTAATTCTGCTGTTACTTTTTCATGACTAAATTTATATATTACATAAAGGGCACTTAAAAAGAACATAGGTTACTTTTTATCCTGATTATAATGAAAATTACAAAAGAAGAAAATACGGGAGAAAGGTAGATAAAAAAATTAGTACTTTGTTTAGTTTTCGATGTAAATATATATAAAACTAGGCTAATATGAGAATATAACAGTTATAGTGAGTGTGTCGCCGCGCCGTCACAGTGTTGTTGATTTTATATTGAAACAATTGCAGGAAGTGGACATGCGTTGATAACCGTCCCTCGGCTCAATTGAGATTGATTAAAACTATTTTTGATGCGAACATTAGCTCGGCTATTTTCAGTTAATTGGCTTAAATTGTTACCAGACTGTGGTGGTCGTGTGAAAGAAAAATCTTCGTTTTTATTAACACTTACAATTTCTACATATTTTATAAACAGAAACAACGTTGAACCAATAATTAGTATAGTAGAATTATATGGCATTAAAATAAGTTAAAAAATATATCGGATCAACAATATTTTTCGCGTGTAATTACTTAAAGAAATAGCTCCAACACTGATTCAACTTAATAGACCAATTCCCATGGATATACCATACCTAAGGATTTTTAGGATTTTAGGATAGAGAAGTTATCATATGCTATGTATTTTATTATAACGAAGTGGCCTGATAGCATATTAAGAGATTTTTGCCTAGAGAAGATTCTTAATGTAATCATTTTACTATGTGGACTTACAGCAAATAAACTTCTGTACTGTCCAATTGATTGTCATGAAAACTAGTAATTATGCTTAGACATACAGAGCTACTACCTAAATAGTCAGATAAGAATGCTGAAATTTTTTGAAATTCTTTATGTTTTATTACTTATTAGCCGCTAACTTTTGCCTGTCGCTTCGCTTCGCGTTTAATTTAGGCGTGAGTTATCCCTCGAAAGCAGTATTTTTTTTTAAATGAAGGATACATTATGTCCTTCTATGCACCTCTGACAAAGAGTATGCGAAATTTTGTGATGATCGGTCTCTACCTACTCCTACCTACTTAACTACTCTTAGTTACGGGTTAAAAGCGTAACAAATAATTAAACACAATTTTTTTTTGTACTGTGTAGGTTTTAGCGTTTGAACATACTTTCTTCTGATGTTAAATGACGTGATCAAAGACGGTAGACACGTCAAGCTTGGAGCGGACTGGCTCTCAAGTGCAGCTACCGGAACACATCAATAGGTGCTTGGCGACAGATTTTCAACTCGAGGGTTGTAGCTAACCAGATGGATTAATAAAAAACTCTACCACCGTGCTATGGCTTCCTTACGATGTTTTCCTTCACCTAAAACTCTGATTCAGTTGCAAAAATTCGCACTTACGTCCATCGACGCTGTGTCTGAACACGCTGTTAACTAAGTTATCATCGCTTCATACTCTCAACTTTAACTCATATTCTCATTTATAATATTAGGAAGTGTTGGGCAGTTTTAGTGTTAGCTACAAAAAATTTGGAAATTTTAGTTTTTTGTCTTGACTTTATTTATAAGCTTCTTATTCACCATACTTCATGCTCCTTACGTCTACAATCTACAATATTTGTGTAATAATCAATACGCCTTTTACCATTAAAAGAAGAAATATAGATACTAATATACATATACATACGTTTATTTTATATTTTGTACCACCCGGTACGCCCGGGGTAGTACTACCCTCTCACAGTAAATCGACATGAAGTAACAGTGCTTGCACTGTTGCGTTTCGTTCGGTCAGTGAGAACACCGGACACCCACCTCCCCGCCTCATCTCCTCTCCCCCTCCCACAAACACAGGCCGGCAATGCACTTGCGACTCCCCTGGTGTTGCTAGTATCTATGGACGGCGATGATCACTTACTATCAGTGATGATAAAAAATAAAATTTTAATAAAAACCCGTAGAAACAATTTTACACCTCATTTTATGTTCAAATTTCGACCAGTACGACGAGCACGAGCATTTCAAAATACAATGACTGTAGATATATATGAACTGTAATACGAATTAACATTAAGTTGATATAAAAGCATACATAGTTATTTAACTGACAAGAACATTAAGATAGTATAATATACAAATACACTCTCTGCTAATATACAATACAATTATGTTATTTGAATCTATTAAACGTGGAACATTTATGCAACAATGTTGCAAGAAATGTTCCTGTAACAACTATCATTTCTATAATTACAAACGTCGATTAAGCGAACAAGTTAAATCTTTTTTCTTTACTATTAAATTATAATGTATTGTCTGTGCCTGCGGCTTTGCACGCGTTTGTTATTTGCATGTGATATACTAATTTTCATGAGGACCGGTGGAGTTCTATCACATGTAAAGTGCTTTAGTGCCACTTACTGTAACTACCTAGTCAATTGAATATTGTATGAATAATATTTAATATTTATTTTCGACATACAGATGGCGTGTGAGAGCCAAACTCAAAGTATTTTAGCTCGTATAGATTAACCAGATAAAACTAAAAAAAACGTCATTTAGTTTTAGTTCTTGGATTATAAAGTGTGATACAAAAAACGTGATACCTGTTTTATACACGGTATATGGTTTTGATATGTTTTTTGGTACTACCTCTACTTATTTGATTGTAATTTCAGCTTTGATGTTTAGTTTTTTGCTGTCTTGAAACGAAACAGATATAGAATGGTATTTTAAATATAATCAATCTCCTTGCTGGCAAATACCATGGTTTGAAAGAATAAACCAGGTGTGTCGTAAAGACAGGGAAACACATTAATTAAAAAAATACAACAAAAAGCCAACGTCACGCGGTATTCCCAGGCGGTAACCCATCCCAGTACTGATCGCGCCCGACATGGTTTAACTTTAGTGATCGGACAAAACCGGTGTTTTCAACACTCGACCCGACACAGTGTCACACGAAAAGGTTGCCGAACAGAATTTCAAAGCGCTCCCATAGGAAGTTTCACTTCAAAACCGTGCCGTTTTATGACTTCTGTAACCAATGGTAATGCACTGACGGATGTCAAATATTTTTTATATTTTGTATAGTATGAACCCGACTAAACATTAGGGCTATGACAATTTACTGCAGCACACGTTGAATTGACGTCCTTTTCGGTTCTGAAATCGGTAATTATTTCGGTCATGTTTTCGTAAATTATAAATGATATGTAATTTATTTTATTTTTACTTTCATATGTGTAACACTGTCTATGTCTAATGTGTAATAAATATCTTTTATTTATATTGTTTCTCTGTTTTTTTGAATTTAGTCATCTCCAAAACCACTAGACAATTTTTTACTTGGTTTTCACCGCTACATCGGGCAACGAATAGAGTTGATGTCATCAAAATCTACCTATGGAAAAACAAAATTTAAAGTTTTAGCTACCTGCGCTTTAATATAGTTTGTAGAAAGGTAAGAAGATGGCATTTCATTATGTTTTAGTTACTTCGTGTTATGTGCATGGAGTGTCAATTACTTTTCACACGGCCATCTCTACGTGCTTTCTCTTGTATTAGTATAGCATAGGAGCTCTTTGTTCATGTCTCCAATCATCAACTGATATACACAAAGAAGGATTACAAGATAAAAGTTCGTATGAAATCGCGAGCACAACTATCTATATCTATCTATACATATAATAAGAATGTAAATCTAACGTGTCTGTATTTTTTATATTTTTGTAAAAAAAATGTTGCAGGTGTCTAGGAATGAGTCATAAAATTCATTTCAATCATTTTTAGAATTGTCTGTCTGTCTGTCGGTCTGTTTGTTTGGACGAGCATCACTGCTAAAGTACTGCGTTCATGATAAAAGGATAATCATAAAGCATATCTTCGAGTAATATTTAGACTTTGTTTCATTTGAATCGGTTCGGTCTATCAAACGTTATTGTATTTTGGAGAAAAGTAGATAAGTAAACGGACTTAATACATTTAGATGACTTTATTAATCACTGTTTTTTACATGAGGTTCCACGCGGACAAAATCGCGTGCACAGCTAGTTTTTATATATATTTCAATCCATCTAAATGTTAATTATAACATAATTATATCTTATCTCTAATTTATTCTCGTGTACGTACAGAAGTGACAAAGCCAACGACGCCAAATGATATCAACACACGAGCGCTCTCAAATTCTTCTCTATTAACTCTACATAAAGTGCATCTGAACTCTTAATAACTAAGAAATAAGGTTGAAAGTACAAGTGAATTTAATTTATCAAACGTCGTCACGAACCCATATGAACGGACGTTAACAAAGTAATAATTAATGAAATAGGTATTGTTATACATAGATCACGTCAAACGAACGAATCGGCTGCCAGATTGTACACCATGAGGGATATAAAAGGAAAACCATTTGTTTACCTATTTCTATACACGAATGTGTCATCTTGTATTGTGGTCAGTAAATAAATACAATGATATCGTGCTCGCAAACACTATACAACGCGGTGAAGTCATTTCATGATAATTAATAAATCACTTAAAAACAATGTTTTGTTATAATTGTTATTATGAACAATAAATATGTAAAGAGAGACGGTTAATGTCTTCTAAATATAATCAGATCATATCTGTATATACACCGTGACTGATTAAAGAATGACAATCTTTAATCGTGTGATAATTCATGGTCACAAGTAACATATAAAATAATAATATTAAAACAAATACTAATAAACAACAAAGAAAACCTAAGATAAAGTTTGTTCTAAGATCCTCAAAAGTAAGGGTACAAATTCAAATAAACCAAGGTTGAATGACCGGTGTCAAAACTTGCGAGCGGCGTCCTGGGCTTTATAACCTTCGACAATAAAACGGACAATAAACCCTTTTGTTTGTTCAAACTTCGAAAAAATATCCTTTGTTAGTTGGTTGGCTTCACTTTCACTTCACTTTATTACACCACACGGTCATTGCCACTGTGCATTAACTTGGACGGGTAGAGGATTGACTATATTTTTTTTGTATTTTCTAGATAATTAGGTCAAATATTAAGAACCAATTTTTTAATTGATTTAAAACGAGTATTAAGTACTGAGTATTCTGTAAAAATATTGCTAATGACTAACCAGTCACAGTAAGTCAGTATATATGTTATAGTAAAACTATAATATTATATATATATACCATATATATAACATTAAAACTAGTCAACTGATCATCAGGAAGATTTGCATTTACTTTGACAGTAGTACAGAAGAGGATATAATATACCTTTTACTTGCAAAAAAACATTGTGTGGTTTTATGAAATCACTATGAAGTGGAACTTAGTAGGTATTTCACTGAAAATTTTCGGAAAATTATTCCATTTATGGTATGAAAATCGCGTTTCTAATCACAATAATTGAAAAATGGGAATGATAATGGGAAATCAATAGTAGACAAGATATTCACCTATACATTTTTATTTCAATCTGCGTATTAGAGTACTGAATACATAATAAATGCAATCATTCAGATGATAGACGCATGTTAAAAACTGAGCACACTATTTATTTAAATCATTGAATTATTTTGAATTGAATCATGGGCGCCGCCATATTGGCTTTGGCTGCTCTGCCGAGCGTCCTTCACTTTACCCTTACTCCGCGACCGATTGTAATACGACATGCGACAGAAGGACGAAAAAAATTGAGGCGATGGAAAAAAACGTTTCGCTTTAAAAACTTACTTACTTTTTTCGCAGAATTAAAAGTACTGTTCCTGTGGGATAAGTCACGAATGAAGCCGTGAGCAGAAGCTAGTAGATAATATAATAAAATTCCCTTAGTTTTTCTAAACTACGCAATATTTATATTAATACGATTCTCACTATATGTATATTATTCTAACTAATCTTATAAATCAGATTGTGGGTTTGATTGTTAAGCTTTTAGACCGTTAACTACTTAACCGACCATCTCGAAACTTTGCATAATGTTATGAAGGGTACCGAAAAGAAGATCGTGTACCTTTGATATAGGAAAAAGAGTACTGTTCCTAACATCTTCCGAAATCTACATTAACGCGGACAAAGCCGCTGAAAAAGCTAGTATTTATAGAAGGTAAAAAACGACGTGAGTCTCTCAAATTATACGTCACGGTACATCATTTTATCTTTGCTACGCCCCATAATTTATTTGAAAAAAATAGCATTTCCGTAAAAGTTTTCACACATATTTTTTGTCTGACCTCAGCCCACGTTCTATCTAGTTCTTTGTCCCAATATTCTTAATTCTTATTCTAATATATTGTTTATTATAATACCAAGACCATATTCGTTGATAAAACATAATAAATAACCTCAAGGCCTATTAGCATTCACATTCAATCAGCAAAGATATGCCATATAGAGAATATAATAAATAATTTATTCTTTATATGCGCCATAATTATGTGTTAAATAGGCATTTTTCATATGTTTTTGTGGCCCCATTGTAATTGTCGCTTAGTAATAACGTCATCGAAATAATTTGCTACAAAGTTATGAAGAATTTCTAATTATTCATTTCAAAAATATACTTTAAGTGGATCTCATAAAAATTATTTTTCCACGATCTGTTATGTTACTTTAAAATATACACAATCTCTGTGAGAATAATACAGGACGATAATAAAATGTCTTAATCATTAAACGACATTCTTTGTATGAAGAAAAATGTAATGTTTATTTATATTAAAGCTAGCTGTGACACGCGGTTATACCCGTGTTTAAAATTTAAATTACTGTCAACGCAGCTGACACAAATAACGTAGGGAGTCGGTATAGCGATTGAGTGGACAAGCATGACATAGGCATTCAGATTTCGGTTATGCTCGGGAATGCTTTGTTCTCATTAAGTGGTAAACCCACCCGATTCCGCGCTGAAGCAGACGGCTCTTTCACACTAATACCTTGTTCTCACTTAGTGTACTTTCCAACGTAAAATTTGAGTGATGATTGTTCCGCTCATATTGTTTATAGCGTGATTTTAAAAAGATTTAAGAAATCCATAAAGTATTTTTCACATTTTATTAGTGGTTCTAGATATAAGTGCGTTCAAACAAACAGCCTCTTGAACTTTATAATACTAAGTAGAAACACAATATAAATGTGTGCAAGTATGTTGAGTTATTTCTTCACACGATCTTTATTTATGACTACACTCGTTATATTCCTTGCTTTTAGTGTTTTCTGAATCATTAAATTAAAGAAAAAACGCATGGCGTATATTGGAAAACAAAAATAAATAGTGATAGGGACATATGCGTAGTTAACTATCTCAAATATATTTATTTTATAACTCTTTTAAATATATTATGTTCTAATTATTATCCAAATATATATAATGTATGTGGAATATTACACAGACTTAAAAAAAACAGATATATATTCCGTGAGTAGTATTGTTTTTTTCTTGTGAAGCTATCCAAAATTATACACATGCAATCAATCGAAATATGATAGTAAAAAGTGAGCGCATTTATATACTTTATTTATTTTTATTAACTGTATTTCTCGACTTCTCTGGGTGGAATTTAGCAAAAAAACATTTTTCAGTACAAACCTGGGGCACGGGCGTTAGTGGATACTGATTGTTTTCTTTATCAAAGTAAAACTTGTGAGGGTAAACACCGTGTCGGTTAGAGTGTTGAAAACACCGTTTCTCGTCCAATTACTGAAGTTAGTCAACGTCGAGCGCGGTCAGTACTTGGATGGGTGAACGCCTGCGAACGCTGCGTTACGTTTGCTTTTTATTGTGTTTTTATAATTAATATGTTTCCCTGCTCTGTATTGCACCATGTGTCTAGTACCATGTGTCTTTACGACGATGCTGTCTTTTATTTGCGCGAAAATTGTTTTTAAAATAGACGTTAATCCTTATGACATGAGATATCTGCCGGTGACAGTCCCGTGAAAATCGGCCCAACTCTACAAAAATCTTCAAAGTTTTTTTCTAAAATTTTAAATACGTTATTTGCCTTTTCAATGTTATTAATGACGTCACGCTAAAAGAATCCTTAAATATGACGCGTATTTCATAATAATTTTATAATATCTTTAAATTATTTATAATTATAGTTTCAAAGGAGGTCTATGCATCAGTCACGCGAACGTATCCCAATTTGTCAAATCGCAAAAATTGTAGCTCTGTACACAACTCGGAATCGAAACGACCGGTTATTAAGCTGTCTCAATGAGATGTATCATGCAAAGGTTTTGATTTAGACTAATTAGCACGAAGTGAATAACGCCTACTGTAATTTATTAAATAACAACTTAATCACTTCTTCGGTCCATTAGGTAAAACCCCTGCGTCAATACTTTAATACATCTTAAGAATTGCAATTTATTGACAGCTGGTCTTTAATTGTGACTATGTTGTTATTACCTTCAAAATAGCAAGAATCGCACAACACCTATTTTATCAGAGTTTTGCTAATCTAGAAGCCTTGGCAGGCCTTTGCAAGGCTGAGGATTCGTCGCAATCTGATGAACAGTATAGCAACGCTTGAAGAATAAACGGAGAAATGATACCGATTTTCATGGCGTTCGGTTGAATGGTATAAAAGTTGATATACTGTAGTCTCACTTAGTTGCAGGTTAAAGTAAACCTTCGAAATGGAAATATACTTTTGTCTTCGACCAAATTTCATGATAACTGCCCAAATGGTGTTAAAGTTTATTAATTTCAAATATACATATAAACAACCATTTATACGTGCACTAGGTTTTTCTCGCGGACTACCCTTTGGACTATCCTTCGTGACAGTACTTAATTTCTGGATAAGATGTACCCTATACCTTTTTAAGTACTTCTCATAACGTGTATGCAAAATTTCATGGTGATAGGTTGAATAATTAAGGCGTGAAAGCGTAACAAACAAACAAACTCAAAATCGTATTTATAATCTTGGTTATCTATAAACCAAATCAATACAGTGTTGCCCTGATATCTCCTAGATCGGATTCCTATTGTCTTTCTGGATTTTAATTATATTAGTCTCATGTTTTTTTTCAATTTTGTTGGATTCGCACAAAGATATTCGGAATAAGCTATAAAAAGGGAGACGTGAGTGGTCGCAATTTGATACGAGTCACTTCTCTTTCCCTTGACGTATTGCATGAGCATTATATAAAAAGTCACCAAGATTTGTCAGTTACGATTTAAATACAAGTCGGAGAGTCAGGGTATTTTCAAATTCCGTTAAATGCCTTGAGATTAATGATCACATGATTGACAAAATTATCGAACGACTTGATAGCACACTCCTTCTCCTCAAGCTCAATAGATCGAGGGGATATATACAATCTAATTAAAACGATTAAGGTATTGTTCACAATACCCATGTCCAGTAATGTTTCTAATTTTTTTTATTTTATATCATAGGATGCAAACGAACAGGTGGGTCACCTGATGTTAAGTGATCACCACCGTCCATAGATACTAACAACACTAGGGGAGTTGCAAGTGCGTTGCCAACTTGTGTTTGAGGGAATGGGGAGGAGAATGGGGAGCGGGGAGAGGGACGCTGAAGCTATTACTGGGTTAAGCATGAATGGGTCGGCTCGCCCGGGGTAGTACCACCCTTTCACAGAAAACCGACGTGAAGTAACAGTGCTTGCATTGTTGCGTTTCGTTCGGTCAGTGAGAGCGCCGGAGACCCACCTCCCCTCCCCTCCCCTTCCACTTTCCCCTTCCCTTCCTCCCCCCCCCCCCCTTCCACACAGGTTGGCAACGCACTTGCGACTCCCTTGGTGTTGCAAGTGTCTATGGACGGTGGTGATCCCTTACATCAGATTACCCACCTGTTCGTTTGCCTCCTATGATATAAAAAAGACGTGTAATGATATATCTAAACTGAGGACAGATTTCATATCTAGCCTGCCAAACCCTGTGATGCTCATTTACAATTAGTCTCATTATATTGATTCATATTTAAGAAAAAATAAAGAAATAACTACAGCTGGAAACAAGTTTAAAAACTAGACATATGAATATAGTCGAAGTGGTTTCCTTACAGACCGAAAAGGAATAATTCGATACATACCAGTCGTAACCCAATCTGTCAAATCGTAAGAAATCCAAGCATCTATAGGCAACAATGTTAAAAAGATCAACGCTGACGGTACTCGCTCTGTAATTTAGCTGTCACTCGAAGATGTATCGAGAAGTCGTCAACTGCGAGTCCATTGTGCTCGAGTGATTACTGCCCAATAGCGTCTGTCTATTAAACGTACTACCTTGTTTTTTTCTACGAACATAAACTGTAGAAACCAGATACTTCATTCCATTTTGTCTTTGTCCATCTTTGCGGCTACTCTTAACGTATTTCAAAATTATAAAGTGGCTTTATAGTCTTAGAGATAGTGAGTGATAATAAGGTAAACAAATTATATTATCCACCGGAATCGCAAAAAAAAATTGTTTTATCGATTGAAATAGGTCTATTAATTTGGCTCGCTTTGTAGCCTAATTGGTTTCATGAATTCGTCTAATGTTAAATAACGATGTTCTTTGAGATGGTAAACACGCTAGATCTAGAGGGGGCTGGTTCTCAAGTTCAGCTGCCGGAATACATCAACAGGTGCTTGGTGACTTTCAACTTGAGGGTGGTAGCTAGCCAGGCGGGCTTAGAAACAGCCCTAAAATGTTGTGGTTTCAACACGATGTTCCCTTCACTGAAAGCTCCAAGTCCAAGTGGTAGAGCTACGCTGAAGCTATAACTTGTTTCAGCATGAATGGATCGGCTCGTCCGGGGTAGTACCTCCCTCTCACAGAAAACCGGCGAGAAGTAACAGTGCTTGCATTGTTGCGTTTCGTTCGGACAGTGAGAGCGCCGGAGGTCCACTTCCCGCCCTCCCCCTTCCCTCTCCCCCCTTTCCAACAACACAGGTTGGCAATGCACTTGCTACTCCTCTGGTGTTGCTGGTGTTTAAGGGTTGTGGTGATCACTTAACATCAGATTTCCCACCTGTTCGTTTGCCTTCCTATGAAAAAAAAAAAGTTGCATGGATTGGAACTTAGATCCATCAACGTGATGTCCGAATACGGTATCAACTAACCCACCATCGCTTCGTAAATTTTACATATAAGGTGTTGGTAGTTCTGTTTTAATTATGGAATTAACATAGGCCACTTAATGTTTAGATATGTCGTTTATAATTTAACTAAAGAAGTTTCGGTCTATTTTGCGATTGTGTATGGTTTTACTTCATCGTGCAATTTAGATATAGTCGGCCGCTGCTACACATTAAAAATATTATAAACACTGAAGTATACTTGATATTGCTGTGTGTGGTTGCTAAGGAATGTTAATTGTTGGTTAAACTCATGGTGTTTTATTAAGGCAAGATCTCGATGACCTCGATTATGAGCATTTCAGTATTTTATTTGGTAAAAGAAAGGCCTTTGCCCTTTCTTAGCGATTCGATTTACTCGAGTAAGATTATAAAAAATAATTAACACTGAAATGTGAAATCGTGACTTTTAGTGTAATCAGGGCCATTAAATCGAATTAAAGTCCTTTATCAATACAGCAATTTATGTTTTATTAAAAGCACAATTAAATAGCCTTCAAAGACTTTGAAATTTATCTTATTTAATTTTTCAGTTGGATCTGAAGTTGGCATGTCTACAAAAATTAAAGACTAAGAAACCTAATAGGAGTTTAGATCAAATGTATGTAATGAAACTGTTGTGTGTTAGCTTATTTATAACGTCAACGTATGTTGACTGTAGAAGCTGTTCACTTTTGTTTATAATATCGCTTTGCATTGATCGAGTTATTTTCGATGAGTCTCTTTATATTTCAAAGAACCGAGTTACTGATGTATATCGTATTGCTTTATTTAATTTTTTCTTGAATTAAAATTACTGATGTGAGGATAACAATGTATTAAAACGAAGCCATACCCAAATAAATAATAATAAATTAAGACAAAATTGTGTTATCTAAATGTTTCTTTTACAGAATTAATACAGAACTAGTGAATCCATTGGATTGTTTGTGTTTAATATTTATTGGTTATTCATAACAATTATTATCGTAAGAAAATTATTTATACAATTTTTGACACCTTTTTTCTTTTTGTTACAGGCATGATACAACTATATTCGAACCATCGTTTTATCTCACTTTCAACTAATTATCTATCCATGACGTCACTTAATGCTTTAACTAATGAGACAACACTAAAATAAAGAACGCTAAGAGCACAGGTTTAAGAGTCTTAAGTATCGCTAATGACAAAATTAATGACAGTGTTACAAGTGCACTTGGAAAGGTTTATGAGAATAGTAAAATTGTACTTCGATATAAATCGTTCAATAAAAAACAAAGAAATCTACGGAAGAAGTTAACTTTACGTAAAATATTAACTGTCGCGGCCACGCGTTGTTGTGGCTCAGTTATTACATGTTGAATTGCATAAAACACGTGCACACTATAAACTGGATTTGAAAATGAAATTCAAAATAAAAACGTGGCGTCATCTATGAGATATCTTAACAGTCCGTCCTACAGTTTTCTGGCAACAAACTAATTTAAAGCGCCATCTCTTCGCGACTGATGAAACTTACAATCAATAACAATAATCAACATTGACAATCATTTAATTTGTGATCAAAAATATCGAATAATCGGAATATAAATTCTGCTATATCTCTAGTTGGACCAAATCTATATATAAATGCCAACTTTCATGAGGGTCGGTTGAGTAGTTTCGGAGCTCATCGTGGACAAACATCATGACACTGGATTTTTATATATTAAGACTATTAAAGTAAAATAACTCAAAATAAAGAATATACTATTTAATATTAAGTATTTTAATTGTAGAAACCAAATTTTAACCTTGGAAAGCTTATTTTCGACTGAATAAAAATGTCGGATAGTTCAATGCAGAAAGCAGCATTTCACCTAGAGCTTAAATAACAAGTAATAAGTGAAGCCATGCAATCTGAGTGGTGACGGCGAATCCTACTATAAAAATAGCAGAGCTGTAGAAGATTCGACTGTAGATGAAATAACAAGGTACCTGTTTCTACTGTAAAGAAGCAGTACTCACACTGCTTGTTGCAGCTCGTAGGGTATAACTGCCTTCATACGTCCAACTCATTTTTCAAGGAGCAACGACCAAAGTCACAGGACTGTAGTAATATTGAGGTCGATTATATATAGTTATAGACTGAAATAACCCACTAACAGGGAACTAACAGGAGAGTACATGCAAAACCTAAGTAAAATATCGTTATGAAACTTTAACATGGTGGTAACGCATTTTCTAAGGTTCATTTAGTTTCGCTATATTTCATAAGTTTATAATTTAGCGCCAAGTACATATAGCTGTATTTTGGTAGCTGTGCTGAAAGATCAGTTCCAATAGACTTAGCGTTTTACGATCTTAAGTCACAAAGGAACTTAAAATCTGGTACTGTTATAGCGAAATGCTAAAGTTAGAAACAAAAGAGATTAAATGGTAAAATAGTAACAATTAATAAGATTACTGAATGATAGACAGGGCATAAAAAATATGATGATTCTTCAGATGCCTGTCAGGAATCTCATTGGACACTTGGTTCATATTGATATAAGCCTTTTAAGTTATTGTTTTTAGTATTAATTTTCTTTGAATATCGTGGTGACACTAATAACTTAAAGAGTATGTATACTTTAACCCTAAACCTCTCCAGATTGCTGGATGACTATATTTCTTACTGTGCATACGGGAGGTCAATTTACATCGATTTACGATAAAATTGAGGTGGTAAAATATTGGCTTAAAAGAAGAAAACTATAGGAGAGATGGTATTTTTATAGTAAATCACTTTAAGACTAACTTAGTTAGGTTAGACTACCTAAAAAAAACTAGACTAAAAAAAGGCTAACTTGAGACTATTGGTACAAACGATTTCGCATGTTTAGACTAGTTTAATTTTAAATCTTGGTGCCTACAAAAGGTGAAAACTAAAAGAAATGTAAGAAGTGATAAATAAGATTTAATGACTTAAAATTAAAAGTGATAGTGACTATGCTATATGGTGCAATCAATAGCAACCTACAAAACTGAATAATGTTACTATAAAGCAAAGGATTCAAGGATTTAAGACAAAGCATCAAGTTGAAACGAGAGAATTTAAATCACTCAATGGCGTTGAATTAAACACGGATACTGAAAAAAGCACTGTGGAAATTAAATCCCTAAGATTATTGAGTTGGTACCAACGCTGATAAGCTGATTGGTTGATTATTTAACCAGACATCTTGACATATAATATTACAATGAATATCTACACAATAAAGGGATGGCCGAGTATGTAGTGATTAAAGACAAAGGTATGAACAAATAATAACATTGACACTGAAAGCATAACATAAACTATAATGTTTTTTTTAATACTAGGTATTGTCTACAACCTCGTTGATATCATAATAATTTTAATGTTCCACGGAAATCATGTACCTTATTTGGATTATATGCAGCCGATGTTTTATTTCATCATCATTTTTTTAATATAACAAAAAAAAACGATAATATTTACCTTAGATTATTGGTTAAATTAAGCCCTGATAACAAAATCCAAAGTATCGGAAAATATATGAAATGCACTCATTTTTTGAAATGCCCTCTTTTCTTCATCGATGGTAAATTCTTAAAAATCTAAACGCATATAGAATATAAAGAAGTTTAGAAATATTATTTTTTATGTATAAAAAGATAAATTTATTTTTTTTGTGGCGTGTGTTGTGACTGACTCCTCCTCGCTGGCCGTTTTGATGAAATTTTTTGTGTGTGTTCGTGGAGATTCGAGAATGGTTTAGATTCACAATTGGACCCGGCAGGTGGCGCTGCGATCGACTTTTAGGATTTTTTTTTGTTTTCAAGGCAGGACAACGTCCGCCCGGTCCGCTAGTATTCTATAAGATTAAGGTACAAAACGATACCGCATCCAAAAAATACTATACAATATATATCGTGATCAAGAGCTGGGAGCGACGCAGCATCTATTCATTAGATTGCCGCAAGTGCACAATCACCAATTCTATGGGTCAGTAATGATGGACCGCCATGGCCAATTATCTACACGCTGGCACACGGGCATGCATTACGAAAATGCCTCTAAGCCAATATCCCTTGTATTGATAATTCTCAATTACTGAAATTTTAATTACTAAACTCCTACACAGCTATTGAATCTTTCGTTATACTTTCATATGCAGGTTAGTTTTGACTGTGAAAAAATAATTCGAAACGTAAATTTGGAGTCATTATGGCAGGATTTCAACATATTTTACACTTGTGTATAATCAGATACTGTTTTCAATTGAAGATTTTTTTTACACATAAATGAAAGTGGAACTATTACAGATAAAACAATCAGAACAGTACAATCAAGTGATGATGATACGTACATCTTGCAAATGTTTGTGATCATAGTCCTCTTGTGGATTTCTTATTTCATTCGCTATATTCACGTCGATGTCCAGAGAAGGACTGCGTCTGTCACACTGTTGTGCGCTTATATATGTGACAAAAAGAAGGGGTTGAAATCTCTGGAATGTCATAAAAATTACTTTTATGACGCTGACAAAATTTAACAAAAAGAGAATGTTTCGAGGCATTATAGAAGTTGTTTGTTGGTCTACTATACTTGTATGATAGTTTCTACGTGTGCGTGATTCACGCATCGATAAATTACTATACTGCCTTATCAAGTACTAAGAGTTTATATCGTTTTATAGGTAATCCTTGGTTGTTCTTGGTTAAAAACTATCAAATCTTTCTGCTAAGAACTCTACTAAAATTATGTGTTTACACACATTACGTTGGACTTAATTTTTATAGCGTCATGTAGGACGATTATTAAAGTCGAAACTTCTTGAGGCGCGTCGAGCGGTATTTTTGGCAGGAGACAAACTTATAATTATTCACGTGATGACATGCTAGTAAGAGTGACCATCCGTATTGCGCTTGCGAGGCTTACGTCAGACTAGCGACGAGTGGTATAGGGGCCTTTGTACATGTAATATTGATATTGTGCAGCCCTTCAGGTGTTTGATTAATTAACAAACTATATAAAGATGTATATAATCATTGTTCCGAGTGACAATAGATATGAAAACGAGACTACTATTAATAATTTCTATGAAATTTAAATAATTCACACTATGATTAATTTAAGAATTAAAAAAAACACCGTTTTGAGTTTTCACTTCTGTCTGCAGTCGTTATGATTGCATCAACTTTTTTTTAAATATTCGGTTATATTATTAGTAGAAACTAAAACGGAATTTCGTAATATAATTCGAGAGATATGAATAATTACACAAGGTGAAACATCTCACGTAGTAACATCAGTAGCAGACCACGTCGGACACGCGTCTGTATTAATTAAAAACCTGAATTTCATCCTCATTAATCAAAAAAACATTATTAAAGTCGAGAATAAACAGTTACAGAGGGGCTATATGATATTTACATGTTTAAAAGTAACAGTCTTAGGCAACTGCGGAAAAGGAGGAATATGTTTCGAATATATGCTTGTCTATTTGTTCGACATGATCTGTAGTCTGAACCACTTCATCAATTGCAACATATGAGCTGTTGTTAAATTCGTCCTAGTTATGTGATTAATATATAATATTAAAATCTGACATCTTTCAATAAAAAAACAATATTTTTTCAGGTGAATTTTTGGTTTTATTCATAATTCCACTTACTTCTGCAATACAACTTCAACATAGATACATACTTTTGAATTAGGAATTAAGTATTATAAAGACAAAAGGTTTGATTTTTTGTTTGCAATGAGTAAACTCAAAATGTACTTAACCTATTCTAAAAATTCTTTCACATATTGAAAGCTACATTATCCGCGACTAATGGACTATAATTTGATTTTCAAACTATTCATTAAAATGAGCGAAACTGCGAGCGAAAGCTAGTCAAAAGGCAATGAGAGTATGTCTACTTCTTTCCATTTTTTAAGCTGAACGCGTTAATTGTGGTCTACTCGATTGTATATACCACACACGTCTAGGCATGTAGCGTTTCAGCCAGGCTGCCACCATATAGGTAAGTTATTATAAACCAGCCCCGATATACTTATTCGCATTTGCAATATTAGTTAAGTTACTGCGAATATTTTATCCACATTTAATAGGTATTCCCGCAATCATATCTTTAAATATTACAACTATTCGTTGATGTTGGGATTTCCATACGTTTTTATATTTCACATTACCTTATGAATATTCATAAGCCGAGTATAAAATTGGTAAGTGAATGTACTTTATATCAACACTGTGCTGATTCGATAGTATAACTTTTTTTTACAAAAAAACTGATTGAGATGGACAATATTGATCAGGAACAAAATCAATTATATTGCCAATCTTTTGATTTTGTTGTGTGATTAGAGTTAATCTTATAGAAGTATGTTTTTTTACTGTACCATGACGAAAAGAAGACGTTTCACCATTTTACCTGATGGTATGTACATTGATGTTCAAAAGCAACGGTAAGCACAAAGAGAGATATAATCTATCGACAGTTGCCACTCTGCTGCTATCATCATGCTGAATCCCGAAGCGCAACAAACCTGTCATCATGTCTTTACTCTCATCCCATCTAAGTAGGGTCGGCACAACATGTTTTCCTTTTCCACTCTCCCCTGTCAGGTGTCATCTCAGGTGACATATCACGTGTGATATGTGTATAAGACACATCATTTTTCACACAATCTATCATTATCTTATCGATATTCCTCTATTCCTAGATCCGTCCACCAACATACTTAAAACGTTTCTAGTTACATAGTTTTCATCTCTCCTCATAACATGTCCATACTATGCTAACCTATTACTCTTCAACTTCTATTTCACTGGTGCTAGTATCAAACTTCCTCTGCTATGTACTCAATTTATGGAATGTCTTTATAAATTATAGCATACTAGCGGGCCCGGCAGACGTTGTCCCGCCCTGATTAAAAATAAATCCTTGACAAATTATACCAAAACGTTCCTCAGGAATCACTTTATTCACTGGTGAATACCGCATGAAAATCCGTTCAGTAGTTTTTGAGTTTATCGTGAAGAGACAGACAGACAGACGCGATAGGGGACTTTATTTTATACTATGTAATGATATCTATACTAATATTATAAATCTGAATAGTTTGTTTGCTTGAACGCGCTAATCTCAGGAACTTACTGGTCTGATTTGAAAAATTATTTCTGTGTTAGATAGCTCATTTATCGAGGAAAGCTATAGGCTATAAATATATCTTTATATATAAATTTCTTCTGTACGTTTGTATGCCACTGAACTCCTCCTAAACGGCTGGACCGATTTTGATGAAATTTTGTGTGTGTGTTCCAGTGGATTCGAGAATGGTTTAGATTCACAATTGAATCCGGTAGGTGGCGCTGCGGTTGGTTTTTAGGATTTTTTAAATTATCAAAGCAGGACAACTTCCGTAGAGACCGCTAGTATATATATATAATATATCATAACGCTAAGACGAATAGGAGCGAAGCAACAATGAAGAGTGTTTATATCGTTCTTTTCCCTTTTGAGAGATTCTGCTGCGTGTTAGCGTTAGCCCAAAGTAACTACTCCACGCGGATGAAGTCACGGGCAGAAGCTAGTGTTATACAAACTTTTATTATCGTAATGTTTCATGAAAACCCAATCAATAGTTTTCGCATGAAAGAGTTATAATAATAATCACAAATTTTCTCGTATATAATAATAAAATTAAGGTTTATCATGTATCGATAATAGTAATACCGTTCAAAGCAAGTTCATATCTGTAAAATTATGATCTATGTCAACGTATCTTTATTTTTAGGGCATCAGCGAACAAGCCGGCACGACATGAATACATCTGTCACAATTTCCTCACTTTTTAATTGGAGGTTAAACTTAACGAATCCATTTTAACCTACTTACGTACTTTTTAATTAGTCACTGTCAGGCTTAAAATAAACGATAAGACGTAAAATTTCCTGTGCAAGTACCGAAGCAAACGAAAATTTGTGTTCACTTTCATTTCTTTTATTGTTTTTTAATTCTTTATTATCGAAATAACATCTGTCTGTCCCTTTCTGACAAACTGTCGGTTATAATTAAAGTTGTTCGGTAGAATGGTAAAGGTATATTTAGGTATACACGAACTAAAAAGTGCTAATGATAAAGTTCATAGAAATATGTAATGTTTTTATGTAGGAATTATTTTAGGCCTTTCTTTTATTTTAACTTAAAATATATGGTATCCACAATTAGTATACATGTCATCTATCTCTGTGAATTGCGAAATGGTATGTAATTCTCACAAATATTTCATTAAAACATCTACAGAATTAGAATTTTCATTTATGTTTTTACGAAATTTAAAAGTAATACTCACAATTTTGCACTCATATCCAGTAAGGATAAGGAAAAGTTTTTTCGTGTATAACATTGCATAAAAATCGGTCAGGCCAGTTTTCAATTACATACCTACATACAAGCAGACAGACATATTTTTAAATATCATATTTGTGGCCAATGCTTCTATTAATTAACTAGATTATTAATAATTAATTAACTATTAATTAACTAGCGGGGTGGTAGGGTGTCTATACCCGACTGGATCGCGACCACCGTACACCAGGTGGAACACCCGCCATAGTGGCACGTTTGGGCGTGTCGCGTTCCGGGATCAGCCGGTGTATATCCAGCAACAGGGGGGGGGGGGGGGGGCTGTCTCTGACTGGGCGTGGGGTGGTAGGGTGTCTATACCCGACTGGATCGCGACCACCGTACACCAGGTGGAACACCCGCCATAGTGGCACGTTTGGGCGTGTCGCGTTCCGAGATCAGCCGGTGTATATCCAGCAACCGGGGGGGGACTGTCCCTGACTGGGTCGCTTTCAGGCCGGCATGACAGCGGCGACCGGCGATGGATAGTATGTCTTTCGGTGGTCGCCATTGTTTTTGGATTGTACTGTGCTTACCATCAGGCACAGTACAGTAACTTTGCCGAGCTACAATAAAAAAAAAAAAAAAAAAAAAATAGCTTCTGCCCGCGACTTCGTCCGCGTGGAATACTTACTATAGGCTAACGCTAACAATAACTTTTGATAGATTGGACCGATTTCAATGAAACAAAGACTAAGTTACTCTCGAGATATGTTTTATGATATTCTTGGTGAGGTTTTATTATGAACCTAGTACTTTAACAGTGATGCGAGTTCATACAAACAAACATACAGACAGATAGACAGACAGACATTTCTAAAAATGTTTGAAATGTATTTTATTATTTATTCCTAGACAGCTGCAACAATTTTCTTCACGAAAATCGAAAAAGTACGCACACGTTAGATTTACATTCTTATTATATGTATAGATACAGATAGTGTATAGATAATGTGTGATATATATTTTTAAACTGGAGATTATCTTTGTTCAGTTTTTGCGAAAACTAAATTTGCATAAGGAATACGTAAACAGTTCTAGTAAAACGCATTAAAGTTTTTATCTGTGGAGTTATATCTCGCTTTATGTGTATGTTACTGGAATTTATAATTTTTCTTTCATAATTTATTCATGCAATCCAAAAACTTTGGAATACGAGATACATTTATCTTTTCAAACACAATTGTACGTTCATAAACTAATTAATATAACACAGTCAAATGTATTTTTAATAGCCAAGGACCGGCTGCAATTATTCTAATGCATACGAGTATAATTCGACATAGGCTAAATACTCTTAATACAATCAATTTTCAGTCTTATTGTTAACTAAATAAAGTTGTTTGGTGTAATTATGTTATCGCTCAGTATAGTTAAGGCGCAGACTTTTTGATGTGAAAACTGGTTGTTGTGTATTTTGAATTTCATCTGTAAAAAGTACTGAACTGTATATCACCTGTTATAGGACATATCATAATATGGTTAGATTGTTTCGTATATAGTATTCAACAGCACGATAGTCAAAAATAGTACGCCAATATTAGCTTTCTTATATTTTTCAACGTATTACTATTACTTCCTTTAGAATTGTTGTTCCTACATTTAAAATTATTGTAATTTTTATTGAATTTCAAAAGTTTATTAGAAATTTTAGACTAAATAGTCAAGTTAAAACGGAATGCGGAGAACATTGAATCACTCATTACCATATTCTAATTTCATAAACGGTGATGAGGATGTGATAATAATTAAGTACATATAAAGAAAATATTTTATCTTTGCAAAATATAGAAAATGGAATTATAATTTTGTTATATCTATTTATTTTTATTTGAAATATTTTATCACATATTATTTAAAATAACAGTATAATATTATCTATATATTATTAATACAAAATCATTGTACCTTCTTTTGAGTACACTGTGTGCACAGAGGACTGTAAGATTTGACGTAGTTGAAGATCATATGAATCATATCTCGTCATATGAGTCTAGAAGGATAAACTGTATATGTAATATATGTTAGTGTTAGTTACATTAAATTAAACATTTATTTCCTACTTTCATAATAAATATCAAATTTATAAAATTCAAACATATAGCCTGTGGTCAAACAGTTATTCTGAATAGAAATTAAAGCAGTTATACCAAGTGGAAGCTTAAAGTTTTACACCCTTCAATCCTATGGTAGTTCATGGTCACATTTAACATATAAAATAATAATATCAAAACAAATACTAATAAACAACAAAAAGAACCTTAGTTAAAGTTTGTTCAAAAACTATTAAAAGTATGGGAACGATACTTTTAAACGTAACAAAATTAGGCATAACTTTAACGAATAACTTTGCAGGGGCCTTTTTCAAGGTTAACCATTACCTAACTGATTATCGTGGGAACGCCGTACTTTTGAACAAAGGGAAGAGTAGCGCGACCTGGGATGCGGGAGGCGGTAAGGACTGCGCGACAGGGCGTTATGCATTTATTACACCAGTTCGTTTTTACGTCAATCAGATGATGTTGAGTGTATATTAGTTTTGCGTTTCTCGAGATAAATAGGGCAAATATTAAGCACCTATTTTTTAATTGATTTAGAACGAGAATCGACTAATAATTATGATGTAAAAATATTGCTGGCGACTAAACAGTCGTTCGGTATATAGCATATAACTAATAAGTAGTTTCACTTCAAAAATCAAGTCTGTCAAGCCGTTTCCAGGTTTCAGCGAGACTAACGAACAACATTTCATTTCCTTGTGTATAAATAAGATATTTATATTAAAACAAAAAAAAATAGGATGTTATTCTTCGCCTTAACACAGTTTTCTAATTTGTATAGTAGCTTTTGTACTTTCGTACGTTTCCGTGACGTATCCAAATAGGTTTTAATGAACGTACGAGTGGTCGCCTTGTTTGTTTCGCTTCGAATTACTTAAGCAATATACTAAAAGGCATGAGTTGACGAACATCTCCTAGAATCATTGTTTAATTCCGCTAATAGATTACGTTAGCCTAATTGGTGCGGTTCGGTTATTATGGGGAATAATGTGGTATGAGAAAAGAATTTTAGTGGGTTGTTTTTTTTATCTCTTAATAATTATGATTTGTCAATGTCAAATCTAGTGACATTTCTCAGGATAGTCGAAAGAGGTTGGATATATTTTGTATGCCTAGTTTTGAAGTTTGATGGAAATTCTTGGAATGAAGTTAATTAACGCGGCTTGTAGTAAGAGTTGACCGGCAGAAACCATCACGTAAGAAAAAAAGTGTTATGTCTCCTTCTTCTTTATCGATTTTCATTCTCTATCTCTTTCTGTTGTATACGAGTATGTGCATATATGTGGATATCGAAGTTCGAGCAGGCAAATACCAAACGCTAGGTTATGGTTGTATAATTCCAATACCGTAGAAGTGGAAATTTGCTTAAAACTTATAGTATGTTTGTTTTTTATTTTGCAATATTTTATATCTAATTTTTAACCAATTAATATTTTTCCTATATTGTTACAGAATGTGTGTACGTAACTTTTTGATTTGATAATAATAAAAAATATACAGAGGGAGGTGACAGAGAGTTACATGAAGGGCCATAACGCTTTTTCCGTACATGACCAAATTATATAAATATGAACAGAAAAGTATACAGAATACACAGGGAGTGATAGAAATCGCATTGAGGGTGCATAACGCTTTTTACTTACGTGATGATAATATATAAATAATCCTATATCAAATTACATTCGGAGTTGAAGATAAAGTGCAAGGAAGTTCGTTACTGACGGGGTCCTGTGACTGTATACGTTTTATTACTTGTCTTATGTTACGCAGTTATTTATGTCATTATGTATTATTGTACCGTATTTAACAGTTACGACAGGTTTATTTATCACTAGCTGTGCTCGCGACTTCGTCCGCGTGGAACCTGATGTAACGATCCGTGACTAATAAAATTATCTGAATGTATTAAGTCCATCTATATACTCTTCTCTTATACTTAAGTATCGTCGTCATTAAAGTTACAATAATTTTTGATAGAGTGAATCGATTTTGATGAAACCAAGACTAAATGTTACTCGTGGATATGCTTTATGATTTATTGTGAACGCAGTAATTTAACAGCGATGCGTGTTTATACTAACAGATATACAGACAGACAGATACACATTTCTAAAAATGATTAAAATGTATTTCATTACTTATTCCAAGACACCTGCACCAATTTATTTCACAATAATCTAAAAACTACAGACACGTTACATTTACATTCTTATCTATACTATCTATAAGTATACTAATATTATAGTATAGTTTGTGACGTTGTAGGGGATAATCTTAGGAACGACTGGTCCGATTTGAAAAATGATTTCAGTGTTATATAGCCCATTTATCAAGGAAGGTTATAGGCTATATATCATCACGCTAAGACCATTAGAAGCGGAGCATCAATGAAGAATATTTCATAATCGGGTATTTTTTCCTCTTGAGAGCTTCCGTTGCGTGTTAGCGTTAGCCCAAAGTAACTATTCCACGCGAACGAAGTAGCAGGCTGAGGCTAGTTATATATATAGAAGATGTAGAAGATTATGTTGTTTTTATTTATTTATGAAGTAGTAAACAGACACGCTGTCATTATATTAAGAAATCGCTACAGCCTATGGGTAAGTACAACTAATCTTAAAAATATCGGAGTTTCAAACCAAAAATTATAAGCTTGTTATTCGACTAGATCGAAATAACTATACAGTAAATATAACACGATAGTAGTATAATTACAAAAAAGACTATATAGCAAGCAAACCATATGGGTATCTTGAACAACTTCGTTTTTAAACTGAACGATAGTGCCGCTCAAACATTATTTATGAATAGCCTACCAAAGCCGAAGTCTACAGAAAAATTGTAAAGCTAAAAGATGTACTCATGAGACCTCGTAATTTTATATATAATAATCATAAGCATATAGTGGTACAAAAAATAATCCCAAGGAGGGTGGATGACCGGCAGACGGCCGATCGTAAAAATTATGCCAAAACATACATCAACATGACACTCCCGACAAACATGTTGTAGCAACCCAACTTAGGTGGGATAAGGGTAAGAGGTTGATGATGATGATGATGAGTAGTACAGTTACATGTGACGCGTTCCGGGATCAACAGAATGCTACTGTATTAGCAGTTGTCGAGAAGCAGGCTGAGTGTTGATGGATTGTAAGGTCATGTATTGGTGACCGTTGTTTTATCGTTACGGTATGGTTAACATCAGGTATAGTGCAAACATTATGTCGTGTTTCGATAAAAATATGTATTGTGGCGATGTTGCCACATTCTGCCACTGACTAAACTCTCTTATGTAACAATATAACAATATCCCCTAAAATCTGTTTAGAAAACATATTTATAACGAGCTGTGCTCACAATTCCGTCCGCGTGGAATTTTCTGTAAAAAACAGTTACTAATAAAACCATTTGAATGTATTAGGTCCACTTATTTATCTGCTTTTCTCTCGTCGTCATTAAATTACAATAACTTTTGATAGAGTGAACCAATTTTAATGAAACCAATACCAAGTAGTCAAAAATTTAAAAAGTACAGACACGTTAGACCTACATTGTTATTATATGTATAGATCTTAAAATATTTAAGATAAACAAGCGGATTTAAATTTTAAGCACACTAATACACATATAGCCAGAGAGAGAAACGTTGACTTTTATAACATGTGACTAAGAAATAAAACGCAGTATAGGAATATGATATTCACTGTAATAAAACGCTGTCGCACTATTTTATCGTGGACGCAGACACCTGCAATAGAGTATCATTGGATATTACCGAAGCTACCAGTGTTATTGCAGGAAGCGTACACCTTTGACTCTGACATAAAATACGAAAATCCCATCATAGTAAACTGACCGCAAATAGTTGGTCGACGGCGAACGTCACTTTTCCTACAATAAACGTATTTATTATCGTGAGGACCGGCCTCCGTTGACCCCGCCGGGACTTCGAAACCGAACCGACACGGTTCTCTTTATACTGGATTTTTGTAATATCTCCAGTGACACACGGGTGTTAAATTCAACGCGCTTGTTCGAGCGCGAGGTGTTAAATATTGTAAAGTAACACGTGAAACGTGATGTAAGAATATATTACGTCAAGTGATTTATGCATCGGGTATTCATTTTGAAACTGTGTAGTTTATATTATTCGAGTAAAAATCTTTCTTCTTGTGTCCTTTTTTTACTTTTTCGGTTTTACCGTTTGTTCAAAATATCACCTCATGTCAAATTACGTTGTGGTCTAATATGGTCCACGTTGAGCCTAGAGGAGGACTGGCACTCTATTATAGCTGCTGGAACACGCGCGTACGGTACATGGCGATAAGTTTGCAACTTAGTGTGGTAGCTAGCTAGTAGATGATATTAGAAAAAAACCTACCATCATGTTAAAGTTTTACCACGATGTTTCCTTCACTGAAAACTGCAGTTCACTGCTGGGATTTAAACGTACATCCATTGACGCGATGTTAATGAGCCACTACTAATCCAAGATCGCTTCAAGGGTATCTTATAAAAATCTGTGTATGACATAAATTATAATAATATTTCTTTCTCTAAATTAAGAGGTTTAATTTTTTTTTTTAAATTTAAAAAAAATAATTTAATTGGTATTAACATACGCATATTTTAGTTTATTTATTCAATATCATAAACATATTATATTAAAATCTCAAAATACACAGTTCCTATTATAACAACAATGTATTTTATGATTTATTCAGTCTTCAGAGTGCCTTCAGTCTTCAAATTTTACGAAAGATAAATAGTTACTAAACTTATTTCATATCAAAGTGCCATATGAAATTTATCTTATTTATCTAATATCTAACATATATTTAAAAACAGAGCCTTGTTAATATTTTTCCATCGATCACGCTTTACTTGTACCTGTTCAAATAAAATTAGAGGCGTCGTGGTCGCTATGCGACAGAGCCCATATTAAAGATAAAAAAAATGAATAGATGTCTATATTATAGCGGACTTTTTCACATATCAGCAAGTCAGCTAAAAATATTTTTTTGATGTTGATGAAGCAATAACTTTTGTTTTTCATTATTAGATACCCTTCATGTGTATTAAAAGTTTGAATATGAGCAATTTAAAATGAATTACTGTTTACCAAACAAATCGTCTTTGTATCACTTAACTAGCAAAAAAAAAATGCTAGCACTAGTAGTTTAACAGCGGGCCATAAAATGTAGCACTAAATCGTTAATGCTTTAGAACTTGACGCATGGGAAGCGTTGTTTGCGGTTCGAGTCTCGGTTTGTACAGTTAATGATGTATTCACACACAACATACTTATGTCGAAATAGTCAACTAAACGAGTAATATGCACCGGTGTCCTTGCGGTTTGGAACTAAACTGCGTTGTAAAATGTATTTTAAATCATACTTATAACGACTTTGGTTTGGTATGTTTAGGTTTTTGAAGTGAAATTTCTTAGGGAAATTTGTGAGTTGAACTTTTTTGTATGAAGAAATGTGGTGGGTTTAAACACTGTGTCGGGTAGAGTGTTCAAAACATCGGTTCAAGTAACGTCGGGCGCGGTCAGGAATTGGATAGGTTACCACCTAGGAACACAGCTTGACGTTGGCTCTTTGTTGTACTTTTTTTAATTACAATTTTTTTCTTGTAATCCTGTTTTTTTACTTTCGGGCTTAATTACAAAATTAAATACAAAAAAGTGTTAAAGTGACAAATAAGTGAAATATCCGTCGTATTTGTCTGATAACTAAAGCGTTTGAAAGTTGACCATTATCGAAGGGTAGGTACATCAAGCGTTAAATTTTTAAATTACCAATTCGTAAAGTACATTTTATACCTAAACGATACCTTCTAATTACATATTTCATGTAGTTAAAGCGATAGAAAAAATGGCCTAGTCCGGTGAAGCTGTTAAGAACTTGCTAGGTCAATAGCATAGTCAGTTCGAAAAAAAATTTTTTTTTTTTACTTTATAGGTCTTAGCATTTCATCACAATTTAATCTGACGTTAAATGACGATATGATTTAATATGGTAATCACGCTAAACTGAGAAGAGGGCTAGCTCTCAATTGCAGCTGCCAGAACAAACTTATAGGTTGGTATGATTTCCAACACCCGGGCGAGTTTGGAAAAATTCCTACCACTATGCTATGGTTTCATCATATTTTCCTTTACCGAAAAACTTCTATATAGATAATTTAAATCAATGATATTATAACTAAAGATACGTTCACCTACATGATATATTGACAAAACAAATGGCACGATAACGCACACATACGTAAAGTAATATAGTAATGCCACACTGTCTTAGAGAAAATATGGAAGATGGCATATTCTCAATATCGGTGGTGAAAAAGAAATAGTTATATGGTGCGTAGATACGGACGGATTGACGGGGCAGTTGTCAAAGATAAGCTAACTAGCCAAGTTTTAACAAGGCGCTGTCGAAGCGCTTATGACGTATCTATATAGTCATAATATCATTGAATTTAAATAAATAAATCATTTGACATTGTCATCATAGAAAATCCATTTAGAAATACGTCACTAAAAGTCCTGTTTAAAATCCAGTGTCTCAATGAAAGCATACTCAGACACTGTGTCGACCTACGTGTGTGCAAATACTATACATAAAATGACCTGTCGATGAAGGTACTAAGAAGGCTTTCGAATGTAGGTGGTAGAGCTACGCTGAAGCTATTACTGGTTTCAGCATGAACGGGTCGGCTCGCCCGGGTAGTACTACTCTCTCATAGAAAACCGACGTGAAGTAACAGTGCTTCCATTGTTGCGTTCGTTCGGTCAGTGAGAGTGCCGGCGGCCCACCTCCCCCCTCCCTCCCTTTCCCCCAAATACAGGTTGGCAACGCACTTTCGACTCCCCTAGTGTTGTTAGAGTCTATGGACGGTGGCGATCACTTATCATCAGGTCGCCTACCTGTTCGTTTGCCTGCTATGACATAAAAAAAGAAAACTATCGTGATGGAACCATAGTTAAATAAATGTTACGCCAAGCACTTATAACTGTGTTCCTGCTTCTTAAGATCTAGTTTACTCTAAGATAAGCGCGTTAAGGCCACATCACCCCATAACAACAGGTGATATTGTAGTCAATGTATTCAAATATATATTATAAGCAGCAACTCCAATCAGTAATCCGTATGGCGAGTGTCAACCATTGCAAACTCTTTGATAAAACACTCGTGTGTCACAATAAAGACGTTTTGGTCAATGAGCAATAGAATTCAAAGCCAGTAGGCGTTAGATTGACAGCCGGGTAAGTGCCTCGTAGGGTTGTCGACGTAGTTCATAGAATAGATTTGTCATCTGTTGCAATTGTTTTAAATGTTTACTGATTATAAATATTGATATAAACCAAAACGTAATCACGTGTATGACTGATTTCAGAACATGGGTCATGAAAATATTTGTCATTTAAAAAATCGTTTATTCCTTTCTAGAATGAAACAATATTTTAAAAAGCTGACTATAAGGGCGTGAAAATTTGTCCTACTACTCCTAGACTATATATCCTAGATTTATAATTTCAATTTTAAAATTATGCAATTTAAATAATTCAAACTATAATTGATTGAAAAATTCAAAAAAGTACATAGCTATTCTATAGTTTTGAGTTTACACTTCAGTCGGTAGTTTTAATCACTGCCTCAACTTTTTCTCTACAATGGCTTACTTTTTAAAATCTTGTAAAACGAGAACTTGTAAAGTAACTTATAAATTAAGGTGTTTCTTGACGCTGCTTTTATAAATGATATTTAAAAAACTATCGTGACAGTATTACATATATATATATATATTTATAAAAGTGTCATAAACGTATGGAAATATTTTGTAAATCTTGAGTTTGCTATCCAAATTGCAAATCCGTGATCGAAAATTTACAGGCGTGTGAAACCACATCGTCACATGGTATCAGGAGAGATTGTGCGAACGCGAAATGCATAAAGTACAAAGAAAAACAATAATAAAATATAACTGTAATTTGACAGCCCTAAGCAGGAGACAGTTCCGCGCGCCAGCACGACTCTCTGACTATTGTATGGAAATGTACAGTTGTGATACGAATGCGCTATACCTCTAGTCGGATTCGACGCATCTAGGATTTTTTTACTCCACGTTTCTGGGAATTTTCAGATGTGCGTGAGTTCGGATGTACGTCCAACCCGAGCGTAGCTTTTTATACAACGCCATAAATTCTATTCGTTTGAAATCTGAAAATTTTTCCCAGAATTATTATACGCAATTACGAAAATAATTGCACATTTATCTCGCTTATCGTTTTGGAGATATTTTAGAGAATTCATTGAAAATGCGTTATCATTGACTAGTGCAATACGGTAATCGGTTCATGATAGTGTTACGCTCTACGAGTGAACAGAAAATTTTAAGTGTGTTTCATTATAAAATCTGAATACAGTATTTATACATTATATACTTAGTATTTGGTATCAACTGGCTTTTAAACAGTATATTTTTATAAGTTTACTAGCAGGCCCGGCAGACGTTGTCCTGCCCGGATTATAAAAAAAAAAATGCTTGACAAATTATATACCAAAACGTTCCTCACGAATCACTTTATCCACTGGTGTAAACCGCTTGAAAATTCGTTCAGTAGTTTTTGAGTTTATTGCGAACAGACAGATAGACAGCCGCAGTAGGGGACTTTGTTTTATACTATGTAATGAAGATTTAGTTTAGTACTACGCATACTATATAAGATCTGTCCTTGTATTAGACTATAATACTGTTAAAAAATCACACTTCACGCTTAGCTCTCAGTAGGAATTTTGTAGATGGCTCATAGCTGTCACTGCTTATTCACTCCAAATAGTTTTAACTGCATGTGGTCAATCTGCGGTTTATTTGTATTTTCGTTTTGATGAAAGTTCGAGGGGTGTTTGCTTTGTTTCTCTAATTTCAGTAGTTCTTTGTTGTGGCTATTTCATTCAATTTGATTATTTTTTTCTGTTTGTCGATTATTCTCGATTTCAGAATCACCTTTAAATAATTCGAAGTAACGACAAAAACTAAGATCAATAGGAGCAGAGCACCAATGAAGAATGTTTGAAAACCGGGGTTTTTTTCCTTTTGAAAGCTTTCGCTGCATGTTAGCGTTAGCCCAAAGTAACTATTCCACGTGGGTGAAGTCGCGGGAACAGCTAGTAGAAACATATTATTCAACGACAGCCAGATGTCATTAAAACTGAGCGCTATAATCTCGATAAACGAATAGATGATGAAAGGTCGGGCAAGATAAACATACACAAGGATGCATGGATGTATTAAATACTATCATGTGTAACTGCCGGAAAATACATATGTGTTTTTGGTAATATAGGATGGCATTGGAAAAAGCTCTGCCACTATGCTATGGTTTCTTCATGGCGACTTTCTTTACTGAGGATGCAGCTTATTTTAGGATTCATTTACACTAATAGAACTGCTTCCATATATTATATTACCTCATGTACAGATACGTCAAAGAAATTGGAACATGTCCTAAATCTTTCCGTGCCACCAATAACATCACAAAACGTATCAAAGAGGAGTACATCAAAGACCTGTTCTAATAAATAATATTTAATACCAGTCCAAAACGTTAACAGTTACCGTAGTAGAAAACGCCCATAAAGATACAACAATATTATCACGTCATATTTCTTCCAGGCGTTAATACAAAAAAAGCATCGCATTCAGTGCACCGACACCTTTACTACTAGTAATCTTACACGTCGTACGAGATTAAGATGTTTATGTGGTAATGGTTATTATTATTAGTTTCAAGAAAGAACTAGTCCAAAGTAGTTCGCCGCGATATTTATAATAATTCTCAGTAGCGAGTTCAACAAAAAAGTTGAGAAACATTCCGTTCACGATTTTTAGGGCTTGTAGGGGGAATGTATGGGTCGTAAAATGTTGATGTTCGTTGAATGATAATGTTTTTTAGAGGTTGCTAGATAATTAAACGACAAGCTTCCATTTAAGTTATGTATGTTTATTCCATATGTAGACTATCTGCAATAAAAAAATATTTCATTAGTAAGCCGAGTTCTTTGGGTCGTTTGAGGCAAACAGCGAAATTAAAAAGAATATATACCTGACCCGGCCTCGCGTTGCTCTGGCTCAGTTATTTTGAAAATTAAAACGTAGCGCCATCTATGAGATATCTATAACAAGCGGTGGTAGGTTTTGTAGGTGGTAGAGCTACGCTGAAGCTATTACTGGTTTCAACATGAATGGGTCGGCTCGCCCGCGGTAGTACCACCCTCTCACAGAAAACCGACGTAAAGTAACAGTGCTTGCATTGTTGCATTTCGTTCGGTCAGTGAGAGCACCGGAGGCCCACCTCCCCTCCCTTCCCCCTTCCCTTACTCCCCCTCTCCCCCAAGACAGGTTGGCAACGCAATTGCGACTCCCCTGGTGTTGCAAGTGTCTATGGATGGTGGTGATCACTTAACATCAGGTGACCCACCTGTCCGTTTGCCTCCTATGACATAAAAAAGCGGTCCTACAGTACCTGTTCGAGACTGATGAAACTTACAATTAATAATAGTCAACATTGACAATCACTTAATTTGCAATTGAAAAAATATTGAGGTCATTAATCGAAATTTAAATTATCCTATCGTTTATGATGCACCAAATTATGCATAAATGCCAACTTTCATGAGAAACGGTTTAGTAGTTTCAAAGTTCATCGTGGACAAACATCAGGACACTGGATTTTTATATATTTAGATTAGCGTCCGCCCGTCACTTCGTCTGCCATTGTATCTAGACAAATGGTGACAGCATACATTACCGGGCTGTAATTCTATAGTTTATGCAGCGCACACTTATGCCGGGTTTCTGAGGTACTTTAACTGTAGTTTATCTGTTCAATAGCGTTATCGGTTCGATAACTTGTCAAATTGCGTTTCTGAACACACGTATGATAAATGTCAGTAAAACTCAACGGGCCATTTGACAGTTTATCTTATGGATAGCTTTGTTGAGTCAATAACTATTGGTAGATCTCAGAAACAAGACATTAGATAGCTTACAGATGACTGGGTTTTGTCCAAATTACTTAACATTTCTCATTATATTTTGGGAAATTGAAATAATAAATTTATAATTGTGTATATGTATCAGATATTCCGATGAACTACTGTAAATCTTTCAATAAAATCCATTACGTAGTTTTTGCATCAAAGAATAACAAATATCCTGATAAATTTTATGTTTATAATAATAACTAGATGAATAAAGTAGCTGGTACCCGCGACTATCATTTCCTACTTAAATCGTTATATAATAATCCTTTTACCATTGTTATGTTTGTTCATTTTTATTGTTTCTGCTTGTCCTCCATGGAAAAAGATTTGTCTAGATTATGCTGCGAAAAGTCCTCTAACTGATAGTAAAGGTCTCGTCCAAATTGGTCAAACAAAGAATATATACAACAATTAGCTTCTGCCCGCGACTACGTTCGCATGAAATAGTTACTTTGAGCTAACGCTAACTTTAACACGCGAAATCGTTTTTTTTTTATATCGTAGAAGGTAAATGGACAGGCGGGTACCTGATCTTAAGTGATCACCGCCGTCCATAGACACTAGCAACACCGGGGGAGTCGCAAGTGCGTTGCCAACCTGTGTTTGGGAGAAAGGGAGGTAGGGGTAGAGGGAGTGGGAAGGAGTGGGGATACGAGAGGACAACAATGCAAACACTGTTACTTCACGTTGGTTTTCTGTGGGTCGGGTGGTAGTACCCCGGGCGAGCCGACCCATTCATGCTGAAACCAGTAATAGCTTCAGCGTGGCTCTACCACCTAAAGACCTTCTACGTTTACGTAGAAGGTGAAAATATTTTTAAACAATACATACGTTAACCCCGATTTTGAAACATTCTTTATTGGTGCTTCGTTCCTATTGGTCTTAGCAAGATGATATATAGCCTATAGCCTTCCTCGATAAATAAGGTATCTAACACTGAAAGAATTTTTCATATCGGACCAGAAATTCCCGAGATCAGCGCGTTCAAGCAAACAAACTCTTCTTTATAATACCCGGTCTGTCCCTCTATAGGTAGGAGCCCGGCGGTCACCTTCCGCCGGGCGGCTCTACAAGGTTGATTAGCTTGAACGATCCCTTGCCGCCCCCACAAAACGGTCTGTCGGTACACCGTGGGGTTTTAGTCCGTGCGAGTCGGACATAACCCACTCTCTCCCCCGAGAGGGTGGGTATCCATAAGGGATTTTCCCACGTTAAAAAAAAAAAGGGTGTACAATTTTTTTGTATATTGCTTTGGTATATATCATACAGTTTACTCAGCGATACCAATGCAAGCGCCTGGAAACTCCTGTTTATATAGACATTTCTCTAATGTATATTAATATAATACACATGTACCACACAAAACAAGTCGAAAAGTATTTAAAATGATAGTAGAAGCTGTATCTAAATACGTCATGTGGTTTAATTGAATTAAATAAACACACAGACAGACCCGAAAAGCGACGCGTTACTCGTCCTCGTTACTCAACCACAAAAAACTTTTATGACAAAATAAAGTTCACCCGTTTGAGTTGATTAAAAGAAAAATATTCAAAGAAGCGTTTTTTCATATCTTCTGTTTATATAAAAACGGAATATACTATATATCTAAGATATATAAGTTTTAACACCGAGTTACAGCTCACGAAAAAAGTTGATACCATTTAGTTTTTTCATGGGAAAGGTTTTTATGTTACCCATTTTACATAACTCACCACTAGATGGCGCTTATTAAGTATTATTTTGCAGTTTAACGCGGACACATCCAAGTTAGGTATAATTTGGGAAACCACAAAAATTCTACAATAAAATTATCAACCGGTTAATTTTATGCAAACTTAGAGACAAAATTGTCGAAATAATTTAAGTTAAAATAATTTTATAATTAATATTTTAATTCCATTTAATCAGAAACTGTAAACGTTTTTATCACTCCGAACATGAATTTGGAATTCTTAATTAATATGTTTCTTATGGACATCCAATCTTATCTTAACGTCGTGTGTAGTTTGGCTTTTTTCCGTTTTAATTGGATCGCGTTATGCAAAAATGTATTTAACGACAGTTCAGTTAAAATGAGTTTTGAAATGAAAACTATAACATGTATAAAATCTACGCGTGGTGGATATGAAACCTTGAAAAAATGATAAAATATTCATATAAACGATAGACGTCACCAAAATACACCACGTTGGTTATGATACCTTTACCGAAGGCTTCGTAATATGCAGGCATACATTCACACACTCATGCGTCCAAACATACACACATAGTACTCGAACCAGAACAAGTGTTAGGTAGTGTAATATACATCGAGGAGATCGCGAACATGATAAACACTGTATAATGTACTCTATCTCATATGGGTGTATACGTTTATCTCTTTTCAGTATCGCTCTTTTGTTTCATCTAGTTTCAAATCACAACTGGTTTAAAGAATATTGCACTTCAAAAAAGGCTAATAATTTATCAAAAACATTCACAAATGTTAATAAATAAAGATGTCGGATTCGCCTTAGCAAACGCTCCTATTCATCCAGAAATGAAATAATATACAGTTGTACGTTTAATTGATAAGTTTAATGTCAGTGGTCATCGAACTCTGATATGTTCATTAAAGTCGGAATACTATTAATATACCCTCATACATACGAATAGCTGACTAGGCTCGGACGATGGTTTATATTATTATAATAAAAATGTCCGAACTTGTGTGACAATGACATAAAATTATTTTGGATAAATCTTTTTAAAATATTTTTCATATTGTATATCTCCTATTACTTTTTTTTATGTCAAAGGATGCAAACGAACCGGTATGTCACCTGATGTAAAGTGATCACCACCGTCCATAGACACTAAGAACAGAGGAGTCGCAAGTGCGTTGCCAGCCTGTGTTTAAAGGGAAGGGGAGGGAGGGAGAATGACTCACTGACTCTCACTGACCGAACGAAACGCAACAATGCAAGCACTGTTACTTCACGTCGGTTTATAGGAAATAACTCTTATATATGTGGAAATGAAGGTAGAGATATCTCTAACGCCGTTTGATTGACTGAAAAGTTGGCTCACTTATGTATTTTAGCATGGAAAAAAATTTACGCTGTCCATTTTACTAGCACTTCTAACTAGATGGTATTGCAGTATGTCGAATTTCGTACTATTCTATGCGTAGATAAACGAAGAATATGTACAAAATATCCCTTTTATTCAACTATGTATTACAATAATAAGAAACGCGTGTTAATCTACGCGCACAGTTGGTACTGTTATATACAAGTGGACTCTGTATATTTGTGAGAGCACTGGAACTACTGGTCCGATTTTAAGAAACCGTTTAGTGGTAGAAAACTGAGTTCTCCCTGAGCGACATAAACTATTTCATCAATATTATTTTGTATTTTAATTAACACTGAAAAAGTTGATGGCGGATGCTATTACTTCAGAAGATAATAAGTGTAATTTTAAGTATATACGAATACTAGCGGACCGGGCGGACGTTGTCCTGCCTTGAAAACAAAAAAATCCTAAAAGTCGATCGCAGCGCCACCTACCGGTTCCAATTGTGAATCTAAACCATTCTCGGATCCACTCGAACACGCACAAAAAATTTCATCAAAATCGGTCCAGTCGTTTAGGAGGAGTTCAGTCACATACACACGCACACAAGAAATATATATATTAAGATAAGAACTGAAATATGGATACCAGACTGCAACTATTTTACACTAAACGAAAATAATGATTGAAACTAGTTAACATTAAGACAGTTCTATATTATATTTTAACTAGCTGACCCGTGCAACTTCGTCTGCACCAAATCGGCTATCACCGGTGTCAATTGTATTTTTAAACGCGAAAAATTTTAATATACCTAAAACCTTATTGCAGCCACATCTACGGTTTCCAATTGTGAATCCAAACTATCAAGGGACTCACTCAAACATATACCCAGA
>AP028434.1:3858523-3949468 GCA_036509395.1 Antheraea yamamai | reverse complement strand
TTTACCTTATTAAAGCACATTACGGTTTTTATCAATTACTCACGGTTGTTCTTCTTCTTTATTTATTTTCTTACGAATTAAACAAACAATTGATCGAAAATAATTTAATATAAACAAAGAACGGATAACGGAAGACCAATGGTGTGGTCAGAGTATCACTTACAATGACAACATTTTAGTCATGTAAGCAAAATTATAAAAGTATACTTACTTTTAACTTCGAGAATTTTTTAAATCGCCTTTGCAAATCAAGTCGGTTCTTTTACCTACAGACTATTTGGAGGCTGTGTATTTATAAAGAGAATACTTAAGAGACTTTGTATGCTGAGTCTTACAGATTCGTTGATTTAATTAAGATTTATTTGAAAAAAAAATCAGTACAATCTCGAACACGTTCATGGGCACCGTACATAAAGAGTAACACATCGGCCGGACGGGATGCAATCAGCATGTTAATGCGTCTCTCACTCGACGGAGCAAACATCGAATATTGATCGACGCATTATGTTAATACGTGAATGTAAAATGTTACTTAGTATTGTCACAATTAGGGGAAACCAGCTCAGTTAGTCTACGGGAAAAACTTTGAGGATACTCCACTCTTTGGATTACTGCAAAAGGTAACAAAAAATTATGTGAAGTTTTAATAAAAGTTGTGTCTCGAATACAAAGTATGACTACATATTATAAATCAAAGTTCTCCGCCACGTCTGTCTGTCTGTTTGAGATAAACTCGAAAACTACTCAATGTATTTTCATGCGGTTTTCACCAGTAGATAAAGTGATTCATGAGGAAGGTTTTTGTATATAATCTGTCAAGGTTTTGTTTATTATCAGGACAGAACAACGTCTGCCGGGCCCGCTAGTTGGAGATATATGTGAGCAACGCAATTAAGTTAACATTCACATACGTACATATTATAAATATCGACATCTTTCTTTCTGCCTTTTTGTTACTGTGCAGATAAATCAAAAGCAACTGAACCGATTTATATAAATCTTGGGTGCACTCTTTGCTGAGATTTTAGAGCACATGTTTATCTCCTTAGGTAATTAATATACGGTAGAAGCTATGAGGCTACAAAGAAATCAAGTCAAGATAAAATTATAAAATTACTAAAAGTACATTATTTTGCTGTATTTTGTGTAAAGCTAGCGATCAATATATCGCTCTAAAAAGTGTTTAAATTGAAAATACGTATAAAAACCGTTCAGTAGTTTTTGAGTTTATTGCGAACAGACAGACAGACGTGGCCGAGGACTTTGTTTTATAATGTGATATGATAGTTCCTTTACCAAATTTAATTTGATTTTCTCTATACATAATAAATACAGTTTATAACACTCCACACATTCCAGGGTGCAATTAATATGCAATTTAATATACATAAAGAAGTTAATATTAAAAGAAAATTAAAGGACAGAACATTCACATTAATTTTGTAGTTCCTGCAAGCAGAGCCACGAGCACAGCTAATGGTTGATAATGTTTATACTATCTAAAAATCAAAACTACTTCATTCAATTTAAATCCTAAGAAGGAAGGAAGGATGAATGTTAAAATAACCAACGGTTCGCAAAACAATCCAGTTATCGAGAAGAACACTGGCAAGAACCTCAATCAGGTTTATCTTTGTAACACCTTCTATTCATATAATAAGAATGTAAATTTAACGACTCTGTACTGTTTAAATTCTTGTAAAAAAATGTTCCAGGTGTCTTGGAATCATTACATAGTATAAAATAAAGTCCCCTGCCGCGTCTGTCTGTTCGCGATAAACTCAAAAACTACCGAACGGATTTTCATGCGGTTTTCACCGGTGGATAGAGTGATTGCTGAGAAACGTTTCAGTATATAATTTGTCAAGGATTTTTTCATAATTAGGGCGGGACAACGTCTGCCGGGCCCGCTAGTAAGTAATAAAATACAATTCATTTTTAGAAATGTCTGTCTGTCTTTTTGTTTGAACACACATCACTGCTAAAGTACGATAAAACCTCGCGTATTCTTGAGTAACATTTGGTATATGTTTCATTAAAATCGGTTCACTCTATCAAAAGTTATTGTAAATTTGTGACTTAAGTACGACAGAAAAGTAGATGAGTAAATGAACTTAATACATTCAGGTGATTTTACTAATAACGGTTCTTTTAAATAAGACCACACGCGGACGAAATTGCTGGCACAGCTAGTACATAATATATTTAAAATACATTACACGTTACAATAGTTTTTAGTGGATACAATGCAAATCTAATACTTCCACAGTGATCGTTGATCTTAGAGTTTCCATTGTTGACGAGACAGATCTGCAGAGTAAGAACATGAAATTAAGTGTGAAAAAACGATACAAAAACGAGGTATAGGTACCTTGTGTACTGGTTTTAATAAAAAACTATGGTACATTTACGCTGATTTTTGTACTCCTTCAAATTAACATTTAACATGAATTTAAATAGATGATACGATTAATAATGATAATAGGTTTTAAGCTTAGAAAATGGGTAGCCATTTCAAATGCCAGTCACTGGAATATGTTTACTGATGTTTGGCAATATATTGTCAACATGAGCATAATAGATTGTCCTGCAAGTATTCAAAAGTGACCTATAATAATTATCCCGTGCATATGTTGCGGCATAAATGTATAGTACGTTGTTTATCGAAACGCCTGGACTTTTATTTACAAAATGCAATTTTATACAGCAGCCCGTCGACATTCAGGACAGAAATAGGGCGAATTCGGCTGTGACTTATGTACAGTCTTCCTCATAGTTTTTGACTGCACTGAATATGGTTACGGAAAACACAAATTAAGATAGAAATACGTATTACATCATATGTATAACATTAAGACATCTTAAGAATAAATAAATGCCAATTTTAAACTCCTATACTAATGATTTAACTTTGTTTTGTTTTAAACTCTTGTCTATAATACACGCAAACCCAAACTTACTGTTATATTCAGAGGGGCCCAAAAAGATTAACGAGGACTCTTCGTTGATCGCAGTTCTAACACTGCCGTTTGTGTGAAGTGAATCAGCTGTAAATTTTAGTTTGTGGCGATGCCGCAACCGGCACTCGAATCGCTGCTATAACTGCGGTTAGTGTGAATGGACTTTAGGGTGTCCACGTGTTTATTAATTTGCAAAAAAATACTTCCATCAGTCAAAAAGACCAGGCTATATTATTATTATGCAATTTAATAAACATTTTTTGAAAGTACAGATAGTAAGAAATAGTCAGGACGCTTTAATTTATACAAAAATTATAGTTACCTTATTAAATTGTGCATATATGACCATAATTTCGTTAGGAGAGATAAAAAGACCTGGATAAAGAGAATAAATTATTTGACATAGTTGCAGCGAAAGTGATATAGGAAAAACTATATCGCAAAATAAACGCAAAGAAAAGCGAAAAAAAGGTCTACCGCCAAACACATCGGTAACTTAATGGAATTAAGTTGTTAATTTATAGCCCTTTGTTATAATATCATATCATGATGTTTTTGATTTACATAGTTACTCCCTTAATTAACAAGCCGTCGAGGAGTGTCAAGAGTAATGGGTGCGTTTTTTAACGCTCTATATCAAGCTTATGAAAATTTCGTATATTAATCAAAAACGTTGGGTGTGGTTTTTGATAACGTATGGCAATAATAGCAAAAGAATATTCGGTGAATTATTTTACTAAAGGTCACAGGATCTCTTTACGAAATTAACTAACTAATGCCCGGTTTCTGAGATACTCGGTTAAACTACCATTGACTCAATAAAGTTATCCATAAGATAAACTGTCAAATGAATGACCCGTTGAGTTTTACTGACATTTATTGTATGATTGTGGTGTGTTCAGAAACGCAACTTGACAAGTTATCGAACCGATAACTTTATTGAACAGATAAACTATTAAAGTACTTCAGAAACCGGGCATTAGTCGTGATTGTGAAGCTGTGACGTCATATGGTTTAAATTTTGACTGTACTATTCGAACTAAGTTAACTTAACAATAATTAAAACAAGTAAATTTTACTACACCCCTTTATAATTTATGTGCGAGTAGGATTTAAAACACCTGATGCATCACTTATTTTTCATATGAAAAATTATTTCATATGATAACAGCTATATTATAATTACCAATATTCATATGCCAGCTATATATTCAGCAAAGCAGCTAAAAAACTTGTGGGGAAAAAAGACTTTTAGGAAAATCATTTACTATTTATAGCAGTTTGAAATATAATCTTAAATCATAGCACTTTTTCATTTGTTACCTGTGAATAAGCAGTGATAAAAAAATCATTTTCACTGCTATATTGAAACAATTATAAATTCCAAGCATACGTGACGTGAAATTGCTAAGTGTTGCTAAGTGCTTGGTGAATACGTTAGAGTAACAATCTAAGTATCTAAAGGATTACATAAATATGTGTCATTAATATTGTATGTATGTATGATATTCATGTGTGTGTCTCTTCTCCGGACAAATATCGATTTTCCGTCCTTTTTACTCTACTTTAATTGAAAGCGTTACTGTCAAATTTAAATTTGGAATTTTCTTCACATCGTTCTCAAAAGTCTGTCTCTATTGAAAAAACTTCTTGCGACTTTAATGTCACACTTAAAATATTCAAGAGTTTTTGGCGGGATTTTGGTCTGTCATGTAGTGGATTTTACATTTTATTCATAATCTTGTGTTACTTGACTGTATATTGTGTAAAATTGGAGGTATTTTATGTAATATAGTTTGTTTATTGTGCATAAGTGATGTGAATGGAAAATAATACCACCGACCATGAATTCTGAGATGCCACAAAAACTCCATGGAAAGTTCTAACAAGATGGCCACCATCTCGTTAGTTCATTGTAATTATATCAAGAAACTTGTAATATCGACACTCACTTGACAATGGCAGTAATATACTACTAGAAGACTGGTTGCCAAAAATAAAATAGAAGAAGAACTTGTAATACTATTAACTACTCGACAATGGCAGTAATAATCTAAAAGATTGGTTGTCAAAAATAAAGATAAAAAAAAAAATTAATTTACGTCGTCTTATTCGATCTTGTTTTTTATACCTCCTAAAGTCCCTATAGCCATTTGTTTGACATACAATAGAAAAAAAAATGAAATATTAGAACTTAATATAAAAATACAAAGATTTATTTTGATAATGATTAATAGTAATCTCTTAAACGATTCTGTTTTATACTGATCATGTTTTTTAAAGTTTCAAATTTATTTCAATCACAAGACTCGTTTATCGTCCATCTGTAAGATTATGTGTCACATAAATTCTTATCGAGAAATAAAATATTGAAATCAACCAAACATCAGACCAAATTGTAACAGAAAGCTCTCCATCAAGTGACACCGAAAACATACGTAGGCGAATATACATGTCGATCGTGTCAATATTTATGGGAAATTTATTTCAATTTAATATCATATTAGTAGATATCGTGTTATTTGAATTCATAATATTAGAATCAATTTCACACTCATGAATTCTATTAAAATGTTAAATTTAAATTATATTACACAGAATCCTGTGTCAACTTGTTCACATGTGTTCATTACGTAGTATAGAGCTGATTATTTCTTATCAGATAATTAGTAATTTCTATACAAACGATTGCACAGTCTTAATATTGTTGGTCTCCATGTTACAGGCACTGCCCCGATTGAGTCCTTAATTAGAGCTAATTCCTTGAAACTGTCTTTTTTTTTAAATTAAGATATTTGAATTTTCCAGACTTCTATTCATACACGAGCACCTGGAATCCATATGAACTGTATAATTAAGTGTTTCCTATCTCTACGTATAAAATTTCTTAAATTCAAAACTAACTTTTGCTCAGTAGTTCGCTTACGGTATTTTTTTTTTATTCAATAAAGTGTATTTTAAATGTTGTAGCTTTCTGTGGCTTTCTAGAGGTGACTAAATTTTGAAAATGTAAGAATTACATCTTTCCTCATTATAATACATAGTAGTTTAGATACACATCTATCCACTATTTTTATGTTCAAACCGACTTGATTTGTAAAATACACACCGAGGTAAAACTCAGAAAGAAGGATCTATTTAACTAATTTGACATTAATCTAGAGAATGTCGTTCTAAATTATACCCAAAGAACTATTATGGTATACAAACTACATTACTGTAAAGTTTCATCAATTCAAGTTACGTCTATTACAAAAAAAAAAAATCTAAAATATTAGCACCCTTTATAATTACAGTGCTTAATGGTCTTGTAGTAGGTACAGTACAATACAAAACAATGTGAAACACTGAAATATATATTATCTTTTGATTGGATATACAAGTGAAGCTGTTAAGGCCTTAACCAGATTAGGCCCCCCTCGGCAGCGGCTCAAGCCTAGGTCCGTTCCGTCGGCGTGGAGCCCTTGAGTGCGCTGCTCGCGCGATACAGTGACACAAAATCTTACATCACTGCGACAACATTACACATATGACACCTCCACAGACGTGCACGCATACACGCTTACACATGAAAGTGGAAGGGTTTTATTTTTTCCCTTATCAAACCGAAATGGTTTAGAAAATTATCCGATAAGAAATATATATAAGAGTTGTTGAGGTATGTATGGTTGGTACACATATATGTTTTAACAACTCATATATGCATGAATAGTTAGCTTAACTTAGCTTAGCTCAGATAGGTCGCGAATTGCATGTATCAGGCAACAGCCGAAGCCGAGGTGTGCCGTGCACCCTTGAGCTAGTTATCAAATAAAATCGGCTGAGTGCCTTAAGTGCTCGCCTTAGTAGTCCGGTGAAGCTGTTAAGACCTTGCTAGGTTAATAGCGTGGTCAGTTCGAAAAAAAAAACAGCAGATTCAAAACGCGATTGACTACAATTAAAATAACTGTGAATGCAGATCACTACCACGCCACTTGGATACGTCTAAATGCGTCACTATGGAGGACGTACTGTTTATGGTACTCGTGACTTATTGAGACCGAACTCTCAAGTCTATCGGCCTCAATTCATGACAATGTTTTCGTTGACAGCGTTGGACACCCAACTCCCTTCCCCCTCCTCACTTCCCCATTCCTCCTTCTCCCAAACACAGGCTGGCAACGCACTTGCGACTCTTCTGGTGTTTCAAATGTCTAAGTGTCTATGGACGGTGGTGATCACTTAACATCAGGTGTCGCACCTGTTCGTTTGCCTCCTATGATATAAAAAAAACAAACCGAGGTTCGGCCATTTTGGGACCCTTGAACAAGTTGTCATATTTTTTTTTTTATCTCAAAAGCAGGCAAACGAACAGGTGGGTCACCTGATGTTAAGTGATCACCACCGTCCATAGACAACACCAGAGGAGTCGCAAGTGCGTTGCCAGCCTGTGTATGGGGGAGGAGTAGGGAAAGGAGAAAGGGAAAGGGAAAGGAGGAAAGGAGATGGGCCTCCGGCGCTCTTACTGACCGAACGAAACGCAACAATGCAAGCACTGTTACTTCACGTCGGTGTTCTGTGAGAGGGTGGTACTACCCCGGGTAAGCCGACCCATTCATGCTGAAGCTAGTAATAGCTACAGCTACACATACGGCTGAGGTTCTCAAGCACTGGCTCAAAATAAATCATTGAAGCCCTGAAGGTTCGTCAGACCAACAGTGGATAGTTACTTTGAGAAAATAAAGTCGAAGCATTGATATGGACTGCCGACAGAAGTGAAAACTCAAAACAATGGAATTTAAACTGCGTTCTCTTTTGAATTTTTAAATTAATTATAGTGTGTTTTTTTTTTCATAATTTGTAAATTGAAATTATTATCATTAGTCTCTCTTTAACATCTACTGGCACTCGGAATAATATTCATATATCTTTTATACAGTTTATTAATTCATCAAACATATGATGGGATGCAGAATCTCAATACAAAATATTAATATTAAGATATACACTATATATATACTACACGTTGCTAACCTGACGCAAGCCGTGCAAGCGCAACACCGTCCGTAACGCTTGCTAGCATGTCATGACGCGAAACTATAAATTTATCTCCTGCTAAAAAAAATACCGCTCAACGCGGTTTTTACTTAAAAAATCATCAAAAACTCGAGAATATGTTAATATTCTAACTCATTATAGTAACTTACAAGACTTAAGGATCGAAGCTTTACAGGGCCATATTTCAAAATTATAATAACATATTCACGTAAATTTTAATAGTACATAGTAACAAAGTTGGACGTCCAGTATGTACTACGTGCAGGCCGGTTTCAATGTTTGTTGTGGATATTTGCGAACAGAGCCGGAAGACGGTTCGTTGACCCCTAGGGTCAACAGGCGAGCCGTCAACGTGGCAGACAAACAGACACGTTGGAGGGCGTTGGTTGGAAGTTGAAGCGGTTTATTTTAATATAATTAAGTACTGGCATGCAAATAATATCTATATACAAACGAGCGGGCACGGTGGACGTTGTCCCTTTCTCGTGAATCACTTTACTGAACCACTAGGTAAAAACCGTTAAGTAGTTTTCGAGTTTATCGCGAACAGACAGACGTGGCAAAGGATTTTGTTTTATACTATGTAGTAATTAGCAAATATAAAACAGTTCAGTATCTTTTTTTTCCCTGTTTGTTAACCAATTTTCTTTTTTTTTTTGTACTTGATAGCGAGTTGCAGTGTTATCAATAAAAAAATTGAACAGTTTTTTTCTTATCATCAACGGGTCGTCTTTAATTCTGTCTCTATTCGCTATTACATCTAGAATCTGAATATTAAAGTCCTATTTCCATATGTTGTTGATATGCTACAGACTATTGCTACTTCATGAGATAAAACATGCATTCGCTATTAATTAAATTCATGTAATATCTCTGATTTTTAATGAGTCTTGTAAAAAAATCATGTAGATATTCTTCACATTCACATTATATCCACACTTCAACTATATATAAAGTATATCGTAAACAATATAATTCAAAATATATAACGATAATCTATACTAATATTATAAAGAGGTAAAGTTCGTGAGTTTATGACGTTGTAGGGGATAATCACAGGTCCGATTTGAAAAATTCTTTCAGTGTTATATAGCTCATTTATCGAGGAAGGCTATAGGCTATATATCATCACGCTAAGGCCAATAGCAGCGGAGCAATAATGGAGAATGTTTCAAAATCGGGGTTTTTTTTCCACTTGAGAGTTTCCGCTGTGACTTAGCGTTAGCCTGAAGTAACTATTCCACGCGGATGAAGTCGCGGGCAAAGGCTAGTAGTAAATATAGCAGTTAAAATTAGTATTCATAAATAAGCGTTAGTTTGCTAAATTAATGTCAACAATGATGTCAATTGTATATACATAATTTTCTTTGATAGCGATTGAAATATTCATATAAATTATGTATTTTAGGTTAATATTAAACGTTCATATTTTCCTTGACGGAATAACCGAACGAGATAGATGTCGCATGGAGATAGTCACCACGGACCAATTATGAAATAAGGAATGAAAGTTATAAATAATTAATTAATTAGCAATATAAAAAAACGCTTATCGCTTTTACAACAACCACGAACCTCGATGAGTCCGCTCAGCAAACGAGTTGCGGGAAGATGCAATGATAACTGTTTAAATTTTACACATAAAACATTTGTCGCCGTTATTTAGTAGCAGTTGTATGAAATAAACGGTACGCGATCTCATTCGTTTTTATTTCGTAGCAACCAGCAACTTTGCTTATTATTTAATATACAATTACATTTTTACTAAAGAATATAAAAATATGTTTTTTTTTTATTGCCAACTTCATTAGAGGTCTCATGTTAAACACAGTTTTTGGTGAGATCTTATTCTCGTATACTTTTTTCTGTCAATATTTTTGAAGTGAAAACTTTTTTGGGCGCATTATGCGGTATTTTCTGGCAGGAAATAAACTTCTAATTTCGCGTCATGACATGTTAGTAAGTATGAGGTATTGCATCAAACTAGCGCGATGTGTGTCGTCAGCCCATATGTTTGATGAATTAATAAGTTCTATATAATGTTTATAATTATTATTGGAAATGGCAATAGATGTGAAAGGGAGACTAATGATAATTTCAATTTACAAATTATGACATTTCAATAATTCATAATATAATTAATTTAAAAATTCAAAATAGTACACAGTTATTCCATTGTATTCAGTTTTCACTCATGTTGGCAGTCCTTATGACTGCCCCAACTTTTTATTGTTCATAATATTGTGTTATGATATTACAAGTATCTTGTGATAATCTCAATGTACTAATAAGTAACCCTCCTGTTAGAAATTTTCTGGGAGTTTTTGTGGCATCTCAGAATTAATACCCCGTTGTATTATTTTCCATCCACTTCACTTGTGCACAGTAACCGAACTGTGTTTCGTAAAATGCCACAAAGGTTACAAAATATAGAGTCAAATAACACAAGATTATGAATGAAATATTAAAGCCACAACGTGACAAACCAAGATCCCGCCAAAAACTGCCAGATCAGCATTACATTTCTTATGTTATGTTTCAAGTAAATAGTTAAACAAAGAATTCTTGCAGTTTTATTGATATTCTATGATCTATGTAAGAATGAAAAAAAAACGAGCATATGATAAGTAAATATATGACAATAAAAATATTACGCAACGAGTATTCAATATATAACATATATTCGAGTTCGGAGCTGTCACAGACAACACAGACTAAAAATACAATTCCAATGATTAGATAATGAACATATTTTAAATGTATTCTGATATAGGTATTTATTATATTAATTACAATTTATTTTCTATTGTATTATAATGATAAGTAATTTTTTAGAAATTTGTGTAATTTATGATGAGTTATTCTTGTTGACTGAATTACTTATCGATTTCTGACGTTTTATTTCTACTCATTTGATATTAGTTGACTATAGATAATATTTAATTACTTTTTGTTCTCTCGTTTTCTATATTCTGTGTTGATTCTTTATGTTTTTAATTACAGATAATTATATATAAATGTCGGGAAATTTCCGTCGTTTGTCTTAAATCTTTTTCCGCTTACAACTGTTCATTTAAACCAAACGATTTCTGTTGTTTACGATGCCAACAGGCTGTGCACACAGGGTCCGAGCGACTACGAAACGTTCTCACGACGCTGTTCCGGCTGGACCATTACAGATTTAGTTTTTTTCTTACCTCGAGTGAACCTGTTGAATTCTATTAGATGATTTCTATGGTGAGATTTTCCGGTTAACATCGGGATATGTTTATTTATTCTATATAAAAAAAGAATAGTTTCACTCGCTAGTTTCGTGCGAGTACGCCAGACAGATGGGAGACTTCGATTAAAATTTGTCAACGGATTTTTTATTTAGTTTCTGGTAACTATAAATGTATATTACATACTAAGATGTTATCGTGTATTTGTTTGTGAATTTAAATATGCTAGCGTGCGTAGTGTGTACTTCAAAATGCCCAATTACAATAGGATGTCCTTATACTGTTTTCTTAATTGAAATCTAAGAATTAACTAAATTGTAGTAAGCTTACAGTAAAATTATTCGAATTTGATCCCACTCGAATGTGTTAACAATGACCCATCATTACCATAAACAGTTACGCTAAATATATAGAAGTTAAAAAAAATGCTATAAGCGTATTTTTATACATTCCAAGGCCTCTCTATTCTTAATCATTTTCATCCTAAACAGCATAACCGATTTTGTTTTTTTTTTTTTGGTTTATGGAGTCCTGTCAAAATCAGTCTAAACGTTTCGGAGATCAGACGTAACAAACAGTTAGACATTTTTTTTTTATATTTGTTTTTGGTAATTCCCTGGCAATTTCGTAAGACGCTGTTATTTTGACATTACAAACAAACATTTCAATTTTAGTTATTTGTTCAAATAATCTATCTATCTTCTATACATATAATAAGAATGTAAATCTAACGTGTCTGTACTTTTTCAATTCTCGTGAAAAAGATTGTTGCAAGTGTCTAGGAATAAGTAATAGAATACATTTCAGTCATTTTTAGAAATGTCTGTCTGTCTATCCATCTGTTTGTACGAACACGCATCACTGTTGAAGTACTGGCTTCACAATAAAACTTTTTCAAGAAAATTATATTATATATATAAATATATATTAATATAGCATATCTTCGAGAATAACTTACTCTTTATTTCATTACAGTCGCTCCACTCTATCAACAGTTATTATAATATTAATGACGACGCGGCGTAAATAGAAAACTAGATAAGTAAATGGACTTAATACATTCAGATGACTTTATTAATCACTGCTAGTTATTATAATAATTTCTCTGTAATACTATGATTTCCTCACGATTATTTCCAATATCAAACTCATTGTAACGGGGCCTTATTTGATAACTAAAAAAAGAATTTTCTAATAAGTCTAAATTATTTAAAATACGGAGTTTCGGAGAATTTCAACCACAATCACGGTGACACCAGATTTTTATATATTAGATTAATAAAATAAAATCAAACATATGATGGTCTGCGCAAACTCAAAACAAAATATCAATATTACATGTACACAGGCCGGTATACTATGCGTCGCTAGTCTAATGCAAGCGTAATACGTTATGAGCATGCCAATGTCATCGGCGATGAGACGGTCAGTGACGCGAAATCACAAAATTTTACCCATCCAAAAATACAATACAATATCTGACACAAGTGCAATACGTCACGAGCATGTCGACGTCATCGGTGACGCGAACCCATAAGATCTTGCTCTAATTTTTATTTTAACCTTTTATGGAAATATTTTTATTTTAAATCGCTCAACGTGGATAATAAAGTTTTCAATTCGAAAACCCAATAGGATCGTTGACAAACAGAGGAAATAATCGTACTGAATTATTTATCTATTGCCTATTTATTTCTTATATTAGGTATTTACCTATGAAATTGCCGTTTTGTATGAAAAAATTTAAACGAATTTTTTTCATGTATTTTTTATTTGTATTAATCGAAGTAATCACCCATGCAATCAATGCATCTTTGCCAACGCAGTGGCAGTTTATTGATGCCCTTTTTAAAGAAATCAGCTGGACGGGAGGCAACAAATTCTTCAAAAGCAATTTTGTACTGCCTCTCGGGTATTGAATTTTTTTCCCGCCAAGGAGTTATCCAAATTCTGGAAAAAGTAGTAGTCTATAGGCGTAAGGTCTGGTGAGTAGGGTGGATGACGGAGAACTTCCAACCCCAGTTCTTGCAACTTGGAGACCGTCTGCTGTGCAGTATGAGGTCGCGCGTTGTCGTGCAGGAGCAGCGGAGACGGGCGATTGACCAATGCTGGTTGGAGATGTGCCAGCTTCTCCATCATTGTGTTCAGTTCTTCACAGTACACATCTGCAGTAATGCTCACCCCGTTTGGTAAGAAGCTGTGATGAATCACACCGGCGCTAGACCACCAAACAGTGACCATCACTTTTCTAGGGGTAAGTTTTCGTTTAGGGCATTGTTTAGGTGCTGAACCAGGATCCAACCAACTTGCTGAGCGCTTGCGGTTATCAAACTGAATCCATTTTTCATCGCAGGTAACAATGCGGTTCAAAATTCCTTCATTTGTGTGTCTGTTGAGCAGTGCAAGGCACGTCTCGACGCGTACTTCGCGCTGGCGATCATTGAGTTCGTGAGGCACCCATTTGTCAAGCTTTTTTACCTTGCCAATTTGACGCAAATGGACTAATATTGTTTTAACGCTAACGTCGAAAGCTGCTGCTAATTCAGCCGTAGATTGTGTATCATCAGCTTCCACAATCGCTTTTAATTCGTTATTGACGAAAAAAGTAATCGGACGGCGGGGAGGTTTATTTTTCAGGACGAAAATCCAAGAAGGGAGGAGAGCAAAAAAAGAAAGGTGGTGGGTTGGATTGTAGTTCACAAATAGGGGGTGTGCCGCTTGTGCCGCGTTGCTGCCACGACAGTACTCATATTCCATAATTACTCGAATTTTTAACGTCTCCATGATGACAAAAAAGATTGAAATGCGGTGAAAATGTAACACTAATCAATAAACAAATGACTACGTTTGGAAAAAGAATTCCATGTTTTTAAAAACAAATTAACTTGAAATTAGAATTTTTAGCCAAACAAAAATTATTTTGATTTGAAATGGCCAGTACTGCAGAACGGCAATTTCATAGGTAAGACTAGGTCTTTATATTATCCGAACCGATATATATATTACCGATTATATATGAGTCCTGTGATACTTTTGTCAAGACCTTGACTACACTTTGGCCCCCCACTGAAAATCAGCGCTGCAGTATAACCCAGATATATGCAGCATGTAGCAGAATGGGGGTGTCTTTCTTGGATAACTAATATAAAATAGTATTGGATTGGATTGTTGGACTTACAAATTATTTAATGACGGATATTAGAATCTTACGCCTCGTGGCGCAGTGATAACAAACTACTGTCCAGTAGATATATCGCCGCATCGATTTCCATGGCTGGCTTTACGTGCCATCAGCGTGATTATCAGTTCAGTGATTGGATAAATTGGTTCAATTATCGTAAACCCGCTGAGCTTGGTTTGAAAAAAAAATGGATGTCTATGGAATTAAAATAAATGTAACAGTAATAAATTAAACAGTTAGCTTAATGCACGTAGTAAGTAGAGCTTAAAGTATTTCATAATTGGCTATTTCTGACGAATTTCTTATTAAAATAGCTGAGGTTAATCAGAATGAAGATATGATGACAGATAGGCTGATGTATGATGATGCACGTATGACCAACGTAAGTAAACTAATTATAACTTTTTTATGTGAAAAGTACGATTCACATGCTGGCGTAATAATTGGAATTAAATATTCATATACCCAAATTTTATATGATCACAAAATTTATGGTGGGATCTTGCGTTCATTTAGGTATAAAATTAGTGTATTATGCATAATATCATTTTGAATGCTTTTTCCTCTACGCGACTGTATCTCTTATGTAACAGGCTTTATTAAAATAAGTAGCGTTACAAAATGAATAATAAGTTAGCTTAATACTGTAGTTGCCAAGCAGATTTAGAAATACGATCAGGCAACAAGAAATTATGTAAACCAATAGGGAATAATTCAGTTACTGTCCGCACGTAATGTTGATTAGAAAGACTAAGTGTACGGCCTGAGTGCATCTGCGTTCGGCGGTGCGTCCAACGGGGCGTCCAGCGTCCAAGAGCGACGCTCGCGCGCCACTCAGGACACTCACGTATTAAATGCATATGTTTGAAACGAACGCCGGACGCGACGCCACGCTCGACGCTCGATTGTAGCGTCCACTCTGGTCGTACACTAACACGTTACTTTAATTCTGAGATGTCACCAAAATTGTCTGGATAGTTTTACCAAGAGGACTTGGTGGGTCTGTGTCAAAAATAACAGCAGTACTCCTTACACAGCATTATCTGCAGCTTATGTGGTCTTAGAAGCTGATTCAGTATAAAGTACCATTTTAACCTGAAATGGATTCCCGTTTCTTTGCAGCCGTTTTAGCCTTGGCCTCAATCCAACGCTCAAAGTCGCTGTCAATAACTGATATGGGAATACTTTGGAGCGTAGCAGTTAGATGAAGTTAGAATGGAATAAGTTTCGTGGAATGAAATCTTTTTTTTTCTTGAAGGCTCAGTCACCTGTAAAAAAAAAAAAAAAAGAAAAAAAAAAAAAAAAAAAAAAAAAAAAAAAAAAAAAAAAAAAAAAAAAAGGGGAAGGGGGGGGGAAGGGGGGGTGTTGTTGTTGTTTAGAGCTATACCATATAACATAACACACATGCAATATTATAGTTTAAATTAAATTGATACAATTCCTTAGCACGTTTAAAAGTACGGTCAGACAATAAAGAGTTATACAAAGCAATATGAAACGACAAGATTCTGTCAAGATACAGTGCACATCTTTGATGAGTTCGCAACTCTGGCAAAATGGTGATATCACTTTACGCATCGTAAATGCGAACTTTGTAGATGGAATATGGTCTAAGCGTAATCTCATTCCCGTGATCGCTTTTCGATGGCTAACAGTAATATCATCAATCCAGAGTGACGTGTAGGGAATGCAGACGAATCGCTTTGTACCATATTCTTTTTTTTTTGAACGTTTATCAAAATACTCCAAGTTTGAAATTAGATGGTTGTGTGCAATCCTGTCCTCTTTTAATGTTATTCTTATTATATTTTATCATGTTATTAACAATTGGTAAGCCATCATCATATATTAAAAAAAAAGCAACAACCAGTTTAAAATTCCCGACTCAAGTATTGCTATTGGTTATTCACAGATAAACGTGAGTATGTGAATCGTACTTTACATTTAAACGTTTGAGATCTTGAGCGCTCTAAAGTAGAACTATGTTAAAAGGTCCAATCAAAATAACTATTTCGCAGTAGGCGATAATTGGCAGCGGTCGGCGTTTGCACAGGATGAGAGAACGGCCATTCCTCGAGGTAGCTAAATTACTCCAACTTATTATTTTAACTTTGATTTTAAAGTTATCTTTTTTTACAACAAATATATCATTGTTTTTTCTTGGTAATAATGATTATCGAGATAACTGTTTATACAAGAAAATCGCTTTTGTTTCTTTTGTAATATGTATAAAATATTATTTAATTTATGTTATCAGTGTAAAAATGTGTAACCATTTTTAATTTATACGAATACATAATTTGAGCATCTGCCAGTGTCAATGCTTAAATGGTATGTATATACTATTAAAACTCAAACCTGCTTATAATTAACTAAGTAGCTAGTACTAATAACATGTAATTAGGTATAGTAACTAGGTCATGCGAAGATTTAAGATTTTGTTTTTGATTTCAATTGGCTTTTGTGCATACACATATTTAGATTTTTTATTTGTTAGCGATAACTGATATTTAATATATGACAATTGTATCATCGCTTAACCCCAAAAACCTCTTTGTCGATTTTACGTAATCTCTATTAAATTTTACAACCACAGCTTATTCCCTATTGAAATCTGTTATGATATATTTATAACCTAGGTCCTAGACAACATTCTGAAAAAAATCCTGTGAAAGTGTAACCGACAGTGGTTTGGTCATTTCGAGGATTATCGCAGGAAAACTACAGATACGTACATTTTATTATCTTAATGAGTTATATATACCTACCTATACGATTGACTTTTTTATATAGTTTCCAGGTACGCGCTTGGTCTCGTTCGTACTTGACGGTAAGTCAAAATGCTTGCCCGAAAGATTTACTCTTCGCTTGAGCACTCCTATATTGTATGCTTATAAAGACAGACGCCGGGAGTGAATTGCTCTCCTCAGCTATGTGTAAATGGAAGAAGCGAGTAGATAAGATAAGAGTAGACACTTTTACGGCATCTAGTCGTCTTTCAGTGAAACGGGAAGGGTGAAATAAGCTCATGATATTCCTATGCACAATATATAATGTGTAACCAGTAGAACACAGAGAGGCCAGTTATTATTCGTCGCTACTCTAGATAATGTTTTAAACGATGCCCATGAAAGAATATTTATTAACACCTGGAAGACACAATTTTATTTTCGGATACACTTGAAACATAAGCTAAATGTATAGAAGTAGCGGTTAGTTGCATTACAGAACCCAATGTTAAACCATACTAAAAGTGTCCGGTTAATTACTGGTGAAGTCATTCACTCTTCGACGCATTAATGACGCAATTAATCGCGATACATAATGCAGATGTTAACGTATCGCTTGAACAACATTTAAAAGGTCTGAGAGTGCATTAGTTACTTTGTTGCGCGCACGCATACCACACGCTTACTTTGGCAGGAAATTACCTGGAAGAATAGCCTTAAATGTACGCTCATAAAGATAGACTAGGTTCTGCTTGCGTTTTCACTTATTTTTTTGTGAAGACACTGCATATAATTTTGATTAAATTATGTAAACTCTTTAACCATAAAATTGAACCGCTTGGTATATTCACATATTAATTTGCAAGTTTAATGTTCATCATTACATAGTATAAAATAAAGTCCCCAACCGCGTCTGTCTGTCTGTCTGTTCGCGATAAACTCAAAAACTACTGAACGGATTTTCATTCGATTTTCACCAGTGGATACAATGATTCATGGGGAAGATTTTAGTATATAATTTGTCAAGATTTTATTTATAGTCAGGGCGGGACAGCGTCTGCCGAACCCGCTAGTAACAATATAAATTCGAATAGAAATTCTTATAACAGGTTTGCTAATAAGAATTAAATGAATAACGCCTTTAAATTACAATGTAAGTAGGTACTGAATTTTGAGGTTTCTGAAAAGTCTTAGTACAGTAGAAGAGATGAATAGTGCTGCAAATTTGGATTCACCAATAGATTCCAAAGGTACCAGTTTATAAAAAAAATCATTTTGTGAATTGGACAAACAAACAAATGCAGCTTTTCACAATGACCATAAAAGTGTTCGTAGATTAAGTATTTATTGCTACTATGGTAAGGCGTTTGAAATTACTGCCATTCACTTTTTACTCCATTCTAGTAATTGGGTGTATCGTTCTAATATCTGCTTATCATGATGAACAGGTGCTTCGATGGTTGGTTAACCAGACCATTGGAAACACTTATAAAAATGTTCAGTGTGAATTATACATGAGCTGAATATACTAAGGTGCTCATAGATGTCTTTTTATAACTTTAACTGATATTAACTGGCTATATAGCCGATGATATAGTAGGCTACAACTTAGAATAGATATTTTTGCTCACATACATATGTCGAACTTAACTGTAAGTGCTTGGTTATAAATTTTGGAATATTTTGATATATTAAATATCGAGGGAATTAAATGGAGATCAAATTTAATGTGAATTCCCGCCAGTATCGCCACATCATCTTGTAAGAGATCCATTGCAGGGTCAGAAGCCTTTTCCTGAAGGAAGCTATGGTCATAATCACTACAATAGCTTACGACGTTGTCGGTTTCAAACTCCGAGGAATCCTCACTTTCATGTTATATCCTCAATACTACATCACTACAATAGCTTACGACGTTGTCGGTTTCAAACTCCGAGGAATCCTCATTTTCATGTTATATCCTCAATACTACAAGATTAGTCTCGGGTTCGGGTTTTCTCGCATATTTTTCTTCACGCGAATTCCGAAAATTTCGTTGGTACATCTTGGGGTTCAAGTCTACGGACATAGTATTGACTTTTCATCGATCAAACCTCTCGACCATCACGACTCGTCAGGCATTCAGTATAAATAGGTGAAACATCGAAAGAAGGAAACGAACGATTTTGAAAATTCTATTAAAGCCAATGAAAATACATAAAGAAAGGAGATTAATAAAATAAGTTACATTATAATTTCTGGTATACAAAGTGTGCCATAAAAGTTTGTAAACTTGTCTTAGTTTATATCAATAACTACGAAGGTTAGATAAATTAATCTAGATACGTGTCCAAGAGAAACAAAGACTCCTTGTGACGTCATTAATCACTTAGAAACCCTTTTAAGCCGGAGTCGTTTGCCTCGGCCCTAATCGAACTTAAAGAGTATTGCGACATCTGAACTTTATAACCTTATAAAGGCAACAGTTTGTCTTGTACAGAAGACAATGAAATATGTATAGGTAGTTGCGGGGTTATACTTGAAGGTAAATTTAATGATTTGATACAATTATTTATTATTGCAATGAAAGTAAATTATGATATTGTTGTCTAATTTGTGTCAATCACAGATAAACTGTTACTTCTGAGATGTTAAAATTGCTTATATATAAATACGTGTTCTCGCTTCAGTTGAGAACATGTCAAATCTATACTAACTAGCTATACTTAGCTAGTTTTACGAAGAAAGGGAGTGAGTAGTGTTGGTACTACCGTAGCAAATGCTGTAGGAGAAGAACTACAGTTTTTTTTACAGTAAAAAGAAAGTGGTACGTTAACTTAGCGGCCATTCACAATATACGTTCGTACTTATGGGGAAGGGGGTGTCGCTTATTTTGAGAAAATGTGATGATGTGCACACATCTCAGCTCGTCAAATTTTTTTATATTTTTGTTTTATCTTTACCATGCTTTTAATTACTTTGCTTTGCATTCCTTTTTTTTCGAAATTGAAGAAATATATTCCTTATTAATTGCACTATATCATGTATGGGAGGGACTATTATTCGTGGCGTATAGGGGACGGGGGTTTAAAAGGTAAAATTTTACGTGGCGTATTTTAAGAACGGCCAATTACTTGTTACAGTCAAATAACAGCTATCATCAGTCTTATCTAATGAGTATCGTCGTCGAGAACCGGGCAATTCCATGGCAAAAACCTCTAGTTTCCAGCTTCAGTAAAGGGTGTGTAAGTCACCATACCTTAGCCTAATGCTAATAAAAGTCTACCATTAACATTTCCTTAACCATATATAATTAATTAATTCGTGTTCTGAAGTGAAAAAATACAAATAAAACGAAACGATTAAAATTGAATGCAAAAAGTATCTAATTCATTATACAAAGATTCGAACTATCAAGTCTTATATCCATTCCTATTTACAATCTGGATCCAGGCCTTTTGCGTTGACGAACTGTTGATAGACAACTCAATGAGGCGAATATAAAGTGACCACTTGGGATTAGCGCTAGGGACGGCGATTCTTCAGAAAAAAACGATTTTTAAATCGATTCGAGTCGTTGTCTGTGGAATCGATTCTTGAAAAAAAGCGAGGTCTAAAGTATCGATTATTCAAAAATGGACCTCCATATTTTTTTAGGCCTTTTATTACTTAATTATATATTATTGTATAGTTTTATTTTTATCTAAATAGAAAAAATCAATTACGATTTTATGGAGATCGATTCAATGTTTAATGTCGAATGAAATAATCGATTTTTCTATGTCTTAAAATGACTATTCATTCTCAGATCGCCATCTCGAATTAGCGCTATCCATTGACGAAACGACGGGATGTAGAATATTGCAATCACTGTTTGTATCTAAAGTTTAACTGTAGCATTTTATATCCAAGCCAACTTTTCAAAGTTTTTGTGGAGGTACATTTATTTATCTAGATCTTCAAATATATTGACAGAATTTACATATTGACGTTCACTTGTTCAATCGCCATTTTACTTTATTACATGGTCATACTGTAAAGGGAAGAGTTATTCTCATTTTGTTTACTACTAGTAGTTGTTCATAATAACGGATAACCAATCAACAACAAAATAATTGTTTTCATAAATTTTTGTTTTGTTTTATTTTTGGCAACCAATTTTCTAGATTATTACTACGATTATCGAGTGGTTGATAATATTTACAATGTTCGTGTCATACTTCCAATATTCCAACAAGATGGTGGAAGAATTCATGCTCCGTGGCATTATTATCCATCCACTTCATTGGTCCACAATAACCGATCTATATTGCGTAAAATGCCACAAATATTACAAAATATAGAGTCAAATAACACAAGATTATGAACGAGATATAAAAGCTAAACACATGACAGATTAAGATTCAGCCAAATACTCCAATTTTCAACAATTTGTTATATATTGCGTGGGAATAATATACTAAATTACAGCTCTTATAATAATAATTCCCACTCAATCAAATTGAACACGTTTACAAAGAAAAAAACACATTTAGAAGTCAATGAATGATATATTGGTTACAAAAGAGATACAAGCTCGACGATTTTGCTGAACACACGAGAATCAGGTCGGACCTTCAAATAAATCTAATACGAAAACGATTGTAATCGATGTTCCCGCCCACGTGCCATCACCGTGGTTATAGAATTAATGAGTTACACCTCGGATTACGGGCGCAGCGTTGCACGAAACAGCGTTTCTCAATTTTTATCTATTTTATTTTGGGGGCTTTTATTCCACCGAAAATATCAGCCCCATTGTTCTCCAATCTTTCTATTTTCATCAGGAGAGTCGCTGATGAGGTATCATTACCGAGTCATACAGCATCTTAGCTTCAGCCGAACAGGGTTCAACCAAGATACTGTGACAAATACCTATGTTCTGGCAATTACTTCTCATACAACTCATTAATGACTCTCTTACAACGTTGTTTTTGGCATACTTCATCATCAAGTGATGCACATTATAATTTTTTCTACATATAAAATTAATTTTTGTTTCCTAAACTTTTGGACTTGGTTGTAGTACATAGACCACTATCTCACCAGCTGTTATAAGCCGATGCAGTCTAGATAGTAAACGTGCTAGACGTAGTGAGGGACTAACTCTCAGGTGCTGCTACCGGAACACTACCATATATATTTGGCAACAGATTTTCGCCTTGTGAATGGTAGCTAGACAGGAGAGCTTAAAATAAATACCCTACGGCCATGCGAATATTAAATTCATTGTTTTTCTTACAATTTAAAGGTTTAGTATTTTCATTTTTCTGCTTTCCGTCTCCCATAGTGTCCAGGTATTTACAACTCACAAAAATATGAGATGCATTAGTGATATTTCCATTCCTCTATATCGTTTTGAAGTTGTCCATCGCAAATATAGTGATATCCATACTTCCTTCTAAACGACGAACATAAAGAAATAAGATTATGTTATATTATTGTAAAATGTAATCTCAGCGTTTGTATTCGCGTCACTTGTTTTTGCCCTATTTAATTATAGAAAAATCCAGTGTCATGATGTTTTGCCACGACGAACTCCGAAACTCACTCACTCAACCGATCTTTATGAAAGTTAATAATTGGTATTTATGTATAATTTGGTCGAACTTCAGAGATAGGATAATTTATAGTTCGATTAATGGCGTCAATATCTTTAGTTACAAATTAAATGATTGTCAATGTTGATTATTGTTATTAAACCTAACTTTCATCAGTCTCGAACAGATGGCGCTTTAAATTAGTTTGTTGACCGAAAACTGTAGGACCGACTGTTATAAATAGCTCATAGATGGCGCCACGTTTCAATTTTGAATTTCTTTTTTAACAACAGTCACAGCAACGTGTGGCCGCATCAGCTAGTAATATATAAAATACTATTACTACTATTATTTATGTATCTTACTTTATATATCTTATTATAGGTATAGTTCCGCACAAAAAGAGCTATCATTAAGTAACATATGATTGCGTTGCTACAAATTACGTCATTCAACGTATTCACATACAAATGTGACAAGATATCTTGATAATGAACCATGAAAAGGGTATTAATTATGTTTGGTCTGATATAGTCATCGATTGTAATAATATTTTTAGAATGATGTATGACATATCAACAATCAGTTGCCATCGAAACCGGTGAACCGTCGAAATGCACATGTCCACACTTTCTTTGGCATCGCGCCGTTTTAACACGAAGCTAACAAAATTAAAAACGTAACATCGATTAAACATCGTAGCAAAAAGATATTTAAAAACTGATTATCATAATAATTAAAACAAATTATTAGGGTAATGTAAAAGATAATTTTGATATTGTTAACATATTTAATTTTTAACACTTTACTAACAAATTTGACCATAGTTCTTTCTTTTTTTTTAATTTCAGTGTTATTGAGTGTTTCTTACCAAAGAGTGTATACGTATTGTAGATTGTAGAGGTTAGGAGCGTGCAGTACTACGAATAGAGACTTATATAATAAAAAGAGCGACCAGTCGATAGAATAAAAAAAAGGATTGTGTGGTTTTATGAAACCACGGTAAAAGTGAAACTTTTTTTCACACTATAGCCATTTAACTAATAATAGTCTATACACTACACGGTCAGCTGCTGCGAACTATAGGCGCCGCCATATTGGCCCTGGCTGCTCTGACGAGCGCCTTTCACTTTATCCCTACTCCGCGGCCGACCATCACGCGACATGCAACACACAGACGAAAAAGTTTGAGACGATGTAATAAAAGTTTCACTTTAAAAAGTAAGTCGCTTGAGAAATGGAGGAGAAAAAGGTGAAATGACTTATTTCCTCCAATTAATGTATTGCATAAAGTGTCGTCCGTAACGAAACGTTAGTAACGAAAAGTGAAACAAGCGGTGTGGCGCTTATTTTATTTTCTCTGCACATATAACATATTGTTAAGATAACAAACCATATAGACAAAGTCGCGGATAGCAGCTAGTTATATAATAAAAATAACAATGTTTATGTGTATAGAAAATATTACCAAAGATTGAGAAGCTTAGTAATCAGTACCTAGGTATATGTGGGTGACGGAGGTCATACAGACAATAAATATTTAGTATACATTATCACGTTTTGATACTCACGATCTATACAAAGTGTTTATACCTTTTTAAAAGTAATTTTGCTTTTCTATACTCTGGTAAAAATTTACCAGACATATCCACTTGTTGAATGGATATCGCAAGTCATTAGTACTGAAATATTAGCGTGAATTATATGCAATATAAAATTGTTCAAATGTATATACACGTATAAGGTGTGGTGGTCGAATGACTTGACCGGTGGAATATCAATCCGATGTCCGCAGGTCCGAACCTAGGCATGTACAAAGGAATTTTTCCTAACTCGCATACATTTACTAATTTAAACTGGTAACACTATCGGTTAACGGTGAAGGAACACATCCTGATGAAACCTGAACTTGAGAAATGTTTTTGTAGTACCATTTGTTGTTGGAAAACATATAACTATGAACATAGATTTCGCCAATATGGATTAGGGTGGAGTGAAAAAAACAAATTTTTTTTTTCTTAGCCTGGGGGTCAAATTTGTAGCTTATAAAAAACAAAAATTTTTTAAAAAAAAAAAAAAAATTTTACTCAACATCTTGAGCCAGCCCACTCATTTTTAAAACTAATTACGAGTAAAAATATTTGGTTGCAAAAAAAAAAATTTTTGAAGGCGTTCTAGAAACTTCAGAGTATCCTCTTTTATGCCAATTAAAAATCACAAGTTAAAAAAAAAATTTTGTGACTATTGTTTTAATTAAAAAAAAAATCCCAAAAAGTACCATTCCTCTTTAGGGCACTAGAATAAAATTTGAGTTGGAAATGATCATAATTGCCAGTTCTTAGATGTTTTAAGAGATTCAAAGACAAAAAAAAATTTTTTTTTTGCAACCAAATATTTTTACTCCTAATTAATTTTAAAAATGAGTGGGCTGGCTCAAGATGTTGAGTAAAATTTTTTTTTTTTTTTCAAAAATTTTTGTTTTTTATAAGCTATAAATTTGACCCCCAGGCTAAGAAAAAAAAAAATTTGTTTTTTTCACTCCACCCTAATATGGATAGTGGAAATCGCCAATACGTCGTGGGCTGGCGTGGTGATTATGCTCATACCTTCTTTCAAGGTTTCTTCATATTCTTCCTCATACCTATGACATATATATTATTTATTAAAAGAAAGCCGTCTGCATGTCAGTTACCTTAGTACTTCAAAACTACGCAACGAATTTTGATATGGTTTCCTCTATCCACTATCGCTTAGATAACTTCGTCCGAAAGGTTTATATATATAATAGATGTGTATTTTATTTATATGAAGTAAAGAAAATTCACCGTATTCTAATAATGTCGTACGGATTTTTCGAGCATTTTCATTGAAAACGCTGGCTAAATCTTATGAGTTACAACAAAATGATGTATTACAGTATATACGAAATAGCAAAGTGACAAAGAAGTTGGACAATAATAGGTTAGCATCGTACGAACATATTATGAGAACAGATGAAAGTTATGTAACAAGAAAAGTGTTGAGTATGAAGGTGAACGGATATAGGAGTAGAGGAGATGGAAATAGGTATGGATGCATTGTGCGAAAAATGATATGACAACTCACAGAGGTGAGTGGAAGAGGAATGGAATATCTTTGAAGATATCAGAGAATTGAAATAACGCGCTACAAAAAAAAAGGTTGTGTGAAGATTTTTACCAAGTTTTTATGACTTTGATGAACAGTAAATATCAAAGAGGTACATTATTGATCTAAATCCTTTAGACACTTATGATTCCATATTAATACTTTCAGCCATGCGAAGCCGTAGCGAACCTTTATAAGCGGTAAGTTGCACATCCACTGAAGTAACTGGACAGTGATTAATTTTGGTTATATTAGTAATTATTTTTTCTGAAATGAATTTACATATCTCATTAAAACTTTGGTAGGTTTTTTCACCCAAGCCCGCTTGCCTGGCTAGCTACTATCCTCATGTTGTAAATCTATCGCCAAACACCTGTTGGTGTGTTCCGGCAGCTGCACTTGAGAGCCAGTCCCCTGTACGTCTAGCGTGTCTACGATCTTAGATCATATCGTTATTTACCATCACATGAGTTTCTGGTCAAACGGTAAAGACCTATAAAGTATTTTTCTATTTGAATCAAATGTTCAATGCCTTCTATTATCGTGGGACTTACGTGGGTATATTTTTGATAAAACAGGAGTTCATTCAGCCGACTCCGTCGATGCCAAACCTTGACCTGCGAGGTTTTTATATTTAAAAAGATCGGAAAAATGGAGTATTATATAATGAAAATATGCATTTACAATAGATTTTAGACAAAATATGCAATAATTTCTATACTCCTACTATTTTGTAGGTGGTAAAGCTACGCTGAAGCTATTAATGGTTTCAGCATGAATGGGCCGGTTCACCCAGGGTATTTCCACCCTCTCATAGAAAACCGACGTGAAGTAACAGTGCTTGCATTGTTGCGTTTCGTTCGGTCAGTGAGAGCGCCGGAGGACCACCTCCCCTCCCCTTCTCCCTTCCCTAACTCCCCCTCTCCCCCAAGACAGGTTGGCAACGCACTTGCGACTCCCCTGGTGTTGCAAGTGTCTATGGACGGTGGTGATCACTCAACATCAGGTGACCCATCTGTCCATTTGACTCCTATGAAATAAAAAAAAAACTCAAATGTCTAAAGCCATGTAATCTAATCAATAGTAATTATAAAATGCTGATCAGTTTTAATATTTTGGGTTTTCATATTTCTACTAATTAGCAATACTAAAAGCTGATGTTATAAAATAGGAAAGAGATAACTGTGAATACAGGCTAGCCTTCCAGAAGGCATTTATGAATTTTGATGGACATAATAACTTTAAACAAATTCAAAATCAAATATCAAAAGTATTAGTATGTCAATATTGGTATGAATTGTAATAAAGTACGCGCATTATTAATTGAAATGTCTCGATATGCAGCGAGGATAAAAACCGAATGGAATATAACTGCACCGATTCGTTTAATATAAATCTAGAATAGTTTTATAGAATACAAGCGGATACCTGCGTCTTTGCGTTGTTTGTTATCTTAAAAACAAATATATACTTTAACAGTGTTATCCGATTACTTCTCTTCTTCTGCGCACGCGCAAAGCCTCTTTCCCACTTCTTCTTTCCACTTCTTCCGCGACAAGGGTATACACATCGCTGAACGCGTAGTACTCACATAAATCGCAATTTTTTAAGGCCTCAATGGCTTTGTATTACCTGAAACTATCGTGATATATTTTTTTGTTCATAGGGAACAAGTGTATTAGAAGTAAAAGTAAAAAATAGTGATGGAAATTTATCCAGTAGTTTTTGCATGATGCGCGTAAAACTGTGTATCACTGTGATCTCTATTGTTTTATGTATATAGATTTACTTAATAAATTTGTTGAGCTAACTCGACAGCTTGTAAGGTCGATAACAAGTTACCTTATGCATCAATAATTATACTACCAACTATAGTTGGTACTACAATCGATTACGTGACCGGACTAGAAACGTTTATTTTGAGTTCAGTCAAATATGTTTACTTAAACATAAAGTATATTTCCAAATAGTGATACTGTAGATCTTTTGAAAACTTTAGGTAGTACACCTACAAATCGACTCCCCCTTTGGGGGTCCACCATTTTCGACACCTCAGACCGCAGTCAGGGCCCTTGGAAGGCCAACACCTGTAGGGGGAGCAGACGCAGTGCCAGGCTGCAGTCCCTGCTCCCCCGCCTAAAACGTGTATGAAGGCACCAAGGGGTTTGATCTCCCATGTAAAAGAAAGGTAGTATAGGAAACTAAGAGAAAATATTTCGATAATATTAAAATTGAAAACTAGTTTGTATGTAGAAACTCTAGATATATTAGGAAGATTACATTTTGTGTCCCTCGTAAATCTGGTCTCATATGTAACCGTAAAACTTTTACTTTGCCACTATCTAGAAGCTATTTTGGTCATCGTTCTCCTATTTATCGACTGTGCTCATCTTTCAAAGGAATATAAAAAAATATAGACATGTTACACGGTTGTTCTCAAGCCTCATTTAAAAACGGGTTACGGTGTTTTTTTTTTGTATTATGTATAGTTTAACTGATTATTCAAATCAAAGTCCAGTACCGTCGTTTTGTCGGGTTTACTTTTACGATTATTTTAATTATTTTTTTGTTAATTTTACTTGGGTATTTAATTAATTCTCGTTTTAGTCAGTTAGTTTTGTCGGTTCAATATACCTTATATTTTTACTAGTGAGCACGGCGGACGTTGACCCACCCTAATAATAAAAAACACCTACACAAATTATACATATACCTCAACCTTCCTCATGAATCACTTTATCTACTGATGAAAGCCGCATGAAAATCCATTCAGTAGTTTTTGAGTTTGGCGCGAACAGACAGATAGACAGACAGACAGACAAAATTAAGTAGTCCGTTAGTGGTATCCGCCGCAAAATACAAACCCGTACCAAACGCTGCGCGTTGTAAAAGACGTCCGCGACATATTTTTACCGACCCTCCCGATGAAATAACGGCAGTGAACGATCAGTACCAGCCTGTCTCTCTAAACAGAGCGTGCTCACGCCCACGCCCGCGTAACCACAGATCACGCTGCCGTGGTCTGGGGGTAAATTTCGCTCCCGCAACCAGACTAAGCCCCCCTCGGCAGCAGCTCAAGCCTAGGTCCGTTCCCTTAGCGTGGAGCCCTTGAGTACGCTGCTCGCGCGATACAGCGACACAAAATCTTACATCACTGCGACAACATTACACATATCACCTCCACACACGTGCACGCATACACGCTTACACATGCAAGTGGAAGGGTTTTATTTTTTATTAATTTTTTTTTCCCTTATCAAACTGAAACAGTTTAGAATATTATCCGATACGAAATATATATAAGGGTTGTTGAGGTATGTATGCTTGGTACACATATATGTTTCAACAACTTATATATGGATGAATAGTTAGCTTAGCTTAGGTTAGCTCAGATAGGTCGCGAAAAAAAAAAAAAAAAAAAAGAAAAGATAGGTCGCGAATTGCATGTATCAGGCAACAGTCAAAGCCGAGGTGTGCCGCGTACCCTTGAGCTAGTTGTCAAAATAAAATCGGCTGAGTGCCTGAAGCGCTCGCCTTAGTAGTCCGGTGAAGCTGTTAAGACCTTGCTTGGTCAATAGCGTAGACAGTTCGAAAAAAAAAAAACCGACAAAATTTTAAAAAATTGCATTTTTGTTATCAGTTGCGTGTATACTTTCACACCCAATCAGTAAAAAAATGTTATTTTGATGTTACATACAGACACTTCTTCTTTTTTATTATATGTATTGATTTAATTGAAACAATGATGTTATAACTAAAAGGCTGTAGATACGTTACCTACATGATATTTTGACAAAACTATTGGCACGATAACGCACACATACGTAAAGTGACGTTGTAACGCCACACTGACTTAGATAAAACGTGGAAGTAAGATGGCATATTATCAATATCGGTGGTGAAAAAGAAATAGTTATATGTTACTTAGATACGGGCGGATTGTCGGTGCAGCGGTCAAAAATAAGCTAGTTAGCCAAGTTTTAACAAGGCGCTGTCGAACCATATATGACGTATCTACTGCTTTTTAGTTATAATTTCATTGAATTGAAATTACAAGGTAATGAATGCACATAATAAAAATTTAGAAGCTTTATTTCTTAAGGGATTATTATCTAGCTAGATTCTTATACAGCATAGAAATATAATTTTATCCTCAGTAGTTATAATTATTAATATTAGTCAAGTTCACTTTAGCAAAATGTTATTAATCAGATGATTTTGTGAACATGATTATTAAATTAAAAAACATTATAGTTATTAATGCAGACATACGATTTTAAATAGTAATATATTCTATGATACAATATGCCATATATGTGCTGGAATTCGAACCTACTTACAATCTTAAGTTTAGTATTGATTTCGCGATTTCGTCCTCGTAAAATAGTTACTTTGGGCCAACGCTAACATGCAGCGAAAACTCTCAAAAGGTAAAAACCCGATTTTGAAACATTCTTCATTGGTGCTCCGCTCCTATTGGTCTTAGCGTGATGATGTTTAGCCTATAGCCTATCTCAGTAAATGACCTATCTAACACTGAGAATTTTCAAAATCCGACTAGCAGTTCGTATGATTAGCGCATTCAGTCAAACAAACAAATCCTCCAGCTTTATAATTTTAAATAGATTAAATTTAAAAAAAAATGTCAATATCATAGAATTTGTAAAAAGGTTAGTTATGATTACAATAACTAACAACGTAATGCATTACTCCTACGCAACAGATAATAAATTGCTGGAAACATCATTATTTTGGTTTTCATTATCCATTGAAGTCACAACTTGAGAAACAGCTAAGAATTACAATATCAGCAATTCAACAAAGGTGAAATGGGAGCACTTCACTTTACTCACACTTAAGCGATACAGGCAACGGATATTCAGTAATTATTGTATACATAGCAATACGTTACAAAACAGCGAATTATCAGCTATAACAGCTTATAATAACAGTGGGTGTAAAATAATACAACAAAGTTAATTATATATAAACGGGGTGTATATTGTACAATGCAAAATGTATGTAATGTAATACAGCAAATTATCCTAAAGTAAAATAACTAATAACAGTTTATAATAACCGCGATTCTAAAACAACATATCAACGCTATTTATAGATATACGGCGTGTATATTATATTTGCAATTTTTTTTATTGTAGCTCGGCAAAATGACTGTATTATGCCTGATGGTAAGCACAGTACAATCCAAAAACAATGGCGACCACCAAGAGACATACTATCCGTCGCCGGTCGCCGCTGTCATGCCGGCCTGCGTATATAAATTATAAAATTTATATCATACACTATTTAGTAGATTATTAGCTTGCAAAGTCTAAAACCTTTCCTATGTAAAGCCATGAAATAGAGCCTAGATTGAAAGAATAAACAAGTAAAATGTCTAACTCATTGAGATATAAAAAGATGTGACCCTATAGCTAACAAATCAAATAGTCAAATAGTGATCAAGGAAATTCTTATAGATAATAGATAATTATTTATTTATTTAATAACATACTAGCTGTTCGCGCGACTTCGTCCGTGTGGAATAGTTACTTTGGACTAAAGCTAACATGCAGCGAAAGCTCTTAAAAGGAAAAACAAAACGATTTTAAAACATTCTTGATTGGTGTTACGCTCATATTGGTGTTAGCGTGATGATAGGCATGTCATATAGCATATAGCCTTCGTGGATAAATGAGCCATTCCAATTCGGACTAGTAGTTTTTGAGATTAGCGCGTTCAACCAAACAAACAAACCCTCCAGCTTTATAATATTAGTATAGAAATAAAATAGTAACATACTTAAATACTAATTACAAGTTTTTACTTACATAAATATTAACAAACAGAGAAAAAAACAGCTATAAATACAAATAAACAAAAAAAAATGGGTGTTTGTAACCGTCACATGCGATAGAAGTAAAACTTTTTAATTTGTTACTTAGATTGAAACCACATGGCAGCACGGTCGCGCGTCCATATATACATAATTAATTCTATTGTATGATTTTTATTATTATTCAATTTCATTTTTTTTTTCAGAAATTTTTGATTGATTTGTTTATAAACTATTTATTGACAAAATCAAAATATTTAAAAACCGGATGGTACAGAAACGTGACGCCATATTGCCGTAACGGACTTCCGTTGCATTGCCGTTCAGTTACCTCCTAGTCGCGTCTAAAGAAGTTTTAATTCAAAAAACATAATTATTACAAACACAAGGTTAGAATGAATGAGAAATGTCTCTAGACAAACACTAGTTAAGGCACGATACGCTAGAGTAAAATAAATCTACATTATTACCTAAATAATTAAAATATTTCCATGCCCAGATCGGGGAAGTATTCTGTCGATACCTCGTTCTTACGAGTGATACATGTAAGGTTACATCAAAATATAAATTTCTAACAATGCTTTAAAATTCTTCCGAACTCTTAGCAGTGAATAAGATATCGTTTGATCTGACTTCACGTCCACAAGTCTATCTCTATAGCAAACGTCGCTATCAACGGTATATACGAGACTTCGTAATCAACAATCAAAGCTACGTTTCTACAAACAACGGTTAGCGTTATCTAAAGTGGACAGTTGTTCGGTGACGGGTACCTTGTCTCCGATCTAAGGCTATGTACAAACATGCCGTGTTTTATAGACAACTCGGAAGACTTATTTAAGGGAAATGACGTTTAGGTTTTTTTATAAAAATAACTAGTTAACCCGGTCATGCGTTGCTGTGGCTCCTTTATTGAAAAGGAAATTCAAAATTAAAACGTGGTGCCATCTATGACATATCTAAAATAGTCGGTCGCAAGTTTTCTGTCAACAAACTAATTTAAACCGCCATCTGTTCGAGACTGATGAAACTTACAGTTAATAACAATAATCAACGTTGATAAAAATTTAATTTGTAATTAAAATATATTGAGGCCATAAATCGAAATGTAAATTATCCTCAAGTTGGACCAATGAACATAAATACTAACGTTAATGAAGATCGGATGAATAGTTTCTGAGTTCATCGTGGACAAACATTATGACACTGGATTTTTATATATTTAGATAAATGACATACAATACTGTATTAATGAGCAATGACATAAAAATATATATTAAAAAGATGACATAAATAAGATTTTTTAGAACGATAACCTTCTAACGTATTTGTGCGAGGTATGAATTGATTTCGAATTAATTTTTTGTTCATGTTAAAGAACGTACGTATGAATATTTTTCTGTCGTTATGCAAATACATGTATTTCTAGTATATTTTAACTCTATCTATACTGAAAAGGATATGATTCGAGGAATTAATATAAATAACTGTCTACCGTTTTTGATATCTCAAGAAGCATTTTATGAAAGAAAATAATAAAATAAATTCAGGTTATGATGGCCAGTACTTATAGTAAACAAATTGTTGTTTTTTTGTTTACTTTTTCGAAATGACTACGCTATTGACCTAGCAAGGTCTTAACAGCTTCACCGAACTACTAAGGCGAGCGCTTAAGACAGTCCTCAGTCGATTTTATTTGGGCAACTAGCTCAAGGGTGCACGGCACACCTCAGCTTGGGCTGTTGCCTGATACATGCAATTCGTGACCCATCTCAGCTAAACTAAGCTAAGCTACATATTCATACTTATATGAGTTATTGAAATATATACGTGTACCAAGCATACATACGTCGACAACTCTTATATGTATTTTATATCGGATAATTTTTCTAAACTATTTGAGTTCGATAAGGAAAAAATAAAACCCTTCCACTTTCATGTGTAAGCATGTGTGCGTGCACGTGTGTGGAGGTGATATGTGTAATGTTGTTGCAGTATTGTAAGATTTTGTGTCACTGTATCGCGCGGGCAGCGTCCTTAAGGGCTCCACGCTGAAGGAACGGACCTAGGTTTGAGCCGTTGCCGAGAGGGGCCTAATCCGGTACGAAATTTGACAAACAGCTGTGAAGTTCAAGGTATTGCCGCAATTTAGTTCGAGTGCTTCCACTTGTATGTAATATGTTGAAAGACTGATATAGATACCATAGTTTCTGCAGTGAAAAATTGCAAGAAGAGCATGTTGTACTCCACTTTTTGACATGGCAGCGTATTTGGCATCGATCATTTAAATCCTTAAAAGAAATTCGAGTATTTGATTGGGGAAAATATTGCGATCAATAGGTTAAAATTCCTCGAATAAGCTTAAACCTTCGATGGGGGAAACACAGTGATGAATCCACAGCCCGGTGGTTAGATGTTTTATAATAAATCCGCCTGGCTAAATACCACCCTCAAGTAGAAAATCTATCGCCAAGCAGCCGCCAAGTGAAAGATAGATCCTTTTTAGCGTGTTCCTTAAAATCAAGTATTGTAAAGATTGTAGGCAAATGCTAAAACTTATAAGTAATAACTTTGGTATTAGAAAGCAAATGAAAATATAAAATACTAGCCCCTGCCCGCGACTTCGTTCGCGTGCAATAGTTACTTTGGCCTAACACTAACACGCAGCGGAAGCTCACAAGAGGAAACAAACCCCGATGTTGAAATATTCTTCATTGATGCTCCGCGCTTATTGGTCTTAGCGTGATTATATATAGCCTATAATCTTCCTTGATAAATGAGCTATATAGCACTGAAAGATTTTTTTAAATCGGACCAGTAGTTCCTGAGATTACCCCCTACAACGTCATAAACTCACAAATTCACAAACTTTACCTCTTTATAATATGAGTATGGATGAGAAAATAAAAATAAATATTTTTGAATTGAAAATTTCTTGAGAGTTTGCGTTGAGCGATTTTTTGTCGGGGAACTTATGGATTCGCGTCACCGTCGACCTCGACATGCTCTTGACGTATTGCGCTTGCGTCAGATTAGCAACACCTAATATAACGTTGTGTACATGTTATACCGACATTTTACATTGAGCTTATGCAGCCGATCATATTTTTAGCCCAATAGATGTCGCGACCAGAATAATGTTAATAATTTCAATTTACAAAATAGGAAATGATTTAAAAATTAAAAAAGATCACAGTCATTTCAAATAATGGATACTATAATTAATTTCCGCTTCTCTTGGCAGTTCTTATGACTGCCTCGACTTTTTTCTCCACTTCTCATTTTCGTTCATGTCCATTTTAGTGTCATGTAAAAGCAAAAAAAAACGGGTATTAGTGTGTATTGTGCCTATATTTGTAATAACTATCTAAATGTGCACATTGCGCGTTGTTTACGCACTAGTTCTAATGCGTGCCCACGCGTTACGAAACGGCCGCCTCTGGCCTCTTATTTACGAACGTAACTCTAATAAAGCGCCCTCTAGTCTACCATTTAGAATGAATCGTGTTGTGCTTATTTGTATATACTCATCGCCTACGCTATCAAAAAGGTTAGAGAGCAAGCCTCGTCTATCCAAACACAATAAAGTTTTTTTTTGTAGTGTTTTTTTTCTATTTCAATCAATAGGTCATTATTACTATTTCAAAGAGGTAAGAGGTATGACAGTGGGAATTCTCAAATGTTTAAATATACCTGACATTGATGTGTGTTAATTTCGTAATTTTTTTACATTGGTATAATAAAATTCGACAGATTTGACAGAGATATTATATTTATTTTACAAAGTTTTATTATTAATTCAGTTTTTTTGTATGAATTTTGTAATTGATTTCTAACTTCCCCATGGATCAGAGACTTGTAATTTGAAATATAGCCCATAATTGGATTACAATGCAAGAAAACAAGACATACATATGCCTTTTTCAAACCAACTAAAAGGGTGTAAAATAATTTGTCTGAACTTCATGGACAATATACAGATTTAAGAAGTACTACGCATTCAGCGATGTATTTTCTTACCGTGGAGAAATGGGGCAAGCGATGTGTTGCCTAAGTTTTTTCTCTCCATGTAAAATATATTACTAAAATAATAACGACCCACACGAAGTCGCAGGTATCAATTAGTAGTAAATATCGTATTCTTTTCTGAATTTGTATGCAAGTACTTTTATCATTACAGATATGCCACCTCCCATCATATGTAGACATAAAACTCAGAAATATAAATAAACTAAAAATAAAAAAAAAGCTGAGCCAGTTCGGGCTGCCGACAGAAGTGAAAACTCAAAACGTTGCAACAACTGTTCTCTTTTGGATTTTTTAAATTAATTATAGAGTCAATTATTTATATTTCACAATTTTATATTGAAATTATTAACATTAGTCCCCTTTTCACATATATTGGCACGTGGGTCAATAATTATACACATTCATCAGTTTATTAAATAATTAAACTTATGATGAGCTGCTAATTATCAATATTACATGTACACAGGCCCCTATACCACGCGTCGCTATTCTAACACAAGCCGCGCAAGCGCATTATGGCCGGTCACGCTTACTAGCATGTTATCACGTAAAATTATAAGTTTATCTCCTGCCAAAAATACCCTTCAACGTACATAAAAAAGTTTTCACCTCAAAAGTAGATAGAGAACTTGATAAAACCACACGATATTCTAGAAGCATACAACGTCGGTTCTTTCCGCACGTTTTGTTACACCATGTCTCGAATATCAATTTTAAAGTTATCAACAAATAGTGCCATCTGATTTAATTCGGATATTTTTTTTAAATATTGAAGTGAAACGTTTTATGGGAGGCCCTTGAAATTTTGATCCGCAACCTTTTTGTGTAACGAAACACTGTGTCGGGTTAAATGAGAGCTTTGCCTCGTTTGCTTTCAGGTATTGGAGAACAGTGAGAAACACGTTCTTCTTACTTTCTTTTTGAAAGTTTCACTTCTGCCGCGGGTGAAGTATACACAAACTTCTTATTCGTAACCTATTATACATTTAATGTTCATTAACTTATACCCGTGGCTTCATCTGCATCATTTATAATAATAATAGATGTTATGGACCGATGAAAAATAGTGTGTGTGTACTTATGTACACGCGTTAGAAACTATACTTCTTTGACGTAACAAGATAAAAATCTTTTCAAAAATTTGATCTTTCACCTTATTCTATGTTTGTACAAAAAACTACACTAACAATAGAAAAAAGGTATTTAATACATTGAAAGTTTTAATACATAGAAATACAAACAAACAAAATGTTGACTATAGCAACTTCAGGCTTCGTGACGGTGTGCGCGCGCATCGTAATAACTTCAGGGTGTCGGTTTTTCGTGACGATGTGCGCGCGCATCGTAAAAATTTACTCTCATCATTTGTCCCTAACGCGCCAAAAGGAGTATAACTTCAAAAATATAAGAATAAATTGGGAGTAATAATATATTTTGTTAAGAAATCTATAGTACTTATAAAATTAAAGTTTTTTTTAATAACTTTATATTAAATGAAGCTCTAATACCAAAATCAAAAATACTTTATTCGATTTAGGCCCCAAGAAGGCACTTATGTATATCAAAATTACCAACGGTTCGGACAAACAATCCAGTCATCGAGAAGGACCGGCAACAAGCTCGATCGGGTTTATGTTTTTAACAAACACATATTAAAAATACATTAATCTTACAATCATTTTTAGTGAATCCACACAGAGAAGTCAATTCTAAAGATCACCATCGTTCACATATTGTTCCACATATACCTTTGCACACCGAAACCCGCTTGATATGGCGCCTAAACTTACAGTCCGACAAATCGTTAATATGCTATAGGAATAATTCGGTCAAGAGTTTAAAATTAATCTGATTCTATCCGATAGTTATTGAGTGATGTGTGCACAACGACAGACTAAATTTATTTTATATTTATAGAATAATTCTTATGCAGGTATTACAATATATGTGATGCTGTTATTTATCATTCGTTCGCCTTGTGGGACGAGGTTCTTCGGACGCGATAAATAAAAATTGGTATCCGGAGTGATGGATGCCGATGAATTAAATTGCGTTCTCATATCCAGTATTGAAAAATGACAATCATTAGCAAGTAAATTATATTTATAAGCTTTATTTTTATTGGACAAATGAATGAGGTTTTCATTTATTTTTGCACACAGGATAAAAAGACTGCTAGAGATAAAAAGGATCTGTGCTATGATAGGCGTCTGGCTTTGCGCATTCGATTATTTCTAGTGATTTTAATTATAATAGTGATAGCTGTGCCCGCGACTTCATCCACGTGGAACCTTACGTAAAAAACAGTGATTAATAAAGTCATCTGAATGTATTAAGTCCATATACTTATCTACTGTGCTCTTGTACTTACGCCGCGTCGTCATTAAAATTACAATAACTTTTGATAGAGTCGACTGATTTTAATGAAACAAAGATTATGTTACTCCCGAAGATATGCTTTATGATTTATGATTTAAACCCAGTACTTTAGCAGTGATGCATGTTCATACAAACAAACAGACAAATAGACAGACAAACATTCCTAAAAATGATTAAAATGTATTCTATTACTTATTCCTAGACACCTGCAACAATTTGTTTCACGAAAATCGAGAAAGTACAGATGCCTCTGATTTACATTCTTATTATATGTGTAGATAGTTCTGTGGTTTAAATATGACCAAAATAAGGAGTACAATTTTTTTTTATCTGAATTTCGTTTTGATTTTGTTTTGTTTTGTTTAAATGGTGAGAACTGTATTCAGTATTGTACAGGTAATGTAGAAGTTTTGCTCGCGGCGTCGCTTGCTTGCTTGCTTGCTTATCCCTCGGGAGCAGTATGTGTTTTTTCTGGTTGAAAGGTACCCCATTTTAACCCCTTTCAACTTATATGCAAACTTTTACATGATCGGTTCAGTATTCATGACATAAAAGCGTTACAAAGTCACATTCACATCCTTACTAAAACTAATGATATTATAATGACGAATGTAAGTTTGTTTTTTATGCTTTCATGCCTTAACTACTGAACAGATCATCATGAAATTTTACATAGACGTAGCAGGGGTACAGGAAAGATACCCTTCATCCAGAAAAAAGTACTGCTTCCGAAGGTAGGTCAAACTTACATTAACCGGAGCGAATACGATATCTAAAAGTTTTTTTTTGCAAACTGACTACGCTATTGGCCTAGCCTTAACAGCTTCACCGGACTACAGATCGATCAAGAAGTAGTTTACAATATTACTAAGGATTGTCGTTGTAAGAAGAGTAAAGTATTATAGAGATCTTTAAATAAATCCTACGACTCATCGATAGCATGGGAAAAAGCTTTTCCAAATTTTTTTAAACCATAAAACTAAAGTTCGGTAATAGCTGATAAAGAATAATTAAGAAAATCGACTAATGATCAGAGAAAAAAACGCACTGAACTTCTTTATTTTCATCTATTCACATATAGATCATCATTTATATTTTATATGTGCAGTTTATAAGTAAATAGAATTAAATAACTGACATAGTCACTGCTCTAACACGGTACCAAATTTTCTAACTTGTTTCTGGTTCGTCTTCCGCTATACAACATGTATTTTCTAGATACTGGGATATACAAATTATTGTTATGCCTTTTAATTCGAATTCCGTAAATGAAGATACGCGTCTGCCTTCAAAGTTTTTTTTTTGCTTACTCTAAATCACGTATTTGTTTATTATATTATTGAATACTAGCGGGCCCGGCAGACGTTGTCCCGCCCTGATTGTAAAAAAGTCCTGGACAAATTATATACCAAAACGTTCCTCGTGAATCACTTTATCCACTGGTGAAAACCGCATAAAGATCCGTTCAGTACTTTTTGAGTTTATCGCGAACAGACAGACAGACAGACACGGAAGGGGACTTTGTTTTATACTACGTAATGATTTTTTGTAATAAAAAGTTTGAAGATACCTAATATTTCACTTGGGCTAGGAACTTACTTCAGAAATATTTAGACTTCACGAACGGATGTTGCAAACGAAACGGAAATTCATACACGACAGGGAGCAAGTTATATTAGGTAATACTTAATTTTTTGTTCTGTATTTTGCTTTATGTCACAATCCATTCTAGATCAAAATTAATTTATAAATGAATTTCATATCCGAAGCGTGAGAAATATTGCTACTTAATTACGTATTTCGAAAGAGCAAAGTGATAGCAGAAATAGCTGAATGATGGCTGCAAAATAATAAATAAAGATTATGGGCCAGCCAACATCAGCCAGCAACAAGCTCCAATAAAGTCACGATAGTGCTGTTTCTATATATATAATATCAAAATCTTCCTACGGCTAAGTGTATTATAGAGAAGGAGCGCAATTAGTTTACTTTATAGATGATACTTAATTTGAGTTTGCTGTTTGGAAACAGTTATTTTAACTTTCACTTAACTTAAGTTATTTAACAGAATTTTCGTAGGTGGTAAAGCGAATCTGAAGCTATTACTGGTTTCAGCATGAATGGGTCGGCTCGCCCGGGGTAGTACCACCCTCTCACTGAAAACTGACGTGAAATAACAGTGCTTGCATTGTTGCGTTTCGTTCGGTAAGTAAGAACGCCGGATACCCACGTCCCCTCCCCCTCCCTCAAACACAGGCTGGTAACGCATTTCAGACTCCCCTGGTGTTACAAGTGTCTATGGACGGTGGTGATCACTTACCATCAGGTAAGTTCCTGTTCGTTTGTTTCCTTTTATATATAAAAAAAGTTATCTAGCTATTTCTTTTATCATTTTGCTTTTATGAAATACGTAACTATGAGGGATTTCTTTTGAAATTAGCTTATATTTATCATAATTGTCTTGTAATGATTTCACTCCACATTTGGAGCGCAATTAATTTATTTTATGGATACTTAATCTGAGTTTGCTATTTAGAAACAGATATTTAGCTATTTCTTTTATCATCTTGCTTTTATGAAATACGTAATTATGAGGGATTTCTTTTTAAATTAGCTTATATTTATCATAATTATCTTGTAATGATTTCACTCCACATTTGGAGCGCAATTAATTTACTTTATGGATACTTAATCTGAGTTTGCTATTTAGAAACAGATATTTAGCTATTTCTTTTATCAACTTGCTTTTATGAAATACGTAATTATGAGGGATTTCTTTTTAAATTAGCTTATAATCATCATTGTTATCTTCTAATAATTTCACTCAACCTTTTTTCTTTTATAACGTTAATTATAACAATATAAAAATATATAATTACTTCAAATCGGACAAAATACTAGTCGGATCATGTTATATATTAACAAGTAATTGATTTACGATATTTTTACAATCGCGTGATTGATTGATCGCCGTTGAGAGGCGATCAGTAATTCCGTCACAGCTGATTTTATAATTGAATTATTTATTGAACTTCTTTGACAAATGATTCATTGCGTCGTAGATACAACGTCGAGTAAATGATTGCTGCGTCGGTGAAATCAAATAAAAAGTTTAATGAGAGAGATCAATTAACGTGGATAAAATTGTGTTCTATATTTATTTAATTAATCGTGCAGGTTAATTACCGATGGTGAAACATAGATGCAAATTGCTCGACAACTAATTGGTTCATTGAAGTGTTAATATTTACCTTAAAATAATAAAAATATATAGATATAATATAACTCTTGGATGTTAAATGTTTAGTTCATTTAATTTTAATATCTAAGTCTTTATTGTGAAATGATTTATTTATATATAAACAGGCTGTGTCGTAAAGAGATACGATAGAAGTGAATCATTTGTATTACAGGGAAACATATTAATTTAAAAAATACAACAAAAATCCAACGTTACGCGGTGGTCCCGAGTGGTCATCCATCCAAGTACTGAGCGCACCAGACGTTGCTTAACTTCGGTGATCGGACTAAATCCCGTGTTTTGAGCACTACCCGACACAGTGTTTACCTCCACTATTTTTCGTTACATAAAAAGCTTGCGGTTCAGAATTTCAAAATCCTGCGATAAGATGTTTCATCTACAAAAAAATTACTTCATACACTTTATCATGACAATAAAAACCATTTGATTTTATTCGCCCAACATGTAGGTACTCCAAAAAAGTTAACTTTAAAATTTGTAATACATATTGGGAAAATACAAATCCAGGCGTAGATAAGTTTAAAATAATATCCAATGAAGTAACAATAATTAACACATTTTGATCTCATCTATTACATTCCACGTTAAAAATCTAGTAATGATGTATTAATTACATTAATACAGATTGTAACAATGTAATAATGTATTTAATATAATTATATTAAATACATTAGTAATAATGTAGTATTTAATAACCAGCATATAAGGTTAGGTTATGTGGTAATTTATAGATGGTAGAGCCACGCTGTAGCTATTACTGGTTTCAGCATGAATGGATTGGCTCGTCCGGGGTAGTACCACACTCAACAGAAAACCGACATGAAGTAACAGTGCTTGCATTGTTGCGTTTCGTTCGGTCAGTGAGAGCGCCGGAGACCCACACTCCTCTCCTTCTCCTTTCCCCTTCCCTTTCCCCTTCCCCTTCCCCCTTTCCCCCTTCAGGAGACTATTATAATATTAAATACGTATAAGAGAATAGGCTCAGCATAAAAATCATTGTGTAAAACTGTTTTAATATTACGAACCTAAAGACAACGCTTATCTTTGTTTGAACGCATTAGTGTCCGGAATTACCAATCATATCTAAATTATACTTTTCAAATTGTAAGTTAGACAATTTATTGAGAGATGGTTTAAAATCACGCTACAAAACTAAGAAGCTGAGTGATTACAACACCAAGTGTAGGTTAGACAGTACTTACGTCAACCAATAATGCAGTTATAGTGCGAGCTGTGAGGACATGCAAAAAGCTACAAATTGTAAAATGAGTACAAACCTTTTTTTAAATATTTTCATACATTTAAGTGACAGTTAAAATATAAATTATATAAATAAATATACAATATATAATAAAAAAATATAAATAAAAAAATGACGCTACGTTTAGAAAGGTATACCCAATCCAGTGCTAGGTTTGTAGAAATGCCACGTAGCAAGGTTAGTAAAATATAAAATAACTTACGAGTCCACTCTTCGGTAGTTAATGTGTATGTCAGTGTCGGTTAACCGTTATTTATGATTCTGATTTCCCTATACATTAACAACGTATTATAATATTGCGCTACTTGTAAAAAGTTAATTTAATTATCACCGTGATCATAAACCCAAGTTTTAATATACTAATTTTCTAATTAAAAGCATATAAACTGATAATAAAGCAGATACGAAGCCACCCGTGAATGTTCCAAATTGTTTAACAATCGGTACCGCTGTGTTTAATTTTTTTTTTAACAGATTTATTACAAGAGATACGAAATGATTCCGTCGAGTGTGGTCATTGTTATGATTTCATAGATTATAGTAATTTATTAGACATCACAGATACAAAAAAATATATTAAATACACTATTATGAAAATAAAAATGTACGATAAAACTGATTTATCTATCTGTGAGGTACCTTTTGGTTCTGTATTGTTTTAACGTTGAATTAAATTAGACTGACTGTCCCAGCTATAAATATTATAATGTAATTAATGCTTGAACCTGTTTTAATAAAATTTTAACCGATAGATACGAGACATTTTCGAAGTATGGTTTATATATGTATGAACAATTGACAAGTTTACCTTTATACTTCTCGATATTTACATTGACTATTTGTACACTCTATGGTAAAAACACCAATAATATTGAAATTAAAAAATAAATGTATCATTGTCATATTTTCATCATTGGACGACAACTAGTTTTAATAAATGAGCTAAGATGACGTCTGTATGTTAAATGGTTTCCACGCCTTTTTACGATGCATCATCATACTCTTTATAAAAAAATAACGAGTTTTACCTACAAAATATTATGTGTAAGTATGAAGTAGCTACATCTATCAGTTATCAATACCTAAATATGTATAAATGAACTAATACTTGTTTTTTGTACGGACCACGTACGATAGTACAATAGCAAGAAATGTAATTATCTGTTCGAAGTAAAAAAAAAGCCTTCAGATATTTATCTACTCATACGTGAAGAAAAAAAAATGAGTGCATGTAACCGTCACACGCGATTGAAGTAAAACTTTTTAAATATTTTTGATTGTGTCAATAGATAGTTTATAAACAAATCAATGAAAAATTTTTGAAAAGAAAAGTTAGTAAAAAGTATTAACGAGTAATAATAAAAATCTTACTTTAAAATTAATTATGTATATATGGGTGTGCGACCGTGCTGCCATCTGGTTTCAATGTAAGTAAGTAACAAATTAAATCAAAGCCTCATTATCTATAGTGCCTGCCATCTATCAGCTAATTCGGTTATTAAATAACATAGGAAATATTATTAGCAACTCTTTGTTATAAAATAAATAAAATATAGAAAATTATGAACAGATTACTATGATAAGTAACGAATTAAATTAATTATAATTTAATAGAAGTTTTGGTTATGCTTAATTATCATCTAACCGGATGGTACAGAAACGTGACGCCATATTGCCGTAACGGACTTCCGTTGCATTGTCGTACTAAACTACTACTAAGGTAACTCCTAGTCGCGCCTAAAGAAGTTTTACTTCAATAAATGTATCCCTATTTGAGTATATTATACGCAAGAAAATGTATGAAATTTGCAATATGCTAGACTTCATATGAAGATTGCAGACAGATAAAATTTATGTACACGTTTATTACAGACACATTAAATTGAAGAAAATTGAGACTATCTATTGATTATATCTATACAAGTAAATAGAGTTTAAGTGTCTGTTCGTAATGATAAAACAACAGTTCTTTACTAAATGGCAATGAAAATGTAATAGTATATGAAAAAAACCATTTATTAAATTTTTTGTCTCGCCTGTCTGTTCCGGCTAATCTCCGAAACGATTGGACCAATTTTAACGGGACTTTCACTGGCAGATAGCTGATGTTATGAGGAGTAACATAGGTGTAGGCTATTTAAAAATAATACAGTTTCTCGTTGACATAATTACTAAAGAAACAGATTCACCGCGCAACCCTCACGCGCAATTTTACACTGAACAACATTTTTTGGTTGAATTCCACACGGGTGAAGTCGTGGGTAACAGCTAGTTTAACATAAATGTTAAATTAGTTGAATCCTATTAATGTTATAGGCACTATATACTTTGCGAGTGCGGATGTATGCTTGTTACTTTTTGACACGACAATTAATGAACAGATTTTGATAAGACTTTACAATAATATAGTTTACACATCAGAATAACATATAGGCACATACAAATCGTGTCAAAAAGTCGTGATGGTCTACTGGTTTGACCGGTGTAATATCAACCTGATATCTGCAGGTCCAAACCTCGACATGTATCAACGAATTTTTCGGAATTCGCGCACATTTACTACCTAATTTAAATTGGTAACACTATCGACTCACAGTTAAGGATAACATCGTGAGGAAACCTAAATCTGAGAAACGTTCTTGTAGTACTACTGTAAGTATGAAAACATAGAACAGTGGATTGCTCAGAGTATGAATTCGCCAATACTTCGTGGGCTGGTGTAGTGATTATGACCATATCTTCCTTCGGGAAGAAGACTATAGCCCTGGAGTGGGACTCTTGCAGGGTGACGATAATGACATACAAATACGAACTGAAAACACGGGCTGCTGCTAGTAAGTCTATATTTGATATTATTTAGTTGAGATGTCAGAATATAATGAGAAGTGACTCAAATTATATATTAAGGTTGGGAGCCATTTACGCGAACACCAGAAAATAGCATACTATGGATCTATCTCGAGGATGACTTTTCTCAAAAACTCAGGATCAAAAGATTTTAACCCGCCTACTTTGTCGCGGTATCAATTATCTTTACTGTAGATCCTTAGCTTTGATCAAAGATTTTAATTAGAAAAATTCGAAAAATCAAATTAAAAAATATACAGCAACCAACCTTATCTTAAATCCTGTAATCGTATACAATGCGGTTAGTAGCGCTTAAACGATCTTGATCTTTGTTATTTTTAAAAACATTTTATTCATAAACATAAACACGTTGTTTTTATTCGGTAGTCTAAAGGATGTGTAATGTCAAAAAAAAAAAAAGAAACGACGTATCGAAGCAAGATCGATACCAATGACATGCTTTTTCAATCAACATTAAAGTTATTTATCTGATTATAGGTACCTAACTAATACCTACAAAAATTCCAACACCAATAACCATTTATTATTATAAACTAACTGTTACCTGTGACTTCGTTCGCGTAGAATTTACCAAAAAATCATTATTCAGTATAACGTTCGCTTAAGGTATGGATATACTTATATATATTTGCGTGAAATCCTAATTATTTTTCTTAAAATAAAAGTACTCCTTGTAACATTAGCTTTTTGCCTGTGAAAGAGGCCCGTCAAAATCGGTCCAGAGGTTTCGTAGATTATCCGAAACAAACAGACAGATAGATAGATAAATAACAATTTTAAAAACTGTTCTTCTCTTGTATGTACCATGTACCTTTAGTAAAAAACTATTATTTACAGACACTTTTTATTTATTTTTATGTATAGATATTCAAGTCACAAGATTTTTTTTTTTAATATTGTCTCGGTCTGTGACTTTATGGATCCTGCTAGTTTTCTCAAATTCACTAAAAGATCAAAATTGTAAGATATGTTAATGCAACAGCAAAACTTTTGTAATGACTTGAAACCATAATGATCGACTAAGGTATTCTTTAGTTTATATCTTCTTTAAGTACATTTCCTTTACTGACTAAGCATTTCCACATAATTGATGACATAGTTATAATAAATTTATATGTTTTTGTGAAGAAGAGAAATATATAAGACTAAAAGGTTTTTGGAAATAAGGGTAAAATGAATAGCTCATAAAATATAAAAAAAAACCTTATTAAAGTATTTTTTATAGATTTAGCATTTGTATTACAATCTCATCTGATATTAAACCGTCAATGTCTCATCGTCATATGTGGTCGAAGATGATAAACACGCTATACTTAGATAAACTGGCACTCAGATGCAGCTGCCGCAACATACCCATTAGTTTATTGCGACAGATTTTCAATTTCAGGATAGTAGTAGCTATTCGAAGAAATTCGCCAATTTAGAAAAAGCTCTACCACCGTCCATATTTGTTGATATCTTGTGATCATGAACAAAAATTAACTATTCTGTTGAGTAAATGCCAAAGAAGTGAACGGATTCCGCATTGTTTCAATAAACAAAAGTTGAAACCATATATTTCTGTATTTATTTCAAAAATTGTGTAGGTTAAAAGAAAAATCACAATTCCATATTTACAGTTACATGGTACTGCTGAGAATCATACCGTTAATTCATACATTGTCTTAAATTATTGATATAAAATTCATAAAATATCAAAATTATGCGATCCTAGTTTTACCACAATATTAAAATAACTATTAAAACTTGAAGGTCGGCGAACTACCTAAAAACTATGGGTGATGTAATCGTATTCCACTGATCTGTTGTGACTACTAGTCTGTATGCATGTTGCAATAATTAAGGAAAGTACCGAATTCTGATATAGCTAGCTTTTACTCGTAGCAATAGTACATTCTCACTTATAATATTAACTAGCGGGCCCGGCAGACATTGTCTCACCCTGATTATAAAAAAATCCTAGACAAATTATATATCAAAACGTTCCTCATGAATCACTTTATCCACTGGTGAAAACCGCTCGAAAATCCGTTCAGTAGTTTTTGAGTTTATCGCGAACAGACAGACAGACAGACGCGGTAGGGCACTTTCTTTTATACTATGTAATGACTAGGATACGCAGTCATACGTATTAAAAAGAATTTTGGTACAGTAAAAGCTCTTTATTCGCGGGGGATACGTTCCGTAAATATGCCGCGAATACAGAAACCATGAATAAGGAATGGTGACGATACGACAATAGCAGTAATAATATATTATATTATTACTGCTATTGTCGTATAGTAATAATATATTAGAAGATTATTTGCCAAAAATAAAATTAAGAAAGAAAGACCACAAAGAATGGAATGAAACACAGTGAAACTATTTTTAAATCTATGTTTGTCTATTGTTTTCAAATAACCAAAAGTATTGGATTAATAATTTTCATATTGTTTTCACTGGTGATTTGAGAGCAGCTCGGCGCGGCATATAAACTTTATTTCATCGGTTTACGGAAAAGAATATATTTTGATTTAAAGTTTTAAGAGCCTGCTTCGTTTAGCATTGTAGAAAGGCTTAAAGATGACTTTTAATTGGTTGTTTTTTCAGACGCTTAAAGTTAGGAACATGGATCTTGGATTCAATTGTTTTCCGGGCTGGTAACTCTACCTGGCTCTTTGTTATGGTGAACCAAACAAGCTCTTTTTTATGCCTTTAATATATAGTAATACAGTAATATACGTTACACATATGTATTATCCGATACGAAATATATATAAGAGTTGTTGAGGTATGTATGCTTGGTACACATATATGTTTCAACAACTCATATATGTATGAATAGTTAGCTTAGCTTAGGTTAGCTCAGATAGGTCGCGAATTGCATGTATCAGGCAACAGCCAAAGCCGAGGTGTGCCGCGCATCCTTGAGCTAGTTGTCAAAATAAAATCGGCTGAGTGCCTTAAGCGCTCGCCTTAGTAGTCCGGTGAAGCTGTTAAGACCTTGCTTGGTCAATAGCGTAGTCAGTTCGAAAAAAAAAAAAAAAAAGTTACACATATGATCGAAGGGTTTTCTTTTTTTCCCTTATCAAACTGAATCGATTAGTTTAGTTCTCTTTAACACTCAAAATACTTGTAAACGTTGGTGAATCATACAATACTAATTGTATGAATAAAAGTTTAAAATATTAAAATTATTTATATTATAAAAGAATAGCTTAGCTTGGTCTAACTTAATCAGATTCGCGGTGTTAGACAATAGCCCAAGCAGAGGTGTGCCGTGCACCCTTATGCTAGTTGTCAAATAAAATCTGCTGAGTGCCTTCAGCACTCGCCTTAGTAGTCTAGTGAAGCTGTGACGGCCTTGCCAGGCCAATAGCGTAGTCAGTTCGCAAAAAAAGTTCTACAGATGTACATAAAAAGTTTTAAGAGTTACAAACCTGGTGAAGTCGCTGACATAACTAACAGTATAACAAAACATTAATCACTACAAAAATTAGAACAACAAAACGTAAACAGCATAATAATAGATTACTCTATTACAAGTTCTAAAAATGCTTAAGCTACCGAATGATGAGTAATGGGTAAGTTAATGTCTCTTGGTTCGAAAACGACCGTGCGCTGTCATATGTTCCAGGCCTAAATCACAAGCAATAAATCGAGATGACCGTACACTGCACTGCCTTAGACTTTTATGAGTATTAAAAATGTCCAAGAGAATGTTTATGGCCAACATTGTATATAATGTTAATCTTATACCTTTCTGTATGCGATGGTTTTGTCGGATTTCTTTATGCTCACGAATATCATTTTTACACAGCGCGGGATATACTCATAAATTCAAACTTGGATATTAAGTTCTATGATAGCATCACTGTGTTTCGAATTAGTGTATAAATCAAGCTTTAAATTTCAATTAGAAGTTATCTTTATTACTGACATTAATGGTTGAATAAATCTGAATCTTATTTCTAAGGCTCTGGCGGCGAATTTTAACTGGAACTTGATATTTTGTTATACCATTATTAAGACGAAACGAATTATTACTTCACCAGTGTTATAAATTGATTATTTAGAATATAGTAAATGTAATTTGTACAAAAAGTCTTATCTGTTCATCATTTTTTTTGTATCAGGAACTTTTAAGACCACGTTGGCTCAATCAATACTTCAATCGACGTTACATTATTTCACGAATTAATGCTAATACAAGTTTATTGTGACCCGAAATATGTGAAGAAGGTGAAGGATCATATTATAATTGTGATTTTTTTAGTTGTGCTGTTAATTCATGTTTTGTTTTCATTTCAAATTGTAGTGGCTTAATAACAGTACTACAAACATCTTTGGTACAAATAGCTCATAGGATTAACTTATTAACGCGTTAGCCCAACTCGTATTCCAGATTTCTATGGATAAAATACCATTCCAGACATATTTCTATTTTCCTTTCCGATATCATTAACATTACATGCCATTTGCGTGCTAATGGTACTAATAGGCTGTTAGTGTTAAGGCAAGACCACACCACATTGAATCGCCAATTGAGTTAAAAAAAAGTAAAATCATTCAATGAATTTCGTGTGGCTTGATACGTAATTGGCGATTGGGAATAAAAAGTTGCAAATACCTTAATATTGAGTTGCCAGGTTAGAAAAAAAGTATGTGCTTCGTCGAATATAAAACATGAATATATCATTTTAATATAATGTCTCCTATTAGTCTATCAATATCTCTACAGCTGTTATTTTTGAAATTTTATATATTTGTAATAAAAACTTTTTATGGGAGGGTTTTGAAATTCTGATCTGCAGTATTTTTGTATGACAAAGAGTGGTGGGAGTAAACACTGTATCTGGTAGTATTGAGAACACCGATTCTCATCCGATAAAATTTAAGCAACGTCGGGCGCGACCTGTACTTAGGTTGGTGGCCGCCTGAGAAAATCACGTGAGTTAGGTATTTTGTTGAAGTTTTTTAAATTAAAATGTTTTCTTGTAATACAAAAGTTCCACTTTTACCGTGTGTCTTTCCGACAGTCCTATCCTTTTTTTTATTGGTAGTTTTTTTATTTGACTACATTCTTACGTTATGATAAATGACGATATGGCCTAAAATGGTAAAATCGCTAAATCTATAGAAGGACTGGAGCTTAATTGCAACTTACAGCAATTTGACAACAGATATTCAACATAGAGTCAGCAAGACAACAAAGCTTACAAGACCTTCCCACCATGCGACACAAACTTGCTTTTCCACAAAACACAAAACTAACCCGCTAATAATATTCCCATTAAATTTTTCCAATGCCTTAATTCCAATTATAATTAAAGATACATTTAACAGACAATATATAAACATGGCAAAACATGGCAACCCTGAATTAAGGGTACGCGCGCGCTAACCAAACCGGGTATAAAATACGCGACAAAAAAATCGCAGCGCGCAACATTACTCCATGTTGGTTGACAAAAACACGACGGGCGAGTAAAGCACGGAGGGGCAGCGGCCTGCTGATGCGAGGGCAACAATGTTGTCTTCGGAGAAATCTTCTAAGAACTTACTAGAAGACTTCTATAATCCGCCGGCCCCGTCTTCGACTGTTTGAAATAATTACTTATGTTCGTTGCATTTTTTATACTCTTTCTATATGGGCGATAAAATGCTGCTTAGTAAAACATTGTTTGGTAATTAATACAAAGTGTCCATTGTTTGTTATCAAAAAAATATTTATTTATGAACGATAATTTTAAGTATGCTTGTAAAAAAAAATATACATTTGAATTTGGGCAGGATCAGCATAATTGCAATATTAAAAATTGTTATAAAATAGTTATGCCATGTTTTTATCAGCACGAATACTGTGCAATATGGTCAAAGATCATATTAAGCCAGAACAACTACATGTAGTCATTGTATGAAGAACAGAGATTCGGAAGTTACTTTTTTTTACATAGGATGCAAACGAGCAGTTGTGTCACGTGATGTTAAGCGATCACCATCGTCCATAGACACTTGCAACACCAGAGGAGTCGCAAGTGCGTTGCCATCCTGTGTTTGAGGGGAGGAGGAGGACGGGAAGGGGGAAGGGTAGGGTTCCTCCGGCGCTCTCACTGACCCAACGAAACGCAATGCAAGCACTGTTACTTCACGTCGGTGTTTCTATGGGTCGGGTGGTAGTACCCCGGGCGAGCCGACATATTCATGCTGAAACCAGTAATAGATTCAGCGTGGTTCTACCACCTACATCTTCTTTCTTCCTCTGCCTTCCATGCTTCCTTCTTCATCTACTTTCTCTGTGTACAGTACAGTCATTAAAATTATGATATAATTGATACAGTCAACAAAAACACAAAAAAATGGTGTGTCATAACCACACGATAGAATTGAAAACTTATAAATAAATACATGTACATTAAAGTTCATATAAATTTATCAATATTTCATGTGAAGTCGTGCCTGGTATACTCGATTCAGCGTCACTGATACGAGCGAGACGGTTGACTTTCGTTCAGCGTTAAATGCGTATAAAGAAGGGTTCAGTTATTTTGCAATGAGTGTGATATTTTCCAAAATGGTGATAGTCAATTAACGTCAGTAAGCGTCTTCTCTGGGCTTAAATGAAATAAAGGATTTTGATATTGATAACAAATGTGTCGTAAAAAAAATATTCTAAAGATACGAGGCCGCGGAAAAGCTAGAGATAAATCAAATTTGTCATTATATAGTTACTATTTTTTGTTCAGCGATCTCAGTAGTTTGGTAATTTTAAGTACTAAATATAGAAAAAAAATAGAATAATAAAAACAAAAGTACAGTTTACAATATTTGTTAGTTTATTTAGGCCAAATTGTGCAGGCTTAATTAGAGTCAGATTCTTTAGGCCTACGACTTTGCAATTTTGTATTTCTGTTCAGTTCTAATATAAGTGAAATAAAAACGAAATGGCGAATTTCAAAATGGCCGTCATAGACAAGAAGATTGAATCATTAAAGACTAAGTCATAGGAATTCGGTATTTTAACTCTACCCTCCCAATATATTCTTGAGAATTCGATGTACGTCCGGAAAAACTTAGATAATCTGGATTTCGTAAAAGACCGACATAATCTAAATACTTACTAGAAACAATAACAAACTGGTCACTTCATGTTTCAGGCTTACTAAGACCAGTGGTTGCGCCGCTTTATGTATGTTTGAAAATTCCCGCATTATGGATTAAATTATGCCACTTTGAAGCCCGACCAATTAATTGCGATCAGGTCACGCCATCTTTCTAGCCTTGCCCAATCACATTTCCCTTTAACTATGGCACATGCTTATTCGCCGCGAGCGCGACGCCCGCGCCGTTAGTTTCGATTGCGGCCGCCAGTGTTCGACTGTTGCCGCCATTGTACTAGTTCGACTGCTATCATCTTGTAGTATTGCGCGCCGGACAGTCTGGTTGTGTCCGCGCCGAGCCGCGCCGCATGCTAACATTTTGAGTTTTTGCATGGTCGAGTGAGAAATAAACGCATCGCTACATACGTGCCGACATACATTATAAACAATAAGTGTTGTGTGAGAGAAGACTCGGTGGAGAGAAACGAGAATCACCTAGCCGGCTAGCCACGTGAAGACTGCATCGCCGCAAGGTATGTGCCAAGTTTCCTTCCTACCCTTGTTTCCCTAGTCGTAACTGATCGCAATAGTTGAATATCAAATATAGCACCTCCGCAAATACAGTCCACTTAAATTGAACATAGATCCCCCTGCACGCATGCCCATCGGTGACGTCGACATCGCCGCGGCGTCACCAACCAGTAACAATTTTTTAGGTAATAGTGTTAGATTTTATAACAAAGTCCCAAGGCACATTACCGATTTGCCGGATAGTAAGTTGAAGTGTTACGTCAAGCGGGCTTTAATACATAAAGGCTATTATAGGGTGGATGAATATATGAACAATGGTGACGTCTGGAAGTAACGCCTCTCTCTCTGTGCAACCACCAAAACCGAATGTAACTGTACATGTCTATTATTTTGTAATAATTAAAAAGTATGTATTATGAAAAGATAAACCAGGTCGAGTTTCTTGTCGGTTCTTCTCAATAACTAGGTTGTTTTCCGAACCCGTGGTAGTTCTGACGTTCATAAGTGCCTTCTAAGGGCCTAAATTGAATAAAGAGAGTATTTTGATTTTGATTGAAAATAGTCTGGTTAAGGTTTTAAGTACATTTGTATAGAATATATTTTCAAAAATATTGGTAAACTATTTATTTGAATATATAGGAATCACCTATTTCGTATCACCTATAGGTTACTATATTAGTTATTATATTAGTATATTATTATAGGTTACTTATAGGTAACGTTGTTTATAAATACATTACTTCACTCTATAGAGCGGTAGCACAGTCAATACGCATTAACATAAACCAAGATTACATAAAACCGTTCTATAGAATATATTCTCCTTTAAGTAATTTTGAAATAGAAACTACTAATTGAACAGACAATTAGCAATATATCAACGTCCGAAGATTAATTACAAATAATGAGGAAGGCGAGGATTCGATTCGTGCGCATGCGCCTCCGAGACTATGCGAGATGTATTAAACATTACAGCGTTAATAACTGCAGATGTAAGAAACAAGTTCCTTGATTCGCAACAAACAAACAATTTTTAATTACATTAACCCCTCGGCTGATTTTTTAAGACCGAAATCTCAAAATTTCGGGTCATGTTTTCAAATACCTAGCTTATTTTTTTTATTATAATTTTACATTACACCATTTGTTATTGTTCAAGTTTTTCAAGTTTTATAACAAATACGGTATTTTTTTTAAACTTCTGCTGCCAACACCATGGTGGCCAGTGCATCATAAGGTCTACATTCGTTTGTATGGACAGTCCAGGGGTTAACAAACGTATAACTATAAATTAACATAGACTAAATTATTTTTATTAAAATCATATATTATTACTCGATTACTAATTTGTATAAATAAAAATGAAATGCTAAATGTATCTAAGTGTATAGAGAGGAAAGGTCAGTATAGCTTTGTATAGAAGAGAATACTTAAAAATCGTACGGAATAGTGAAAGATGTCGGTTAAAAATCAAAATAAAAATTGTATATAAGAAAGTTAATATAGGTGAAGAAAGTAAGGAGAAAAGATTTCATTTTCTTTACTCATACAGCCGTGCAAAGCCGGGCGGGAAGATAGTACTATACTTATATGAATTGATTTGAAATGTTCATACCTACACTATTAAGGAAGTCGAGGCACTCATGAAGATTGAAAACTCAAAACATTGAAATAAATGTTTTCTTTTTTGTATTTCCATATAAATTATAGTGTGAATGACAATATTTAAATTTGAGAATTCGTTTATTGAAATTAATAACATTAGTGTGGGTTTTCATATCTATTGGCATTCGGAGGAATAATTTAAACACATTTTTATTAAGTTTATTAATCAATGAAACGTATGATGAGTTACAAAATATCAGTATTACATATACACAGGCCCCTATACAACCGTACATGATTTCGTAGCATGTTATGACGCGAAATTATAAATTTATCTCCCGCCAAAAGTACCGCTCAAAGTTCGGTGAAGCCGTCAAGGCCGCAACTCTACTAGCATAGTTGAGGAAAAAAAAGTACCGATCGACGCGCCTAAAGAAGTTTTCACATAAAAAAATGAAATACCATTTAAATAAGGGTAGTTAAATATATATTAAAATTATATTTAGTAATATTTGTGCTGTTTTATGTAATATATTTCGGATATTGTGCACAAGTGACGTGAATGGGAAATAAAACCGTGGGGCATGAATTCTGAGATGTCACAAAAACTCCCTAAAAATGTATAACAAGGGAGCCACCATCTTGTTCGAACATTGTAATTATTGCAAGACACTTATAATATTATGAATCACTAGCCTCTTCATCCGCGTGGAATAGTTACTTTGGTCTAACGCTAACACGCAGCGGAAGCTCTCAAGAGGAAAAAAAAATTGGTATTAGCGTGATGATATATAGCCTATAACCTTCCTCGATAAATGAGCTATATAATACTGAAGAATTTTTCAAATCGGACTAGTAGTTTCTGAGATTACCCCATACAACGTCACAAACTTTACCTCTTTATAATATTAGTAGTATAGATATAGATGAATATAGGTGGTAGAGCCATGCTGAAGCTATTATTGGTTTCGGCATGAATGGGTCGGCTCGCTCTCGGTACTACCATCCTCTCATAGAAAACCGACGCGACCTGAAGCAACAGTGCTCTCATTGTTGCGTTTCGTTCGGCCAGTGACAGCGCCGGAGACCCACTTCCTCTCTCCCATCCGCTTACCAACCCTTCCCCTCAAACACAGGCTGGCAACGCACTTACGCCTCCCCTGGTGTTTTTAGTGTCTATGGACTGTGGTGATCACTGAACATCAGGTGACCCACCTGTTCGTTTGCCTCACATGACATAAAAAAAACAAATTTTATTAGCTACTCGAAACAGGCAGTAAGTAATAATCTGGACGAATGGTTGCCAAAAAAAAACCGTTCAACCGAATTTCGTTACTTTTCTTATTATTAGCGAACTTCAGTGATAAAAAAAACAGTTTGGATACAGTAAGTTTTCTTTCCTTATTAACGACGAGTTGAATTTTTTCTTTATAAATCTCTGTTTGTCATACTTCAAGATCCTTACGTTTATTAATCAACAATATATGCACACTATTAGACAATAAATCCTAAATGATATTGAAATTTAAAAATAATTATTATAATCGAATTTCGACACCAGACGAGCACTGGTATAAACAATTTACTGTTAGAATTTTAGTACGAAATTGTTGTGGGTCGCCTAATGGACAAAGGAAGAGGAACAAACTTATAATTCCTAATATGGATTTCCTGCAATATATCATAAAGAACGGATAGAAAAACATCGAAAACTAAATAATATTCAAAAAAAATTATTCTGGATGTTGTTTTGGTGATTTTTGTTCACTAAAAAAGTTTGCGAATCGCAACTTTTTTATATGTTACATATATTTTATCAGTCATTTTTCTCTGAATGTATAAATAAATAAATATAAAGTCACATTTACATTTATAATATTAGTAAGGATATCTAATTAAAGAAAATCGACTGTAAAAGATCGAATATTCTCGTGATTACCTCACGTACGGCAACAACGCTTATTTTCTGAAACACGAGAGTTGTCAACTCCATAGTTTAGTGCCTCGGGGTCGACGGGTCTTCGTATTTATAGTCGATCCTCGGACTTCGGTCACAGGTTAATAAATTATCATTTTATAAATTATAACCTCCATGTACAGTAATCTCTCGGTAAGTTAACGATTTAACATGAAACCCGGCAAGAAAGGTGTACGATGACAACCTTGCACAGGAATAGATTTAAAATTATATCTAATTACTAAACCAATTATTAATGTTCTGTACTCAGTTATATAAATATAGTGAACTTGTAGACTTCTTTAATTTGTTACATAGCTCTTAAATTGATGTTCATTGTGTTAAGTTTTATGATGCCTGCTTTGCTCTAGATAATTATCTGAAAAGTCTTATCTTTGAAAAATCTTGCCCAAAATGGTTATGTCGTTACGCATATTGACCCGGAGAGATGAAGGGCTCCTTAATTTTGTTTATTTACTAGCTGTGCCCGCGACTTCGTCCGTGTGGAAACTAACGTAAAAAACAGTGACTAATAAAATCATCTGAATGTATTAAGTCCATTTGCTTATCTACTTTTCTCTCGTACTTAAGTCGCGTTGTCATTACAATTACAATAACTTTTGATAGACCAAATCGATTTTAATAAAACAAAGACCAAATGTTGCTCGAAGATATGTTTTCTGAATTTATTGAAAAAGTTTTATCATGAACGCACTACTTTGCGTGATTAGCAGGGGTGCGTATCCAAACAAACAGACAAACACTTAGACAGACAGACATTTCTAAAAATGATTGAAATGTAAATTATAACTTATTCCTAGACACCTGCAATATTTTTTTTACAGTAATGTAATAAGTACAGACACGTTAGGTTTACATTCGTATTATATTAGCAAGGATATGTATAGATAAGTATAAATAGTTATTTAGCATTGATATAAAATAAACTAAGGTGCTTCATCCTGTAAAACACGCTGTCTAATCGTTTTCTGGCTACCAAGATACAGGCTCTGCCTAGTTTGGTGGCCAATGTAAAAGTTTTGTGTAAAATGTAATAATATAAAATAAACTATCATCGGTTATTGATCTGGACTTCGGCATAATGTAACGTTCCAAAAACTGGATACCAAATGCTAATTGAGTCGATCTATTATATTTTGTTTGGAATAATCTATAAGTTATTTACACTATTATAAATTGTCTAAGCCTTAATTATAAAACATTTTGTATAAATAATAAAGAGAAATATATAAAGTTTTATGTTAATCGGTATCTTTTGAGATAATATTTGTGATATGCGTCATTTTCTGGCAGAGTGTTCCAAACATAAGTTCGAAATGTTCATGAATTGAAATCAACAAAATTTAGCTGCTGTTGTTCCAAAGATATCAAGACGTACAAATTTGTTCTTAAAGTTATCAGTAACTGTAAATTTTATCTTAGAAATGGTAAGTTTAAAATTACTCTGATATACTCAGAACAAAAATGCTTAAAAATGAAATTAAAAAAGAACATTCGAAACATTTGAAATAAGAATTCTTCCATAGCTATTAATTAGCACACAATCGGAAACGGAATCGATTAAAGCAAAAAAAAAAATGTATTCGATAATCGAAATCGATTACCGGAGAGGACGCCGCCAATGCGCATCGAAGCCGCGCAATCGCCCGTCCAATCACATTAATAGATACGTCATCAGCCGCCATCTTCACGGATCGAAATACAAATTACGAATTCGAAAATCGACCCGAAAAAACGTCATTTTAACGGACGTTTTTTATTCCATTAAAAAAACACAAGGTGCACTCTTAAAGAGCGTATGGGTGAGTTACACCTGCTTTTTCTATACTATCGTATGGTTATTCACGAATTTATTATTACAGGTGTATTTCTAAAGGAATATGTTCTAAGTCTAATTAAAATGAATACGGGGCGTTGGTCAGTACACGGTCAACAGAAAGCGGTGGATTGTCGTCAGTGTGTCACGTTTTATATTGATCATAAATACACTGTTAAGTCCATTCAGCGTATCGAATTTTATAATCTCTATTTAAATTTTATTAAAATTTTAGATTTACTGGACGTTGAGCTGCTTTTTAATATGCTGTTGGTATTAAGTTAATCGGGTGTAAAAGTCATGCTTAAGTCTCTATGCAAGTTTTCTTATGTAGATACACACCTGACTCATAATATATCCACTATTTCGTATATATTCATTTCATTTAGGAAATAGTAAAGTTAGCGTGTAAGAGTTTTTATTGTGGCTCAAAGACCTCTTCTCGGAAGAAGGAATGTAATCACAGCTTACGACGTTAGGCGATTTGAAACGGCAAAAAACAGACAGATGTTTTATTGCATACGATAGTAGTAGAAGAATGTTTCTCACTCAGTCATTTTCACCTTTACCGATTTACATTAGTAGAAAAATTCCGAAAAATTTATTGTTACATGCCGCGGATGGAATCTGCGGATATCGAATACGATACCGGAGCGATACCACCGATCATAACATTTGACCAACACGACCTAATTGGCTTTAAACACTAAATAAGCATTATTTATTGTAAATTCCGAGTCAATAATTGATATTTACGTACATCTATTCATAGACACTTATTTATTTTAAGCTCTATTTATTTGTGTGATTACGTATTGCAATACCAGTGCTACAGTTTGCGTATTTTGGTTCTTCTTAATTTATATTGCTTTGATCATCAATGACGTGTCATGTCTGTCTGTATTATTATTTTTAACTTAAAGGTTTGTTCTTTAATTTTTTTGTTACATGAATATGACCGACTGGACGTCCGTGTATCACATGGGCTCCCATTGAAAATCAGCACTGCAGTACTGTTGTACTGCAGAATATTGCTGAATAGATTTGGCAGTTGTTGGGCATATTTTTATTCATCGTACATATATAGTTTGTATTGCGGCTTCCAATAATGAACAATAAAAAAATACATACCACAAATAATGATTTAGCGGTACTTTCTTCTTTTTCAGTGCCAACGTTTTGACATACATTATCCTAATTGGTGTAACAAGTGCACATCGAAGATTTCTTTATGGCAGCATAGTGGAAATGGTAGTAGGTATATATTATTAAATAAATAATTATTAAATATTATTCATATATACTTCTATACTAATTATAAAGTTGAAAAGTTGGATTGCATAAACGCGATAACCTCAGGAACTACTTACTACTGGTCAAATTTGAAAAATTAATTCATTGTTAGATAACTCATTTATCAAGAAAGGCTAAGACCAATAGAAGCGGACCACCAATGAAGAATGTTTTTAAAATCGGGGTTTTCTTTCATTTCGAGAGCTTCTGCTGCGTGTTAGCGTTAGCACAAAATTACTATGCCATACGGACGAAGTCGCGAGTAGAAGCTAGTCATGTATATAACGTAGTTTATTTGAAGGATCCTAAAAAAAACTTTTACTCGCTAAGTGCTTTAAGTGAACCAAAAACTACGCCTCATTGGCACTCCATTTATTTATTAGAGCCATTGTCTTAAGCATTTGGTATTATTAGCATAGCGCCTACATGCATGTCCTTTCTGCGGCGTGCAAATGTTAAAACAAATGAAACAAGAATTTGGTCATAGATTACGGAGAGCAGCCTGTTCACTTCATATAAACTAAGATGCCAGAAGTAGAATTATAAATAGTTTTAATTGTATAATATTCGTCAAGTCTGTAGAAAAAAATGTGTGAAAAGAAGGTACGAAATAAGCAACTTTGGAATTTATTTACTTTATTTGCCAGCGATACTACAAGATTTGATACACGACTTTAGCCGGACAATAGGACTTTATATCCGACTGGATTGAACCTTTTTTATACATTTGTTTTAGTGTTTGACCACTATCTCATTTGATCTTAAAAGACTATATGGTCCACAATGATAAACACACTAAACCTTCGGATTCGGATTCAGTTAGTATATTAGGTCTTTACCTATGAAATTGCCGTTTTGTATGAAAAAATTTAAACGAATTTTTTTCATGTATTTTTTATTTGTATTAATCGAAGTAATCACCCATGCATTCAATGCATCTTTGTCAACGCAGTGGCAGTTTATTGATGCCCTTCTTAAAGAAATCAGCTGGACGTGAGGCAACAAATTCTTCAAAGGCATTTTGTACTGCCTCTCGGGTATTGAATTTTTTTCCCGCCAAGGAGTTATCCAAATTCTGGAAAAAGTAGTAGTCTGTAGGCGCAAGGTCTGGTGAGTAGGGTGGATGACGGAGAACTTCCAACCCCAGTTCTTGCAACTTGGAGACCGTCTGGTGTGCAGTATGAGGTCGCGCGTTGTCGTGCAGGAGCAGCGGAGACGAGCGATTGACCAATGCTGGTTGGAGATGTGCCAGCTTCTCCATCATTGTGTTTAGTACTTCACAGTACACATCTGCAGTAATGCTCACCCCGTTTGGTAAGAAGCTGTGATGAATCACACCGGCGCTAAACCACCAAACAGTGATCATCACTTTTCTAGGGGTAAGTTTTCGTTTAGGGCATTGTTTAGGTGCTGAACCAGGATCCAACCAACTTGCTGAGCACTTGCGGTTATCAAACAGAATCCATTTTTCATCGCAGGTAACAATGCGGTTCAAAATTCCTTCATTTGTGTATCTGTTGAGCAGTGCAAGGCACATCTCGACGCGTACTTTGCGCTGGCGATCATTGAGTTCGTGGGGCACCCATTTGTCAAGCTTTTTTACCTTGCCAATTTGACGCAAATGGACCAATATTGTTTTGACGCTAACGTCGAAAGCTGCTGCTAATTCAGCCCTAGATTGTTTATCATCAGTTTCCACAATAGCCTTTAATTCGTCATTGTCGACCAAAGTCTTCGGACGACCGCGAGGTTTATTTTTCAGGTCGAAATTCCCAGAACGGAAGCGAGCAAACCAATAACAGGTGGTGCGTTGGTTTGTAGTGTTAGCTCCGTAAACGTCGTTGATGTTGCGCGCCGCTTGTGCAGCGTTGCTACCACGATGGTACTCATATTCCATAATTATTCGAATTTCTTACGTATCCATGATGACAAAAAAGATTGAAATGCGATGAAAATGTAACATTAATTAATAAACAAATGACTACTTTTGGAAAAAGAATTCCATGTTTTTAAAATAAAATTAATTTGAAATTAGAATTCATAGCCAAACAAAAATTATTTTGATTTGAAATGGCCAGTACTGCAGAACGGCAATTTCATAGGTAAATACCTATTATATCCTGTAACCGAGAACTCTTTCCCTAGTTGCTGGTTTTTGGCTTGCACAACGCTTATCAAGAGCAGTGGCATCTCTTTCACATGCTGCGATAAAAAAATAAGAAGGTTTTTCACCTTTGATCTTTTGGGGATAATTAATTTTTAAATGAAGAGAATCTATTTCAGCTTTGATAACCAAAGTTCGTAAATATAATAGACGAGATGTATGTGGATTCTAAAATTATCATTGCACGAAACTATTTACATAGTCAAACCGCCCATACTTAGTTTCAATGCTCTTTTTTATACTAATAAACCAATATTGTAAGCATTTATGCCACCCGTACATCACGAAACGGCATAAATAATGTAATTTTTGATATTTTAAAACAAGAAGGAATTGCACAGTTCCTGGTCTGGACTATTTGATGATATACTGCTATTTGATAACACATGATATTTTCGTTTTTCCTTTTCAAAAATTTGTTTGCCTATATGGTTATGTGAGAGTTTGCATTGGCATGGTGCAAAATCATACAACGTATTCAAAATCAAAATAGCCTTTATTCAATTTAGGCCCTGAGAAAGCGCTTATGAACGTCAAAACTACCACCGGGTCGGAAAACAACCCAGTCATCGAGAAGAAACTCGATCTGGTTTATCTTTTCATGTTATATATATTTTACAAAACATAAATAGTTACATTCGTTATTAGTGGATGCACAGAGAGAGGCGTCATTTTCTGACGTCACAATCGTTCACATATTGATCCACCCTATAATAGCCTTTAGATATTAAAACCTGCTTAACATGGTTCTTGAACTCACTATCTGGCAAATCGGTAATATGTTTTGGGGCTTTGTTATAAAACCTAACACTATTACCTAAAAAAATTTTTTTGGACTTATTGAGCCTGAAACGTGGAAAATGACCAATGTGTTGCTGTTTCTAGTATTTACATTATGGTGGTCTTTTACCAGATAGAGCATATCTAAGTTTTTGCGGAGATACAAATTGTTTACTTTTACGGAATTTGTCAATAACTTCTGACAAACGAATGATCGTGTGCCAATTGTTATTCACTGTACGATAATGTAAAGAGACAATTGACGCGTGTGCAGTTTTATTAAAGAAAGTAGTAATCATCTACTTAGAGGTAGATCACCTACTCGCCACTTTGGTTGGTATTGGTTCACCTGGTAAGTACCAAACAGGCGAATGTTGCTTTGTTTTGGGATCGTAGCTATTAATCTATTTGTCGTCACTCGTTGTTATGTCTCATATCAAATTTGACGTCCTTTCGTTGGATCAGGTGACCATGATATTGCAACTCCCAGTGACTCAGTCCATTTTTTGAGCTCAGTTCAATTGTGAGAGATGCATCGGGAACACAGCTTTTTCACACCTAAATTATTCTGTAGAATTGATTGTATCTGACTCATACCTATGCTTAGGTATATCCGAATTATAAGTTTTTTTAGTTCATAGCAGTACAAGAACGGCCATCATGAAATCTGTTATTGCGATTAACACAATTGCGTTAGAATTCTGCAAACCAGCTATAAATCTTTGATTTACATGGAATTTTATTGCCAAAACCAGTTTACTGTTTTGCTATGCCATTTTCAAATATCGTTCGAAATATTTTTAATATAAGCGAGTATTTCCGAAAACTTTTAGTGCGTCCTATTTATAAGGAGAAGAAGTCATCAAAAAAAGCAATTCTATGGTAACAAATTAACCAAAATTATTGTTTAATATCAATGATATTATAACAAAAACGCTGATAGATAGATTACCTAAATTATATTTTGACAAAACGAATGGCACGATAACCAGATGATCCCCGGGATCATTTTGTACTCTGACTTTTACTAGTTACGTATAACTTATTTTTAACTTTCTCCATCCCCATCGAATTTATAATGTTGATTAGCTAGAATTTTGCACCGCGTCAAAAAAATATACATAGAATGTCTATAATTTAGGGCACAATTTTTCATTAATAACAAGGGCGTATAAAATGTTGTGCATGTAGAGAATGGAGTCATGAAGCTTGTACCGGGATATGTGCCGACGATATTGATAGATGTATTTATGTTTTGTGTATATATACACCGCCAAAAAAGTGTTTAAACTTAAAAGAAGAGAGACGAAGAAATGTTATTATTCCTTGAATACATTTAAGAACGTTTTTTTTCGGTCACGATTAGTTTAGTCCCTTAAATATTCAGGAAAAATGACAGGTATTGATCTGGAATTATAATTAATATACATAAGTGGCCCAGTAACGCCCCTAATTAGAAGACTACTTTAATTATGTTTATTTTTAGTGAATTAAAAATTAAGTGACTGTTGATTTTGTTGAATTTATGGACCAGAGTATACATTATATTGTATTATTGAGATTATTCTAAATAAAGACATTGTATAGTTTTAACATGTTCTTATTTTTTATTTCGTTTTTCTTAAAAAAAAAAGATAGAGGTAAGGTGATAATTGGAATCATCTTACCCTAATCATAGGTATCATTTAACGACCGGGGTGTTTAAGATGATTACTTTATAGGGTATTACAAATATGTATATACTAGCGGGCCCGGCAGACGTTATCCCGCCCTGATTATGAAAAAATCCTTGACAAATTATATACTAAAACGTTCCTCATCAATCACTCTATCCACCGGTGAAAACCGCATGACAATCCGTTCGGTAGTTTTTGAGTTTATCGCGAACAGACAGACAGACAGACAGACGCGGTAGGGGACTTTGTTTTATACTATGTAATGATGATTATTATGAAAACTTATTAGCTTTATTTTATATATATTATTTTTGAGTATGGCAAAATTAAGATAGATACATATGACAGCAGGAAAAGCCATCATGTTTGTTTCACATGTAAAAATGCATATTTTATATCGATTCTTGCTTAAGGGGATCATCTTGTACACCTTTCCCCTAATATTGTAACGCCACACTGTCTTAGATAAAATGTGGGAGTAAGATGGCATATTCTCAATATCGAAGGTGAAAAACAAATAGTTATATGTGGCTTAGATACGGGCGGATTGTCGGGGCAGCCGTAAAAACTATGCTAGTTAGCCAAGTTTTAACGAGAAGCTGTTGAAGCGCTTGATGACGATGACGTATCTACAGCTTTTTCTTTATAATATCATTGATTTAATTAGGGTGCATTTAGTATTTTTAATGGACTAGCTGTTGTAACAAATCTATACGCAAATCTATCAACCTAGATCTACCATTGGTGCGTGGGCAAGGTCAATTAGACCACGCGAAACAATGTGTTTATTGTTTTTAACCATTACATAAAGACCGGTAGCTGTCTATCAAATAAAACTTTGAACAAGTTAATCAACTCGTATGCTTAAACTTTCAACACTCCAATTAAAATACTAGTTGGTATCGAGAGTGTGATTAGTATTCAAGCGAATGAAATTAAAGCAGTAACGTCTAAGACAGTCTTTCGAAACATATGAAATAGAATTAACATACTGTTAGATAATTATCTAGCAATCTTCTAGTTCAACTACCTGAAGTTGAGAAGTAATAATTACCTTAACAATCTTTATAAACCTCCAACTAAACTACTAATTCATTTTCATTGCCAACGATTATTTACAATTAGTGATAACTACGCATTGTACATAAGCAAGGGTTTATATTATAATTGTTTGTTACATTCATTACTCGAGGCTTTATTAAACTATATTGGTTAATTGTAGTGTACGCCTTGTAACGGAACGTTGAAGATCAGATTGAGTGTTGTTAGTGATAATTGTTACAATTCTAAAAGCTTCAACAGGGACTTAATTATATCCATTATCTAACGTAGTTGAGTTATTTCATTGGATGGTGATTACATAAAATTGTATATATGTTGAGTACAATAATTTACTAGTAACTCCTTTTTAGTGCGTCGTTCTTTGGGGTTAGCTAGCATATATATACCTGGTGCAGAGAGGCGTGCAGGCCAGCATTATAAGGACGACTACCGATGGATCTTTAGTAGTCTACTTACCAACATGTAAAGCTCCGTTACTCCGTCGTGCTACTATAAAGAACAAATTATACCAGGATAGGTTCTTTGGCTACTTTAAACACCTGGAAATATATAATTAATTCTATTTACATATCTACCGTCCAACAGTCCTCGAAATGTTTTCCTAAATTATGAATCTAAAACGCTATTCATTCGATAATTAAGTGCCCTCGTGTTTTGCTGATACATACTTGCAGCTTCGATATATAGGGTACATTTCTTTGGTCTAACTTTCCATTCAAGAACCAACGAAGTAGCCAATGGCATGTTCTTCACTTGAAGGATTGTACAAATCTATATGCAAATACGATTTGCATGGTGTGGTGGCAGGATTTTTTCTAAGCCCGCCTGGTTAAGCCGGTTAAGCTGGTTAGACTGGTTAAGCCGCCTTCAAGTTGACAATCTGTCATCAAACATATATGCGTGTGTTCTAGTAGCTGCCTTTGAGAACCTATTCTTTTAAGTTTAGCATGTTTAACATCTTGGAACAGATCGTCATTCAATATCAGATGAGAGAGTGGTTTCTTTTTCGAACTGACTACGCTATTGGCCTAGCAAGGCCTTAACAGCTTCACCGGACTAATCAGATTGTGGTCAAACACCAACACTTATAAAGAATAAAAAAATATAAACTAGCTTGTATTCTTGGACGTTAAATAAAAGTAAGTTCAGGATTGGAATATAACCACTATTACTCGTTATCAGCGAAACAGTTATGTGTGCTTGTTGCTTTTTCACCTGAAAAGTATGCAGAATCTGTTTACTCTTAAATAAAGTGTGAATTAATAATTTTAGGCGAGAACACTCTATCACAACGTGTGTCAAAAAAACAAATTTTCGCGTTCAAATATTTCACAGTTGTTTGCTGTCCACCGCCCACACATTAGTAAGCAAACCTGTGTGTCATATAAGTGTAAAATTTCGTATTCACTTGCTAACAGCACGTATATATACGACGTTGATCACCACAAACATTGCCAGTTTGTTCTTTGGAAGTACAAATAAATTTCTGTTTTCTGACCAAATCGCCTCATCAAACTGGTTACTGCTACAGTTCATTACATTGTCCACTATATTTATATTTTAATTACACAGCCGCTAAGCTGAAGATCTAGGCTATAACGGAAGTTCTAAATGATTTCTAATGATGAAAATTTCTTCCTGATCACTTTGCAATTTTTTTATAACTTTGAAATACGCAAGTATTTTATGCTTTTAGTCCATTTTAGAAGTTTTCCCCGACTGATGTCTGCAAAACTGGAATCAAAGTATAAATCTAAGCTGAAATGTTAAGGATGACTAGAGATTTGATTCGAGTTCCCATGTATGCAGATTTCAGCACATCACTCTTCACTGACGGTATTCAAATACGTCGACGCTGTATCCTTTCATACTATTCAATAGCATACTTCTATAAATGGTCAAACAAGTAGTATTCAATAGACGATATTGTCCGATGGAGAATACTATTTTGTTATGACAATACTAAATATATTTTATACCATTTTTGCAATAACTGTGTTATTAAAAGAAAGAGTTTTTAATACAGAAAAATTATCTTTCAATATCAGGAATTGTATATGAGTTTCATATATGAGACGTATAACTTTAATTTCTCAATGTACAAGGCTACATGAGCTACTAGTCTATCTATATGTAAAAAAGAATAAATGACTGAATGATATATCAATGCACATCCCAAACTATTGAGGCTAGGGTCTTGAAAATTTGTATGTGGGTTCCTTTTACACTGTGGAAGAGCACTAAAGATGTTGGAAATACAACACATGATGAAGCAAAAAGGGTAAATGACAATTTGTACGAAAATTCGTTATTTTCTCGTCAATTAACATAAAGAGTCGAAAATAATTATTGCATAGAAAACACGTAAGAAGCAGCGAGAAATTGTTAGTGAGATAATGAAAAAAAAGGGTTTTATTAACTACAAGAAGAAGGAACAAAGCAAATCAAATTATATGTTCGAAATAAACGAGAAACGGTAAGAAACAACAATGTTTCATTCGTCATTTTATCAGTTCCAAAACGATATAGAAGATGCCTTAAAGATATGCATCATAAAAAACCATTTGATTGAAGAATCAAGATTAACTTTAAAAGTTTTTACTCTACCGTTTCATATTAATATAGCATACAGGTATTTATCGAAACCAAATTGAACTCTAATCCAGTAAGCATTATAATAAATCAGAGAGTTCCGTTACAATTTATCAAGTAAAAACAATCAACGTCCACCGAGCCCTTTACGGTCATACCCACGGCGATGGATTCGAACGCCGAAGATTACGAACTTGCCTTTATAATTCTATGGCTTCGACTAAAAGAGGCAGCCGCTCCCTTTTAAGGCGAATTAAGCACGTTATTTGTTCCTCTTCGCTCTAGTACAAATGCACATCGCGTGCTATAGCTGTTTCCTTCCATTCTATTCACTCGTGTACATTCTACAGATGGACGGACACGCGTGTCGACTGCAGTACTCTATAAGTAATAGTGTCACATCGGGTCGTAATGCTTTTGCGCGTTGAAGCAAAACATTTTATAGCTGTGCACAAATCGCATATCTATATATGCCAAGATAAATTACGTCTTCTTTGTTTTATTTTTATTTTCTTGTTGTTTAGTACCTATTGATGATAAAAACAATTTAGATTATAGTTCATTTATTTCCTTACCATCGACAAATCGCGTCCTTTTTTTATAACTCTCTATTCGTCATACTTTACAATCCGTACGTCAAATAATTAAAAAATTTCAATCAAAGAATCTTAGCCAATACGAGCAATAGTATAAGAAATCTACTGTTAGATTTTTAGTACTAACATGTTTCTCATTAAGAAAAAGAAACGTATAATTCCAAATACTAGTAAACAATTTTGGAGATAGTTTTGTTTTCATACCATCGACAGGACGAAGTCTTTTGTTTATAGACTATGATGTCACTATCCTTACGACTACAATACTCAATACCGATAGTGATATCTATATACCTATATTAACACATGAACAAAAATGAAGTGTAACTTAAAAAAACTTAGTAATTTCAGTGGTACTCTTTTATATAATGGTATTCTATGGTTAAACTCATTCCTTTGCCTGTCAATTATCCAATAGTTTTAACACAGTAACCGTGTGCGGTTAACCGAGTTTCTATCCGGTGTAATGTAAACAAATTGCTCACATAATGAATGGTAACGATAGAAACAGCGTGGACATATGAAAATGAGGTATTCGCTTAGTTGATCAGCTTTATTGGGTTACTATCCTCTGCCCGCGGCTTCGTTTGAGTGGAATAGTTACTTTGGGCTAACGTTAACACGCAGCGAAAGCTCTCAAGAGGAAAAAAATCCCGATTTTGAAATATCCTTCATTGGTGTTCCGCTCGTATTGGTATTAGCGTGATGATATATAGCCTATAACCTTCCCCGATAAATGAGCTATATAGCACTGAAATATTTTTTCAAATCGGACCAGTAGTTCCTGAGACTACCCTCTACAACCTTACAATTCCTCAATGAGATACTTGATTCTAATGGTGAAGTTTGCGCGCTCGTAGGTCGCTTTACACGATTTAGTGTTGAATCCTACTATTAACCTGAGCTTTCGTTGAGAGAAAACACAGTGAAAAAACTATAGAATAATGCCAGAATGTTGTCTATTACTAGGGTTAGATGCTACGTTAAAAGAAATAAATATGTCGAATTTTACATAACTAAGAATTATCTTGGTGACGGCATAAATAAAAAAGTGGATGTGTATATATGACCACACGGTAGAAATTAATACTTTTTCGCTATTAGTAAAATGCAGTAAAAATTGTATATAATTTATACCACACTGTTTATATACAAAACGTACATCTATACTAATATTATAAAGAGGCAAAGTTTGTGAGTTTATGACGTTGTAGGGGGTAATCTCAGGAACTATTAAACCGATTTTGAAAATTCTTTCACCCATAGAAAGCCACGTTATTTGTGAGTGTTTGCTATATATTAACGCGAAAAATGAAATGACTTTTTTGTGGTAATCGGATTTGCAAAGTAAGTCGAACGGTAACGTTTCATACGAACGCTGCCTTAACGATGACAGATATATGATTGAGTTTTAGAAAAAAGTTGTAGAGCTTAATAATGCCTACAAAAAAGTCAATGAGAGCGTATATCTAACTTTTATATAAAAGTCACAAAAAGTAGTTTTTCATAAATGTTTACCGGCCAACGAAGTGGGCACGGGTCAGCTAGTACCTAATATTACTTTAAGAGGAGAGGAAATACGAATATACACACAGGAATGTTACATACAAATATAATAAAACATGTTTTATTTATTATCTCATTATTCCAGTACTGTACACTCATTCAACATATAGATAAAAGTTGTTCAAACTGCATCGCTCTGACCTTGCTTAACTTCCCGTGTGACCTTGTTACACGGGTCAGAGGTCACGAACGCGCACCTCCGACCCAGATGACCTCTACCATATGCCACAGCGATTGTTCCTTCTATAATTAACGTTTCTGATTAATTTCACACAGATGTCGAGAGTCATTTGTTTAAATAATTAATTATAATTGAACATTCGAATCAATTTAAAATTAAATTCACAGGATTATAACGTTTAATTCATTTGGAATCAATTGGTAGACGTGAATAAATTGTTTCTTTCATTCTAAATATCACTGAGGTACATATAAATGAGGGTATGATATCATAACTACGCTTGAAAAACCACAGTGAAGTTTATAATATAGTTCAAATCAAAAAACACTATATTCAATTTAGGGTCTGTGAAGACGCCTAGGGACGTTAAAACTTTACCAGTCGTTCAAAAACTAACCCAGTCAGTCACCGAGAAAAACCTTCAAGAAACTTAATTTAGTTTATCTTTTTATATATATATATGTATTTATTTTTTATCGCAGTCGTTTTTAGCGAATGGACAGAGGGTGTTAATTCCATACATCACATTCGTCAAAAGAACTGTATTTTCATTCAATATATGTACATAATGCTTAACATAAACCGATAAACGCTTACAATCTATGTAAAAATGACAAGATCTTACTATAAAATAGCAAAAGAGATAATATATTAGGTAATGCAATAAAGAACTCTATTATTTGAAAAGTAAGCTTGTCTACGTAGTCTTAAATACCATTTTTATCCAAAAACAAGAAGTCGAAAAAAATTTTTTTTTGAGATTTCAATTTTATTACAAATCAGAATAATGCTTTTTTTCTTTTAAATAACTTTTTTCTCGTACCAAGTTAACTATTAAAGAAAAAATGCCTAATAAGGCATTTATAAACATAAGTCGTAATTCCATATGCATGTATCCGTCTCAAGTAATTTTATTTCATACATAATCTTTAAAATAGATATTAGTTAGAGAGTTCACGTTCACTAAATGACCCTACCAGTTAAGTTGCGTAAGTTAAATGAATTTTAAAGAACTCCATATAGAATGGAAACCATGACTTTCGCATCGCTTATAATTAAAAATATTTTTATTCACTAAAAGAGTTGTGTTGTAGGAATACCGTATGTCCGACAGAGAACTAATATTATGGATATAAATAAAATGATAAACTAAAAACTACTGGGTATATTTAAAATTAAACAGTCTATGTTACATATTCCGATTCTTATTATTACACTGTCCAAATCAGTCTAGGCTTCTATTATACATCATGTTCGTCGCCCTGGCAAATCTAACACAGACCAACGTGGTTAAAGCGCATCAGTGTTCAGTGCGCCTCCCATCAGTTCGTCAGAGAGGGTCAAGGTCTTCCCTCTTCAGACAACGAGTCGGGGCCCTGAGGGGTCAACACCTGACGGGTCGGGTAGAAGCACTGCAGAGGCCGTTCCTGCCCACCCGGCTAAATGGTGCAAGGAGGTTTAGTCAGTAGAAATCTGGCATTCTCACCTATGCCGCTCGGCTAGGTGTAGATCTCCAAAAGGATGCTCCCCGCGAGAAGAAAAGGCTCCTATGATACATACGCTTTATAAACTATTAATTGAAGAAAATTATCACGAACAATCGTACAAACTGCACAAAGATACACTAAATAAAAGCGAAATTGTAGACCGAACGGGCAGTATGACGCGGAACAAGGTACTGTGTATCGGGAAAAATGAAACACGAATAAAACCAAGGGCTACAGCTAGTATTTCAAAATCAAAAACTACTTTATTCAATTTAGGCCCTAAAAGGCACTTACGAACGTTAAAACTACCACCGGTTCGGAAAACAACCCATGGATGGAAAAAAACCGGCAAGAAACTCGATCTGGTTTATTTTTTTTTAACATACATATATGTAATATTTGAAATACATTACACGTTGAAGGTGGTAGAGCCACGCTGTAGCTATTACTTGTTTCAGCATAAATGGGTCGGCTCGCCCGGGGTAGTACCACCCTCTCACAGAACACCGACGTGAAGTAACAGTGCTTGCATTGTTGCGTTTCGTTCGGTCAGTGAGAGCGCCGGAGGCCCACCTCCTTTCCCTTCCCCTTTCTCTTTTCCGTACCCTCCCCCATACACAGGCTGGCAACGCACTTGCGACTCCCCTGGCGTTGCTAGTGTCTATGGACGGTGGTGATCACTTAACGTCAGGTGACCCACCTGTTCGTTTGCCTGCTTTTGACATAAAAAAACGTCAGGATCGTTTTTAGTGGATGCACAGAGAGGAGTCGATTCCAGATATCATCATCGTTCACACGTTGATACATTTTATAGTAGCCTTTTGACACCAAAACCCGCTTGACATTGAAATACACAATGCGGCAAATCGGTAATATGTTTTGAGACTATATTGTAAAACCTAACACTAGTCCCTAAAGAACCTGTTACTGGTTTTACGGAGTCTGAAACATGGGACAACCAGTTTGTCACAGTTTCAAGAATATATAAACTGTTATAAAAGCTTTTATATATTAATTTTTACTATTTTTATCTTGACCATTCACTACAATCGTACGTATACGTAAGGCTTTATTTAAGTCATTTGATTGCTAGTTACGACGAAGCTTCAGGCGATATAAACCTTCGATAACTGAATTAGTATTCGCGTGAGTAACACATAAGGGACAAGGTCGGACTCGGTGTGTATCTAGGGCACTAATTACAGTTGAATATATACAGTTCTGAGAAGCAGTGTTATTAAGGAATTTCATAAATATTTTGTGACTTTAAAGCGTAGCGGGGTCGCAATTTGGTCACAACCAACAAGAGAAATTACAATGCAATATACATGTAATAAGTAACCCGTTATGGTATTTAGCTTGATCAAGTCAGTGCGTTTGTTATTGGGGTTTGACGGTGTAGATAGGTTTTGAGGTATACTGTACTTATATCTTTGAATGTTTATTGGCTGGTTCCAGTATACATAAGCTATATATCATATATGAGCTTTGAGCTCTATATCATATTAAAAAATAGTGTTGGTCTAGTGGTTTGAATGGTAGAATATCGTTATAATACCCTGATATATACCAACGAATTTTGCCGAATTCGCGTACCTACATTTACTAATTTAAATTGGTAACACCATCGGCTGACGTTGAAGGAAAATATCGTGAGGAAACCTGAACCTGAGAAATGTTCTTGTACTACTACTGTATGTGGGAAAATATAGAACTGACATAGCTGTGGATTTCTCAGAGTTTGATATCGCTGATGATGAAGATCATTGTACGTGACCTGTGGTTTCCCTCACGTTTATTTTTTCCTTACACCCGATACGTGATATGTTACACAGCCCGATCGCTCCATGACTTTGTTCTTAAGCATACTATTGGTGTTACATTTTATATAGTAATAGCTTCGCTCTTAAAGGTCCTAGCGTGATGGTAGACAGATTATAATCCTTCTCGATAAATAAACTACTTGCTATGTATTAAATAATTTTTCAAATCTGCCTGGAAGTTCCAGAAAAAAGCAAATAACCTTTTAAGCTATATCGGTATAGATTTCAATATTTTTCCATCGCACAAATCCACGGATACTATCTATTTTGCAATAAAAAACGTAGGAATTCAATTTCCCTAAATACACACCTGGTTATTTTAAAGAATTCGACGGTCACATCGACGGAGAGGCGCTATAAAATTAGTTTTAATATTCACGAACGGATCGCCTCCGGAATGAGCATACGAATTGCTTGTTAACGCAACTTATACATTTACAAAACAGTTAGAGGCGAGTTATCCAACACCATTTACACACGGGCCGCAAGTTCGACGAACGTGAACGAAATATTTAATGATCACAAACAAAATATTAAGGTCCGACGATAAAAATATTCTAAACTCGCTGAGGATATATGTATTCGGCTGGCTAAAAATAAACACAGATTGCTTTTAAAAATAAAATCCGTTTGGAAATACCTACGTGTTAGCCTACTTTAGTGAAGTGTAGTTAGCTTTCTGTTCACCGGTTACAGCCAAAATTACTGTTATGACTCGATGTGGTAATTTAGTGTATCTTAACAATATTATTATTTAATATTTCTTTTAGGGTTTGAACTCAATCTCATCTTATGGTAACGTTCTAAACGTGGAAACAAAGGAACCCAAAATAAAATGACTGATAATTAAAATGTGTTGACAACATAAATAACAAACATGGCTCATAAATCTTAGTCTGTTTTATTGTAACTAGTGGGCGCCTAGTGGCCGACATTCGACCATAGTTCATTGATTTTTTAAAGTTTGAAGTTTATTAGGGTTCCTGTGTCAAAATGATTCTATGATCAAAGGTTTTCATTATGGTTACTCAGTTATTTTTCACTTTTTTTTTCAAATTATATAAACATAAAAAAAATCTATGTCTAAATGAAAATTGAAATTAATTATAAATTTGAAACAAAAACAGGCGGTTACATAAGGTGGTAAGGCTCTCAAATTGTAAGTAAACATAACTATACGAAAATAAAGAAATTTATCGCAACTCATGACACAACTTTCAATTAATTTTACACGACACCATGGGTGGTATTTCTGGGTGATATTGAATTAAATTTAGTTTCGTTGCTTGGAAAAGTCATGGATACACATTAGAATCAAACGGTGAATACAAAACAAAGATGATTTAAGTCATGGATTACTTTCATGGGCAAACAAATTTTCTTATTTTGATTTTACAACGTATTTTTTGGCTCATTCTTTTTAATGAATCATCATTTGAAGTGAGTTCACCATAAAAATACTAAACATTAAAATATTGACTTTGACTTTGGTAATATTGCCTTACTCTTATGACAACATGAAGCAAAGTGACATGAAGTGAAAGCAGTCTTGTCACCTAAAAATTTTGACATTCAATAAGACCGAAGAGAATAATAATTACAGTGGTTCCATAAATTTACTAAAGATAAATTATTTATCAATTAATTATTAAAGTATATTATGAATTTACATATTATATTATTATAAAATTAACGTACAATTTAACCAGATTTCAAAGGGCATGTAAGACACGCAACGTTAGTTATGTAAAAAAAAGGATTGTGTGGTTTTATGAAACCACGGTAAAAGTGAAACTTTTTTTTACACTATAGACATTTAACTAATAAAATAGTCTATACACTACACGGTCAGCTGCTGCGAACTATAGGCGCCGCCATATTGGCCCTGGCTGCTCTGACGAGCGCCTTTCACTTTATCCCTACTCCGCGGCCGACCATCACGCGACATGCAACACACAGACGAAAAAGTTTGAGACGATGTAATACAAGTTTCACTTTAAAAATATTGAAAATGTAATTGGAACCTAAGAGTAAAATGACGGATGTCAAAATGTCTTTTTCATTTACATGTGTGTGTATATGTTGTGTAAAATTCAAGCAGTAGCGTGAGTAATGTATATTTTAATTAATTTAATATGCTCGCAATGCATTTTATATAAAAAAATAGCTTTCTGTACTTCTCCTTCATATAAACTTTAACTATGCCAAATATCGAGATCATCTGTTCGCGCAATTCGCTTAAAAAGGGGTACAAAGTTTTGGCTTCACGTATTAATATATAAGATAGTAAAATAGTATTATAGCACTACTATACTGTAAGGCATAGAAAAAAAAAGTAACAAGTTAGTATAGTCAGGCGACCGTAATGTTTCTAAACTTTACGACAGACTAATGTAATTTATAAGGCAAAATAAATATTGTAATAGTAAGCAATATTTTTAAACGCACCTGCCGGGACACACCTATGAGTGTTAGACGACAGATTGTCAACTTGGGATTGACAGATAGTCGGGCAGATATTAGAGAAAGACCTAACAAGCTGCCGTGGTTTCGACACTATATTTTCCTTCGCTGCAAGGTCCGTTCGACACGGTAACGTAGTGAAAATTTGCAGGAACTAAAACCGATATCGTAAAAGGCAAACCGAAAGAAAAGATAATTATTATACAATATCATAATAGTTTGTATATAGATACAGAAAAAGATATGAGAAGTATATTAAAGAAGAATAACAAAGTAATAAAAATATTGAAGAACATAACAGAAATGTTCGCGTTGTATGAGAGCAAATCAACCAATACTCGGCAAATTAGCTGCATTTGGATCTCGGTAAAGTGCTGGTATGCTAAATAGTTATTAAATTGTTATTTATCTCTTACCGTAAAAACGTATGTATTTTATATGAATTTTACATTTACAGCACATTCGATGTAATTTTAAAACATTAAAATAAAATGTAGCATCGTCAATTAGTAAGTAATAAATATTACATTTAAATAAAACATTAGAATGTTATATCTGATAATGACTGATAAGTGATCGTATGCATTTGTGTGTGAATGTACGTGGGGTATCATTGTGTTTTTTTATTATTGTTTTAAATTTTCTGTTTTATTCCTGAGACTAACTTTGTACGGACCAACTTGAGAAACTGATTATTATTTGGAAAATTTCAATATCACTGAAGAGCACTTGTGTAGTGCATATGTAGAATTTTTCAAAATAAATACATATGATATATCTCCGGGAATATGTAGTTATTGATGACAAAACTAGACTGACTATGATGATCCAAATCAAATCAATCCATGTGTGTCTGCCGTATAATCACATTAAATTTGAGTTTACAAGTAAAACTGTTATTATTAGAGAGAAAATGAAAAAAGAACCTAAAAAAACTGGTCATTATATGGTAAGATATGCGTCTCAATAGCACATAATATGTGAAAAGTTAAACCGCCTACTGATTAAAAGAACCCCTTAACAATAAGATGATCAGCTTAGACTTAGCAATATCCCTGAATCCCTTAAAAAGACGAAGAAAAATGCACTATTACCAGATTTAATGTACTCATGATCCGTTTGGGCACGAGTGCCAAATGACTCCAGCAATGTGAAATAAAGTCACGAGCATTAAATGTTGGCTGAATCATAATTAACGTGTGTCGTTTAAAGAAAGCTCTGACAAGCATGTTGGTGTAAACGAGCCGATTTCAAACAAGTGAATAGTGTAACCATTCCATGACACTCATACGGCCTCGTGTGCAGAGTTGTCAACAGTCACGCGTGTGCTAGGTACTTCTCCATTTTTGTGTCCCATAAGGTGTGAACGCGTTCTTATTTTTTTTAATGCTATAGCTATTACCGTTTGGCTACTATCTAACCTGGATCCTGATATTATATGATGACTCGATCTAAGATGGTGGAATGGTAAACCTCAAGGTTGGCTCTTACTTACAGCCGCAGTTAAAATAATTATGCAGCTTGAGATTGGTAAATGGTTTGGCAGACTTTTCTTTAGAAATAATCTTTACCAAAATACTATGGTTTTATAACAATATTTTAGAAATTCGAACCTAAATAGACAGGGTGTCCTAACATGCTACCACTGAGTCAGCATCGCTCCTAATTATGTTGTTGACGGTCGTGAATCAACATTCGGTTTAAAGTCATTAGAATTTCGCAGAGATATTGGATCTCTATGTGTACCTTACCGCATATACAATGGAGAGTAGAAGAAATTTTTTAATATGGTGCCCTCATCGTCGTTCCAAATTCGTACCTTATTGCTGCTGCTTAGTTGCTCATTCACACATTCTAAAACCTAATAAGATAGTGACAATTGTAAGGTTCTCCAGAACCTTAATTATGTATACGCTGGCTTTGTGGAATGGGTTACCTGGTACGGTATTCCATAGGACTCGTCAAAAAGGGATTGAAACACGCCCTTAAAGGCCGGCGACGCAACAGTGTTACGCATTATTCCTGGTGTTGTAGCTATCCATAGGCGATGATAACCATTCAAATTAGATTGGATTATCAGCATATGTGCTGCCCTTTGGCATAAAAAAAACTTGAAACATTTTAGTATCTTTAAGTTCGTCTTACTATATTTGTAACAATTTTTATAGTGGCCCGGAATTTTCAACTTTGACCTGCATTCAAGTTGTCCGATCTCGTAAAACGTATTTTCGAAGCTAGCAACCCGACTCGTGCGCCTCCACGTTGGCGCACAATGTGAGAATTTACTTTGTTCACGAGCTCTATTGAGAAGTTGGTGCGGACTGGCAAACGTTTATGAAATGTTTATCGTATAAGATTTTCGAACTACGAAAATAACCAGAAGGGACCTTACATTTAGGATCTATTTCAATCAAAATACTTATATTTTATAATTGATAAAGCGAAAGTTGTTTAAATGTAGACGATACACGAGTTTTCGTTCTCATGAAAATGATTTTGTTATTTCAAGGTTTTATATGAATTTGTTATGGACTTTTTTGTTATAACTACTTATGATCCTCTTTCCTATCCTTCTTTGGTATTAAGTTGCTATAGTAGTAGAAGTCGCTGTAGTAGTCTGAAAAGTACTATCTGTAATGTTCTGCCAAATTACATGATAGTGTCAAACATTTTCTAAGGTTAACCCGAAAAAAATAACAAACACTTCAACTTTACTTATATGTATACATTTATTTTTACTGCTATACCGCCATGGATCAGTTACGGTAAAATATGTATTATCGGCTACTTGTCAAATATAAAGTAATACGTAAATGTTATAGAACGACTATAACTTTTAACCCTAACTATATCCATTAACTATTTAATTAACTATGTCCATCAGGTGATTCCACAGGGTCTACTGTTCCAGAGGTGGTAGAGTCACGTTGAAGCTATAACTGGTTTCAGCATGAATGGGTTGGCTCGCTCGGTGTAGAAGCACCGTCTCTCAGAAAACCGTTGTGAAGTAATAGTGCTTGCATTGTTGCATTTCGTTCGGCCAGTGAGAGCGCCGGATAACCCGCCTCCCCTCCCCCTCGCCCCTTCCCCACTCCCCCTTCCCCAAACATAGAGTGGCAACGCACTTGCGACTCTTCTGGTGTTGCAAGTGCCTATGGACGGTGGTGGTCAATTAACATCAGGTGACCCACCTGTTCGTTTGCCTCCTATGATATATAAAAAAAGGATGGACCAAATTTATGATATGGAGATGTTCTATGATCAGATATATTTTTAATCGAAATTATAGTTCTATTGTTTACATGCCAGGAAGATGGCGATTGCGTTTGCGATCCTAGTAATGGCAGACAGTCGTCGCAATCACTGGACGTTTGTAACTAACCACTTATATATATTTCTCGCTCACCTTTTGAAGATTTTTTTAGAATTTTATTCATTCAATTACATCAGATCATTGTAGGACTTTGTAGAATCCTCCCGTAATCGAATAACCACATGGCGGCGACAGGTCAGTGACAACCTTCAGCCGCCGTAGTGAGGGTCTGCGGTCCGTGTGGTTATGTTTGTCGCCCTGGCAACTCTTACACATGTGGTTAAGACGCATTAGCCTCCCGCCGCTTTGTCAGGGAACGCCCAAGGTCTTTCCTCTTCTGACCACAAATTGGGGCGTAACTGAGGAGCCGGGTTGGGTAGAAGTATTGCTGATGCAGTTCCTGCCCATACTGCTAAATGAGGCGAGAAGAACGCCCAGGAAATTTAGCCAGCACAAATCTGGCACTTTCACCTATCCAGTCCAAGAATATTCCCCCGCGAGAAAAAAATACTTTTGAAGAATCAAATTAAGAGAGTCGTTACTAACATAAAATTACTGTACCATGCAAATTTGTGACATCACATGAATATAGGTCTGCCAAATTAGTACTACAAGCATCACCATTTATTAATTCAAAATATTAATCAGCGACTCCCTTTGGGTCTTGTTCTTATCATACCCAAATCAACTTGCTCAAGGACTGTTACCTTAAATTAATTCTTAATTCTATATCGACATCGATGTATTAGTTACTAGATATGATCGCGACTAATTACGCTAATTTGTATAAAACGCTCGAAGTATTATAATTGGGAGCATGAACAAAGAACTGGTTTGCTTCACTAACACAGTACAGCACAGAAGAATGTAAATGCAAACTATAAATCAAATATATATATTCTAATGTAATACTCCAGACTTAACTACCTAACAACTCATTGTCGCCAATCGACTTAGGGTATCCACGTCATTTACAACTTGCCATAACTAAATACTTAGCAACAAACCGCATGCAAATTATTATGTCTCTCATATTATATAAACTTTTCGCGTCACCAGACCATAAAGGTCCTTCGAAAGCATACAAACTAAGCGAGGCGTTAGAATATCAAGCGATTCAAATAGATTATCTTTTTTTTTCAATATTTATAGGCCATTGTAGTCTCAAGGGATCGCCTATCATTTCGGCCACTGCCCACGCGCCGTGAATTCTAAAACTTCATTGTAAAGTTTATTCAACTTCTAAAATAGAAAACTTATTTCGTTTTACCATTACGAAACGCATTGTTCATACTTAATTCAAACGAATTAGAATGATAATCGTTTGACTCTATATTTTCGAATAGAAAAACTAAATCTGTTATTAATCTTGACCAACACGAAATATGCGATCGGTATCGTTATGGCTATAATATCTTTTATGGACAACATATAACGTCAATTATTAAAGTCAACATTGAGAGAAACCGAGTTTTATTGCGTTATGTGAATTGGTTGTAAAAATGGCGCGCGTGTACGCCTTAATATTGTATATATATATAAAACTTTAGTTTGTTAAAGTAATTTTTACAGCTAAAAATGTCTAAACGTACTTCAACACGTCGTCCGGTTTAATGATTAAGTAACGTCGTAATAAATCAGTCGAATAGATATCCAATTTCAGTGAAACGCTTCATACAATTTTTTAGATATTTGACTATAAACTTCCAGTTGATTTTATAATGTAGTGATGACGCTTTTTTTTAACCAGTTGTTCATTTGGTTCCCTTTGATGCCGCTGTTTCTTTAACTATGGAAGAAACTAAACTGCGCTTTACCTTCAAATAAGAGTCCCGTCGTGATACCAACGCGGCATACACAGCACGCGATATCAACGATGTGTATAGACCATGCACTGTAATTTAAAACATGATGCTTTTATGGTTTGATCATTTCCGTTCTGGAATCTTAGCAATGAACCCTGTAGGTCGACTAGAAACGAAAGACGATAACGATGAATCGACGACCCTAGTACCAGCGGATTCATGTCAAAACATGTTGAATTTTGCAGCAGTTTTCAACGCAAGTATACAAATATGATAAAAAAAAACAGAATTATGTTAAATTAGGAAGATAAAAAAATTTAGAAAAGAGGGTAAGGTAAGAATCGAGTCGAGATTTGCGTTAACTTCTGCTATATATACTGTGGTGTAAAGCATTCCGTAGTATAATCGAAGAAGACCGTTACACTTGTTGGACACAGAAATAACAATCAATCATGTAAGCAAATTAAGTTAAAAAAATTGGTTATGAGTATATGATGAACATTTCATCAAAATCGGTCCAGCTGTTTAGGAGGTGTTCAGTCACATACCCACGTACAAAAGAATTATTATATAAGGATATAATAAGAAAGTAAGGATACTTGTACATTGTTTTAGTGTTAGCAGGTTGCACTCTTTATACACACACTCCCCCTTTGAGGGGTCTACCATATTTGACGCCTCAGGCCGCAGTCAGGGCCCCTTGGAAGGCCAACACCTGTCGGGGGAGCAGTAAGGTAGTATAAGGTAGTAAGTAAGTAAGGTGTATGAAGGCACCATGGGGTTTTAGTCCGTGCGAATCGGACATAACCCATCCTCAGCTGCCCGGTATCTGTTAGGAATTTCTCCATGTAAAAAACAGGTTCCATTCTTTACTAGGACGCGAGGACATTTTTGGAATTAGGTTTTCTCACTACAAGAAAGTTTCTCATTTTTCTTCACAATGTCTTCCTTAAAAGCTAACTTTTATTGAATAAACTTAAAAGTATATAATATGTACTATATGTTTTTTACAAATTAATATACACTCAATTGTTACACGTACCGTAACAAATCATCCCGGAAAAGGTTCGAGTTGAAAAGTCAGTAATAATAGCGCGTTTGTTGGCAACTAACGTATGAACAATAATTTCATTAATTGAGTTAGATAGACGAGACAATACATTTTGTCCGTATGCACTGCTGTGACCATGAGAAAGTCTTTCTCGCGAACAAATTCCTTGAGTTTAGTATGCTATTAATATTATAAATTAGAAAATTTGTGGGTATAAATATTTGTTACTCTTTAAGACAAAAAAATATACTGAACGGATTCACTACAATATAGCTTAAACATTAGAAGAACACACAGACTATAATTATAAAAAAAGTATGTGTGTGTACTTATGTACACGCGTTAGAAGTTATACTTCTTTGGCGTAACAAAATAAAAATCTTTTCAAAAATTTTATCTTTCGTCTTATTCTACGTTTGTAGAAAAAACGACGCTAACAATAGAAAAAAGGTATTTAATACATTGAAAGTTTTAATACAAAGAAATACAAACAACAAATACAAAGAAACAAAATGTTGACTATAGCTAACTTCAGGGTGTTTCGTGACGGTGTGCGCGTGCATTGTAAAAATTTACTCTCATCATTTTTCCCTAACGCGTCACAAGAAGTATAACTTCAATAATGATTTATTTTCCAAAAAGTTTAAATTGATATTCACAAAATTAAAATGTCACTGTCACTGTCAAATATCACATTCATGTTGACGTCTGTACTAGTCGTGAGTCACAGACGCCAGCACAAATTGTACTACTTCTATTCTATGAACGGATTAGGCCAGCTATTCTCAAGCCACCGAGTCTTTGTAGTTCTCAAGCCGCCGAGTCTTTGTAGTTGGCCCACCCGATTATACTTTGTTTTCAATTATTTTAAATTTCGTGCCCATCAGAAAAACTATGAGCACTATGAGTAAATTAAATAGATACCAGATAACCCAACCCCAATGCGTTTCTTATGATATAGTGATACACCAAGCTTGTTTTATCGGACAACCATTTTTCATTACATTAATATATTGTTAATTGTAAATTACGTTTTTTTTTAATTTAATACCTAAATATTTGTAGTTTGCGGCCCGCGACACAATGAGTGAAACGCGTTTCTGGCCCGTTTAAAAAAAAGGTTGAGTACCTCTGGATTAGACTATGGAACAACTTACTAATTATATTACCCGGTTGTGTAGTTTCTTCTCTTCACAGAAACTTTTAAAACCTCAGATCTCCATAATATATTCAATAATCTCGGATTGTTGAATTTCAAAACCATGTTTCCTGTATTCAATTTTTTTTTGGGTCGTCGTAATCTATCGTTGGATTGTAATCCGTTTAGGTAAGGAATAAAAACTCTTTTTAAAATGACGTCATAAGCTACTATAAGTACACAAAAATCTTTATTTATTATATTTTTAATGGGCACCCTAGCAGCATTTCGAATGACAATGCTCGCGGAGGGATTGACCTTCCACGGGACATCCGGCATTTCGTTATTTTCAATTACACTATTCGGAATCGAACCTGCAGCGTAGGCTTACGTAGAAATTGTTAAAGTTGTGATGACCGATTAAAAGAGAGTTAAATTTCTGTTTTAGTTACCGACTTTGTGGTGATTTACGACGTGGAAATATATACGTTCTATATATTGAATGATTACATGTTTTAAACTTAGGTTCATACGCCGCATGACCGATATGGCAGTTTTATGGAATGTGGTATTACTAGCTTTTGCTTGCGGCTTCAAGTTCATGATGATCGGTTGAGTAGTTGAGCGGTGAAAGCCTTACAAACAAATAAACAAACTAAATTTCGCATTTATAGTATTAGTAGATAGTCTTTTTTTTTTATAGGGGCTTTTATTACAGCGAACATATCAGCCCCATTGTTCCCCAATCTTTGTAGCTCTATCATGAGAGTCGCTGATGAGTTATCATAACCAGGTCATACAGCATCTTAGCTTCACCCGAACAGGGTTCAGCCAAGATGCTGTGACAAATACCTATGTTCTGGCAACTACTTTTTACACTACTCATCAACGACTCTCTTTCGTTGCGGTTCTTAGCACACTCCATCATCAAGTGATGCACGTCCTCAATTTTTCTGCATACATCACAGTTGGGAGATTCTGCTTTCCTCATTAGGTATGCAAAACGTCTCGATGGATAGTGCCCCGAACGGAGTCTTAAAGCTACCTTAACATATTGTCGGTTTAGGTTACATTCATTAAACCACGGAATATGAAGAGGCTGACACTGTATCGTTTTATACCAGATACCTTTTTCCTTACTTCTCTCATCAAAATAGTAGATAGTCGAAAAGATCAAAGTTCAAATTAATAACATTTTTATTTACTTTTCTATATATGAACGTGGTTAATAAATATAATGGTTATCAAAATCATGAATACACGCTTCAGTATCTTTGCCTACCTAATATGATAATGGGTGTGAATATAATCAACCAAACCAGTTTAATATTTGTACGAGTGGTACACAATGTGTTATTATATCTTTAAATACGTAGTTATTAAGATATATTACCATTTATCACTGCCTTCTGATTCACAATACAAAATGAGACGCGGTGATACTGCCCGCGACTAGCAAACTCAATTTAAATAATGCGCAATCGCCTCATATAATGTCTGCAAACAGCTTTTTCATGAAAAACTAGATTGTAATAAAATATTACTAGAAATTAATTAATATCAAGTATGATTGTTTTAATAACAAGAAATCTTTTAAATTATAGGTAATGGGTGCCATTCAAAATGCTGCCGGAAGAACATGTTCGTGGAAGGTTGGCTGCATTACCACGTTGTATTGTAATGTAAATACACTGAGCGAGCTATTGGCTGACCACTTCGAACAGACGCCTCGCGAGTTCCTTATATTGCTATGCAAACTTGGACTCCATGATTCCAGACTTTCACCTCCAAACAGAAAAAAAAAATATGTGGAATGTTTATATTGTTGTTAGATTTTAATAATATTTAAGATAAATATGTACTTTTTACTTTGTTAGATTTTAATTTTACACCTACACGAAGATATTACATATTTTTAAAGAATAAGGTGTAAAATAGCAATAAATAAAATGTAGAAGAAAAATAAATATTGACTTTCCAAGAAAGGATATTGTTTCGAACGGCTATAATAAAGGTTTCCAGTTTGAAATCTGTTTGATTTGAATTACTGGAAAATTGTACATATTTGTCTTGCCAAGAAAATACTACACGACTGATTTTTGTAATATCTTTAGTTAGTTGATCTATATAGTTATAAGAATGTAAATAAACATATAACGTTTTTTAAGATACATTTATCCACAAACCTGAAGATACAATAATTACATTTATTATTGTTTTTTTAACAAAGCTGATCTTTTATTTCATTCTTATTAATTTGAAATAATTATATGAAATATTAAAAACCAAAGTCCTATGCTACGTTTGTCTGTTGGCGATAAACTCAAAAATTACTAAACGGATTTTCATGCGGTTTTCACCAGTGGATAAAGTGATTCACGAGAAAGATTTATAGGTATATAATTTGTCACGGTTTTTTTTATTATTATCAAGGTGAGACAACGTTTGCCGGTACCGCTAGTATAAAATATTATTGTTTTCGATGTAAACATCGAATATCTTTTAATTCGCTAGTTTATGTCAGTATGACCGCAACTTTTCTGCGCGTATACAAACCATTCTTATAATTAAGTAGCAGCTACGATACTTTCTCGCCTACCGGGTGGGCAGTTTTACCCGTTAATTGTACAGATCCACTTCTAAGGTTCGTTTCTGATCTGATAAAGTAACTATGGTTTACATAATTACTGCCTAATTAACTGCAAATTATACTTATACTGAACGAATTCTTTACCATTTCATACGGAAGAAATAATAAGTTAAAGAATAAGTTATTATGCACAGTAAGTAATATAACGGACTCGGCAATTAAGATTGTATTGTATGTAGGATAATTGTTTGGAAAAAATGAACACGATAACAATTTAACTGCGATAAAAAATATAATTTGAAGATACTGATTATAATTCATTTCATTATAATTTAATACAACGCCTTGCGTTTTTTTCTCTTAAGTTTAGTTTCGTTGGGTTTTTTGAACGAAGCTTTTAGCGCGACTTGCGGTAGTAGTTGATTGTTAGAAATCGTCACGTAAGGAAAAATCGTTATGCTCTTGTGTCTCTATCCCTCTACACGACTCTCTCTCTATCTGTATCTTTCTATTGTATACAAGTGTGCGTGCATTAGGGAACCGTACTTGGGAAAATACAGCCCTGTGAATTTCTCGGAGTATGAAATCGCCAATACGTTCAGGAAGACTCATATGACCCTGCAGTGATCTGACGAAGGTAGGTCGGTTGGCATATGACAAATGTGGATGAATTCGTCCCGCTAACTCTTTTCTACCCAGTCGTATTTCAAAATCTTGCCAAGTTGCAAACCGGCATGACAACTGCTGACAGTTTGTAGACTGAATATTTTCTTTCAATGACTACCATATAATGATATAAAATGGAAATTTAATAATTGGACGTCAATCTGTCAATATTTTATTTCTCTACAGCCATGTCTCTTTCAATCGTTCACTTTTTTGTATGCAGATATTTTAAATTAGTTGTTTTAAGTTTCCATAATATTTTTCAAATATCTAGGCCGGTATGACAACGGAGGCCAGCACGACAGCAGCGACTGGCGAAGAATGGCGTGTCTCTCGGTGGTCGCCGTTGTTTGTGGATCCTACTGTGCTCACCATCAGGCATAATGCAGTCATACCTTGTCATGGTAATTACAAAAACAACGAAAAAAGAATTAGCCAAATAAATGCAGCCGTTCCAAACTGATGGGCTTACATACATCGGGAAGACACGTATATAACTAACTAAAACATAAAAACTTTTGCATTACAGCAGAATAGGTGGTGTTTAATTTATAAAAGTTCTACAATTCTTAATAATATTGGAATAAGACATAACATGAACTAAAATAATTTATGAAGTGTTATTTTGCAAGTTCTTACATGATTTATTTAACAAAAAGTCCACGTAATAACAGATAAATAATATTTTGACATCCGAGTCTCGGAGCGCCGTATATGGTTTGATCGTTAGAGGCGCTTGGTAAATCGTTTATTAGTAAAATGCGTAATGCAATGCTGGTTGTAAAATTTCCAGCGTTTCAACATTGATATTTCAATCATCTACGCAGTGTACTTCAATATTTTTATTGCGAATAAATTAATTTACCTTTAGTTAACATATACTTATTCAATTAGCCTTGTATTCTATATTTTACTATAATATTTTGAATAACATGAGGTATATTAACACTTTAAGATACAAACAATATGGCACTCTGGATGTATTATGACAGGTTATAGTACAGTAGTAAAGTCCAGTGTGTGTATATCAGATCATATTAGCCGAAATTAGACAGCGCTCAATCCACCGAGCGCATCCTCGTGCGCTTTGTTATTCCATAGTAAATGTCTAATCTTAAGATAAAACTATATCACTTTTGTTATAATCTTTTTATTCCCTTTATACTATATAGATTTTAGAGTTTGACCGTAAGCTCATCTGATATTAATAGATTTGAAGGTGGTCGTTAGCCAAGTGGACTTAGAAAAAGCCCTACCACCATGCTATGACGCTATTGGCGCTGTATTTGAAAATGGTATATGGATAAATATAAAATTTCCATGATATAATTTAATAATTAAAATTTTAATATAGGTACAGTAACCTTGCACAATATCTATATGATTTCAATATAAATGTTTAACATCTAGAATTGTTAAAAATCCATCTGTCTACTCTTGTCTTTTCATTTACAAACCTCATATTCAACTATCATTACATAGTATAAAACAAAGTCCTCTGCCGCGTCTGTTTGTCTGTCTGTTCGCGATAAGCTCAATAACTACTGAACGGATTTTCATGCTGTTTTCACCAATAGATAGAGGGATTCACGAGGAGGTTTTAGTTTTATAATGTGTTAAGTTTTTTCTTATTATCGAGCAGGACAACGTCCGCCGTGCCCGCTAGTCGTTCGTATATAATTGACGAGATTCACTTAATCTAACGAATCTAACAAAACCTCATATTTTGAAATCTATTGAGTAGTTTAAGTTATTATAGTGTATACAAAGAGATATATATACATTCGGCAAATATTACCCTCGTTCTGCACAATCTGGTAAATGCTTTCTCATTAAGATAAAACTTATTACTCTGGTTTATCCCTAGATAATGGAACTAGAGTAAATATTTTTATACCATGCAATTTATATCTATCACTGCCATGTTTTTATGTTTTCTATGAATTAAAAATCATTTGAAACATGTTTTTGTAGGTGGTAAAGCCCGCTGAAGCTATTACTGGCTTTAGCCTGAATGGGTTGGCTTGCTAGGGTTAGTACCACCCTCTCACAGAAAACCGACGTGAAGTATTAGTGCTTGCATTGTTGCGTTTCGTTCGGTCAGTGAGAGCACCGGAGGACGACTTCCCTCCCCCCACTTTCCCCTCCTGCCCACTTCCTCCTACTCCCCCAAACACAGGCTGGCAACGCACTGGCGACTCCCCAGGTGTTGCTAGTGTCTATGTACGGCGTTCGCCACCTATAATAAAAGATAAAATGTCAAGATTTTCAGATATTCCGCAAAAAAATTTGATAAATGTAAAAAAAATACAGATACGGCTTATATCATTACATAGTATAAAACAAAGTCCTCTGTCACGTCTGTCTATCCGTCTGTCTGTCTGTTCACGATAAATTCAAAAACTACCGAACAGATTTTCATACGGGTTTCACTAAGATATAGTGATTCGTGAGGAAGATTTTGATATATCACTTGTCAAGGTTTTTTTTCATCAGGGCAGGATAATGTCCGTTGGGCCCGCTAAATAATAAAAAAAAGAATTAGTATCGGTTTATTTTTGGAGGAGAAAACAGGTAAATTCGTATATTTTGTATTGGTTATAATCAGTTGCAGTTGTCTCTCTCCAGGTCAGTATGATATTTCGGGTAGAATGCGACAGCAGTATTCTTGTTAATACATATTCTTTAAATTTCCTCTTAATAGAACCAAGTAAAAATGTGATTTTTGATAGTAAGTTATAAATTTATTCTACAACGACACAAGTATTGTAAGAGTAACTTATAATCAAATAATCGAAACATTTACATAAAAAACATGTTACAAAATCTCCTTTTTGATATTGTATTGAATTGTTTTTTAAACATGTTTCGTACTCTTTCACTAACAATTTTTCGTGCTATGTCTGTATTAGTATATTGTATATATTGCATTAGACATAAACCGTGATTAAGTATATAAGTCGTTTGTGGAATACATAGACATTTAGGGTTAAAATGTTCAAATTTTATAGGTTTTAACGTTTGACCACAATCCTCTTTGACATTGAATGACGAAATGGTCTAAGTTAATGCCAAAGTAAACGTAGAGAAGCATGGCGTCTCAAGTGTATTTACTGGAACATATCTATCTATACGTGCTTTGCGGCAAGTCTTCTAATTAAGGGGCTCTCTCATTGATACTGGAATTGCTTTTGCACTTGGATTGGCTTGCTTTTTAACGTGTGTTCGAGTAAGTGGGGAATTCTACAGGATCATCCTTGGGGCCGGTACATAGGTTACGACTGGGTGCTCCACGGCGCGCTACCATCCGGAGCAGGCATAACATGCGACGTGGATGACACCCTAGTCATAGCCCGGGAGGAGAACTGGGAGGATTTGGTGTTTTTGGCCACGCCGGCGATAATGGCCGTGGTCGGGCGCATAAGCAGGTTAGACCTCAGGGTGGCCCTCGAGAAGATCGCTATTTCATGGGCGAAAGGCTGGACGGGCACTGGCTTTTCGAGGCCCATTTTCCAGGGCTCAGATCGCGAATTGCTGGGGCGACGGCGGCACTCGCCTGGCTGCTCCCCAATATAGGAGGTCCAAGTGTCGAGCGCCGCTGACTCTATACGGGAGTCGTGCGGCCGATGGCCGCTTACGGGGCACCGGTGTGGGCTGACGCTCTCGATGCCGCCAACGTGCGTGGTACATTGCGCAGCGCATTGTGGCGTTAAGGGCGATTCGGGCATACTGCACGGTGTCCTCGATGGCGGCCTTATATGTATGAATTCACAGCCGCGAGGAAACGTAGTGGGGAACCTCCGGCTCGCAGGGGCATAGATGAGAAGAGGCGGCAGTTAAAGAAGGGGGCCGTGGCAGCGATAGATGAAGGAACTGGCGGATGCGCGGTATGGGCGTTATACCGTGGACGCTGTCCGCCCGGTCCTGCGGGAGTGGATGGGGAAGAATTGGGCCTCTTAGCGGACACGGTGGTTTCAGGTGGTACCTGCACCAGATTGCTCGCATGGAGCCTACCGCCGGGCTGGACAAGAACACCGCGCAGCACACTCTGTGTAAATGCTTTTCTCCCTATTAGGTAGGAGATCGGCGGCACCTTTCACCGGGTGGACCGTTGGGCGGCTATACAAGGTAGAATAGCAAGTACGATCTCTCGCAACCCCAACAAAATGATCTGTCGGTACACCGAGGGCTTTTAGCCCGTTCGAGTTGGACATAACCTACTCTCACCCCCGGGAGGGTG
>AP028434.1:3735643-3834441 GCA_036509395.1 Antheraea yamamai | reverse complement strand
CACGGTGTACCGTCCGACCGTATTGTTGGGGCGGCAAGGGATCGAACTATGCTAGTCCCGTTGGATAGCCGCCCCAACGGTCCGCTCGGCGGAAGGTGTCAGCCGAGCTCCTTCCTAATAGGGAGAGAGGCTGGGTACACACCAGCTGCCTCCCCTCGTCCGCCGGACCCGTGCAATGAGGAGATGGGCCCCCCGGCCCATCCCCTCAGGTCCGGCTACGGTGGCGGGAGGAGGCGGGCAAAATGCCGCCTGCTCCCTCCGGTCCTCCGTTGACGGAGAGGGCCGCTCAGAGGGTCATCTTCGCGAACCCTCTCCGCCGCCTCCTTCTGTAACTTTTTTTTTTTTTTTTTAGCGTGGGGAAATCCCTTATGGATACACCACCCTCTCGGGGGAGAGGGTGGGTTATGTCCGACTCGCACGGACTAAAACCCCACGGTGTACGTCTGCCGCTATAGTTGGGGCGGCACGAGATCTCTATAGACTTCATCGTGCCGCCCCAGCGCTTGGCCCAGCAGCGAAAGCGCCGCCGCCGGGCCCCGTCCTGTTAGGAGACAGCCGGGTACACACCGGCCGTCTCCTCCGTCCGCCGGATCTGTGCAATGGGAAGATGGGCCCCCCGACCCATCTTCCCTAGATCCGGTTACGGTGGGAGGAGGCGGTCAAACTGCCGCCTCCTCCTGCCTGTCCTCCGTTGGCGGAGACGGCCACTTTTTTGAGGATCTTCCTCACGGACCCTCTCCGCCGCCTCCTTCTGCGAGACGACTTCCTCGCAGAAGGAGGCCATTGCGTTCCATACATCCTCACTGCCGAGCATGGCCGCAACCACGCTCGGCAGTGAGAGGTCCCGCCCTACCGCCGCAGCCAGAGTGCGACGTTGCTCCTCCCACGCAGCACACTCGGACAGAGTGTGCTGCGCGGTGTCCGGGTCAACGCCGCACTGATGGCATACGGCGGTCGGCTCCCTGCGTGCCATCCGATGCAGGTACCAACCGAAGCACCCGTGCCCGGTCAGCACCTGCACCAGACGGAACGTCAGGGAGCCCCACTTCCTCTGATTCCATTCCGGCAGGACCGGACGGACGGCGTCGATCGTGTATCGACCGTAACGCGCGTCCGCCAGGTCCTGCCTCCAACTCTCCATCCTCGCTTCTTTTTCTCTCCTTCTCATTTCCTCTATTTCCCTAGGAGCCAGAGGCTCCCTCATCCGTTTCTTAGCCGCCGTATAAGAATATACGGCGGCAAGCACCTCCGCCTCTAGCTCCCAGGGAAGGGAGCCAGCCAGCACCATGGCCGCCGCCGAGGACACCGTTCGGTACCCTCGTATCACCCTCAACGCCACGGTACGCTGCGCAGCTCGCAGCGCACGGATATTGGTGGCGTTGAGGGCGTCGACCCACAACGGTGCCCCGTAGGCAGCCATGGACCGAACGACCCCCATGTAAAGGCGGTGGCAGGCGGCACCCGGCCCCCCTGTGTTGGGGAGGAGTCGTCCGAGTGCCGCTGCCGCCTTGACTATGCGCGGTCCGAGCCCCTTAAAGTGGGGCTCGAACCGCCAGCGTCCGTCCAGGGTGAGGCCCAGATACTTCATCTGGGTCCCCACCCTGACACGAACGCCCTCCACATAAATGTGGGCCCCTGGAGGTGGCCCTCGCCGAGGCCCATGGAACATTAGGGCCTCGGTCTTCTCGAGAGCCACCTCAAGGCCCAGTCTTCTGATGCGCCCGACCACGAGCGTAACGGCTTCCGTGGTCAGGCGCATCAACTCACTTAATTCCCCCCCCCCCTGGGCTACGACTAGGGTGTCATCCGCGTAGCAAATGAGGCGCGCTCCAGAAGGGAGCGCGCCGCGGAGCACCCAGTCGTAGCCCATGTTCCACAGGAGCGGGCCCAAGACCGACCCCTGTGGAACCCCGCAAGCCGTATGGCGCCGGACCATCTGCCCTCTGGCGTCCACGAAAGCGACCTCTCTCCCGTCCAGGTACGCCTCCAACAGCCGCCGCAGGTACGGGGGCACTCCGTAAAAGCGGAGCGCCTCCCGTATAACACCATGCGGCAGACTGTTGAAGGCGTTGGCGATGTCCAAGGACACCGCCAATATTCTATCGCCTTGAGAGGTCGCCTCCGTGGAAACCTGTTTAAGGAGGGTCAGGGCGTCCAACGTGGAACGCCCTGACCGGAAGCCGAACTGCGCGTCCGACAAGTTCGGCCCCACTTCCTTGATGCCGGACGACCCGGGAGGCAACGATCCTCTCCAGCACATTCCCGGTGTCGTCCAGCAAAACTAGGGGCCGGTACGCGGACGCGCAGTCCGGGGGGCGGCCTTCCTTTCTTATGAGGCAAAGCCGTCCCGTCTTCCAGGGCTTCGGGAACTGTCCGACCGCAAGACAGCGGTCAAACAGCTCCCGAAGCCACCCTCCCAGATGGTCCAACACTATGGCTAGCACCCAGCCCGGGACCCCGTCGGGGCCGGGTGCTTTGCGCCCGGTGGCGCGGAGGCGCTCAATCGCCCTCCCCATCTCCTCCTCCGTGACCGGGTGAGGGATGACCGGCGCCTCCTCTGCCACCTGAGCAGGAGGCATAGGAGGAGGGGCTAATTCCGGAGGGCCGGGGAACAACGCTCCCACGACCCTCTCAACCACCTCCGGCTGGAGAGTCTCCGTTGCCGGGGGCGCCTGGCCCCGGAATTTCTTCCGGGCCAGCTTGTACGGGCGCCCCCACGGATCCCTCTCCAGCTCCCGGAGCATCTCCTCCCATGCCTGCTCTTTCGCCCGGCTGATGGCGACCTGCAGCGTCTTCCTGCAGGTCCTGTAGTCGCCATACAGCCGGGCCTCCTCCTCGGAGTCCCTGTTGGTCCGTCTCCGACGGCTGCGCCCGTACAGCCGCCGGGCCGCGGAGCAGGCCGCACGAAGTTCCGCGATTTCGTGCGACCACCAGTACACCGCCCTCCTCTTTGGACGGTGTACGCTCCGCGGCATCGACGCGTCACAAACCTCCGTGAGAGCTTCACGGAGGCGGGCTGCAGACGCGTCGATATCACTGTCGGGGGGGGACATGGACCAGCCGTTGTCGATGGCCGCCTCTCCTCCTGCTTCCCGGTCTAGGGGCCTCTTGTCGCCCGCGGGGGAACTGTGGCGCCGGTGCGGGGGGGTTTTGGGGGGTTAGTGGGGGGGAGAATGATGTCTAATTTTTTTGATATGGGATTCTATTTTCTCCTCCTCCCCCCCCCCCCTCCCCCGGCCCGGGACAGGCGGGGGAGGGAACGGTAAATAAAAGGTTAGTTCAAATATGCCGCCCGGGTGTGTTGACGATAAAGATGTTAAAGATTAACCGAATTTAGGGCGTGAGCGGTAAGCGCCCTATTAGTCCGGTGAAGCTGTGAAGACCCGTCTGGACAATAGCGTTTGTCAGTTCGAAAAAAGGAGCTTAACCGTTTAGACATTTACGATAACACATTAGTACATTGCACCTATACGAAGCCGGGGCGGATCGCTAGTTAAATATTTAAATAGATCTAGTCTAACAATAGCTTTCTGTCTCCTTCAAAACGTATACGGCAAGGTAATAAAGTAACCGTTCTCAAAATAAAATAAACCGGTAAATATGGCCAAGTTAATATACACATCATATTTTTTAAATTACTATGAATCAGATATACAGAAATGGAAAAAAAATTGTAAAATATATTAAAAATAAAGATGCAATGTAGACGTCTTGGGCATAAAATAAACATTTAACTTTAATAAAAACCACCTGGCGGATCTGCGTTGGTGTGAAACGTCTGTGGACGTGCCATTTTTTGACTTTGACAACTCAATGAGGTAATTTTAACCACGAGTGCCATAAAATTGTCATAAACTAGTTTTCTACCGTTATTTCGTCTGCATGTTTTTCATATATTTAGAGAACTAACTGTGCTCGCGACCACGTTCGGGTGAAATTTCAAATATAAGCACCGTGATTACAAAAACGGGCAGTTCGAACAATTTATAATATGGGGTCTCGCAAACCGTTAAAGACTAAGTTTCAGGAGTTATGAATCTGAACTCTGTCCTCCCAATATATTCTTGATATTTAATGAATATCTGCAAAAAACTTAGATAATCTGGATTTAGTAAAAGACCGAGATGATCTAAATACTTAGTAAAAATACTAATATACTTAATACTTACTTAATACTTAATAAAAATACTAAGTTTCAGGCTTACTAAGACCAGTAACAGGTTTTTAGGTAATAGTGTTAGATTTTATAACAAAGCCCCAAAGCACATTACCGATTTGCCAGATAGTAAGTTCAAGTGTTATGTCAAGCGGGTCTTAATACATAAAGACTATTATAGGGTGGATTAATATGTGAACGATGCTATCGTGTCGGAAATGACGCCTCTCTCTGTGCATCCACCAAAAACGAATGTAACTGTATATGTCTATTATATTGTAATAATTAAAAAGTATGTTTTGTATAGTGAAAAGATAAACCAGATCGAGTTTCTTGTCGATTCTTCTCGATGACTGTTAAGGCCTTACTAGGCCAATAACGTAGACGGTTCAAAAAAAAAAGTGGACGAAGTCGCGGGCAGAGGCTAGTACATTATATGAAGGAAAATAGACTAATGTTTTTTTTTAATCACTTATCATTTATAAGCGATAAAACAATCACAATTATGAATATATATTATAAAATGTTTTTTTTTCTCGAACTGACTACGCTACTGACCTGGCAAGGTCTTAACAGCTTCACCGGACTACTATGATAATATGAGAACTAGACATCACTACATATTATAAAACAAAGCTCTCTGCCACGTCTGTCTGTCTGTCTGTTCGCGATAAACTCATGCGGTTTCCACCAGTAGATAAAGTGCTTTAGGTATATAATTTGTCAAGGTTTTTTTTATTATCAGGGCAGGATAACGTCCGTCGGGCCCTCTAGTGTCATATAAATAAATGTATTATTGCAAGCATAGACAAATTCTGTGTCGATAGACAAAAGAAGTATTATCGTGAAATTAAAAGAAAAACCTTGTAATTATTTATGTTAAATTTTATAATTACTCCATAGCTCTAAATATAAAGCTTAATGATGTGTAGTCTAGATAATATAATGAAGAACAAACACACACACAAACTAGTAAATCATTTCAGCCTTGATTTTTTTTTGGTTTTTATTTAAAAGACCATAGAAAATGCTTGTAGGTAGTACACATACTTGCGTTCCAATTACGTATAAGGTACAGTCAGTTAAATAAAGAGCCCGCATGGAGCATGCTTACAGTAAAAACTAAAGCATAGTGTACACACACTATGGCAACGCTCTTAGTTTTATTGTTTTAGAGCGCTTTTTAAGAACAATGGGTTAATTGTTTCTGGCGCCCCGCGTAGACTTCGGGTTCCATTCTTTTATGCAAATGAATTTCGATTCAAGCACCGATTTTTTTTTTTGTTGTGCTGTTGTCTTTCAATGAACGATGCGGGCGACGTTGTGCACGTGTGTACTTGGTTTTATATTATTATTAAATGAGTTATTGTTTGTGTTGAACTCGGCAACCGCTTCATAATCAAACATATACAGTAATCGGTTCAGATTTTTAATAACAAAAACTATTAAAAGTATTTTTCAAGTGAATAACTTCAAACTTCTTTAGGCGCGTTGAGCGGTATTTTTGGTGGGACATAAACTTATGGTTACGCGTCATGACATGCCAGTAAGCGTGACCGACAGTATTGCGCTTACGCAGCTTGTATCAGACTGACGACGCGTAGTATAGCGGCCTCTGTACATGTAATATTGATATTTTGTATTGAACGTGTGCTTTGTGTGTGTCTGTGTTTTTCATTAATTAGTGAACTGTATAAAAATGTATATAATTATTGTCCGGGGTGTGAATATACGTCAAAACTAGACGAATGTGAATTATTTTAATATACATATTAATGAAAATTAAATATTGTAATTCACTCTATAATTAATTTAAAAATTCAAAAGAGAAGACAGTTATTTCATTGTTTTGAGTTTTCATTTCTATCGGCAGTGCTTATGATTACCTCGACTTTAAAAAAAAAGACATAATAATTAATCTACAGGAATGTAGAGACAAAAAGCGATTTGTTTCCGCCCGGGATCGAACCGGGGACCTTGTGCGTGTGAAGCACACGTGATAACCGCTACACTACGGAAACTTAGCATTTGAGTCTTAATTTTTACTACAGTACATATTATAATGATATGGTAAGGCGAAATCGGTATACTCCAGGCTATTAGTCATGTGTTCGAAATTGGACCGTAATAAGAGGTCCAGGTTTATTTTTCACTATCTGTGCCCACGACTCCGTCCGCGTGGAACCTTATACATTAAAAAAAATAGTGACTAATAAAATCATCTGAATGTATAAAGTGCATTTACTTATCTACTTTTCTCTCGTACTTAAGCAGTGTGGTCATTAAAATTACAATAACTTTTGAAAAATCGAACCGATTTTGAGGAAATAAAGACTAAATCTTACTCGAAGATATGCTTTATGATTTTCTTTAAGACGTTTTATCATGAACGCAGCATTTTAGCAGTGATGTGTGTTCATAAAAACAAACATTTAAATTGATACATAAACATAAAATTAATCGAAAAGTATTCTATTACTTAGTCCCAGATACCGGTAACAATTATTATTACAAAAATCTACAAAATATAGACACGTTGGATTTGTATTATCTGTCTTGAATATTGTAGATTATAGACGTGAGGAACGTGCAAAGTATGACGAATAGAGACTATAAAGAGACGTTTCAAATTGCTGATCATATAAATAAAGTAACTATTTTTAAAAATCCATACCAGCGACAAGTTGAAGCTTTTATTTTATTTTATTTATTTTTTTTATCGTAGCTCAGCAAAGTGACTGTACTGTGCCTGATTGTGAGCACAGTATAATCCAAAAACAACGGCGACTACCGAGAGACACGCTATCCCTCATCCCTCACCGGTCACCGCTGTCATGCCGGCTTGCATAAATGTCTCTTGCATAAATTATTTACAAGTATTCGTCACAATTCAGCTCTTTTCATATTTGTATAGTATATTCTATTCATTATTATGTTATATTCTAGTACACTGGAATATAAAATTAAGACTTTTCTTATTAAAAATATATTATATGTTATATGTTGATGTACCAATTATAAACAAATTAATAAATATTAGTATAAACTATAATCGTTATAACATCTTCACATAAGATTAAGATTTGATATTATAATTTAATTCGAATTATGATATGATAAATAAATCCGAGCTACAGAAAACACTTACCAGTACAGTCAATTGAAATATTTTACGTTTATCATTACATAGTATAAAACAAAGTCCTCTACCGCGTCTGTCTCTCTGTCTGTTCGCGATAAACTCAAAAACTACTGAACGGGTCGTCATGCGGTTCTCACCAGTGCATAAAGTGATTCATGAGGAACATTTTAGTATATAATTTGTCAAAGATTGTTTTATAACCAGGGGACAACATCTGCCGGGCCCGCTAGTTAATTAATATAATGAAGTAGACATTTATATGTGATATAATTTAAAAAAAATTAGAGTACCTACCGTAAGTCTCTCTTATTCAAATCGTGTCATTAAAAACGAAGTTATATTACATAGTTTTATCGTCATAATTAAGTATAATTATTAGTAATTAATAACACCTGATCTAGTAGGTGGTAGAGCCACGCTGAAGCTATTACTGGTTTCAGTATGAATGGGTCGGCTCGCCCCCGGTACTACCACCCGAACAACAGAAACACCGACGTGAAGTAACAGCGCTTGTATTGTTGCGTTTCGTTCGGTCAGTGAGAGCGCCGGAAACCCACCTCCCTCTCCCCTGCCCTTCCCCCCATACACAGGTTGGCAACGCGCTTGCGACTCCTCTGGTGTTGCCACTGTCTATGGACGGCGGTAATATAAAAGAAAATCTAGTCATATTGTTTGTACAATAAATATAGTATACAAATAACACTGCCATAAATATTTATGTATTAAATATATCATGTCATGTTTAAAAACGTTTATAAAAAACAACACTAAAAATAATTTTGTAGTTTGACAAAAATATAAAGAATATAATAATGTTTTATATCAAATATTTTCGCTTAATAATCTTAAAACTGGACAAGTTTTTAATCATGTTAAATCATAAACCATGTTGAATAGAACATAACAAGCAAAGTTTAGTTAATAACTGTAGAATCAAATAAACATATTTAACATTTCTCAGTTGGTCAATTTATCAATTCGAGTCAAATTCGATGTCGAATAATTATTAAAACGTTCGACCAATAGTCAATAAGTCATGGAATTAACACAAAAATGTGTATAAGACATTAACTTATGATATATTTATACGAACATATATATCATATTTTAGTAAGTTTCGGATGAGATAAATATATTTTCAGAATCTATAATAAGCCTTTTTAAAACCAAGTTGTTTCGAAGGAGATAGTTATAAATGTATTAAACGATGAGGTATCAGGAGTATCCAAACTATTTATAATATTTTTGTGCTGATGAGCTATCGATTTTTCGTGTTTTAACATTGACAGTTCAAAGCCAACGAAGCTTCGTGAGTGTTACCGCACAGTGCGGTTTATTTCCGTACGGTTATTTTCACAAAAAATCTAAGTTCAATGGAATACATAGAAGCACGCCCACTGCAGATAAAAATTGCTTGATTACTCTGTTGCAATCCAAAGAAGTTAACAAAACAGTATTTGTTGTGTTGTATCGCTGCATGGTATTTTTGTATGGGTTTATATGACATTTCCCGCAATTCAGAATTAAGTCCGCTAATCCGTAGTGATACTTGATATACAATGAAAAAAGGTCATCGCTACGTTTGTTCGATAAGAATGTGGTGCATATTTTATAGTAAATTGTCAAGCGTGTTTATGGAGAATTTGTAGACATAAAATACCTACGTATTGTTCTTCTAAAAATATTCTCAGTTTTCAGTACTGTCCATTAGATGTGCCCAATATTGTTAGCATTTTATTTTTGCACTTTAAAAATAAATTACGAAATGTTTGGGCTATGATTTTGTATTAAATGGTGGTGCGTCTTCTACGAAAATTGCGAAAAAATCTACCACAGTGCGTGTACCAAATATATTGCGGTCATTTTTCGTTGCGATTTTAAAAACGCACCGTACTCGTAGTATTGAAGTGCGCGCTAATACTAAATCTCACTACACATACAACTTTTTTTTCGTTTCGCATAATTTGAAATATCATTTTCTAAGATATTCATTGAAATGATATGCTGTAAAAGATAATTTTGATTTAAATTGATTTCTAAACGTTTCTATTTATGTTATAATCAGTTTTAATTAATACTCACTGATCAAAATAGTTTTGAAAAACCCATTTGCTTTTTATAATATTTTAACTCATTTGCTATGTCATATCTTCGGGTTGTAGATTGTATACCATCGGGAATATTTTGTTACCGGTTTTAACGTTCTTCATAAGGTAATTCCATAGTACATTATTTAAATTTATCCGATAGGAAAACTATCGCTAGCAACATAAGCGTTTAAAATATTTTTACGACTTGATTAGAATACATAGACATTGCTTTTTATAAATATAATATACATAAAAAAACTTCCAGAAGAAATTATATAATTAATGGTGAAACCAGTATTTTTTAATTTTGTTACGTAGTTTAGACGAACTAGGTGAACACATAGGGTGGGATTTAACACGCATCCCTCCTTCAGGGGTCTACCATCTTGACCCCTTAGACCACAGTCGTGGCCCCTTAGGAGGGGAAAACACCTGTTGGAGGAGCAGACGTAGTGCCGTTTAGGCAGTCCCTACCCCCCGGCCAAAAGGTGTAAGAAGGCATCATGGGGTTTTATTCCGTGCGACACGGGCATATCCATCCTCAGCAGCCCAGCGGGATGGCTATGCGTTAGGGTTTTCCTCATGAGGCATAGGCAGGTGCAAATAATAATAATAATATTTATTGAAGTGATTGTTAATAATACGATTAGTAAGTACCCCAAAGTATCAGTACCCCAGCGAAAATATTAGTTAAAATTAACTGTGAACGGCACAGTAATTTATATTAGTAGATAATTCCAACTCTTTACAAATAAAAGTGGCAAGCTCTATAATTTTTTCAATCTTTATTCTGGTAACGGATCCCATGCACTGAAGATGATTAATGCGGTTACAAAATTTGTAGTATTTTCATTTGTTAGAATATTTTATAGCATCAAAATAATCAAATTATCTTGTCTCGCTTCATTACACTGCACCGTTGTATAAAATCAAACGATTCAGCAAAAACAAGTCGACTTCTGAACATGGGCCTGATAACTTTTGGGAGAAACAAAACAAATTTTTGAGAAAATTTTGTACCTTGAACAAAAACCTTTCATTAAACCCTTACGTTTGTTATTTCAAAACTAAATAAAATCGGATTTATATAGTAAAATCTAATACAAGTGAGATATATAAAAGACATCACGTTTTTTATCAGAAGCTCGCATAAACAATCGCAGAGCACCGTGTTTAACCCTCCGTCGCTGTTTTTAATACAATATTTCGTGCATGAATACTCTCGACTGATTTGCATACGGCTGTGTTAATATGATCGCGGTGCGTTTTTTCTAGGCGAACTAGATTAACTAGGAAAAAACCCACGAGTGGAGGGTTAAGTTTTTTTTTGCAAAAAAAAATGTCATTACAATTATTGTATGAAAAGTTTTTTTTTATTATTCCAAACATCTGCTGTTTTTTCATCACTTATTGTCTTTTTTTTTCTTTTATTGTATTTCATAATTTACATATTATTATGTACGTTAATTGGATAAATGCACATTTCAACATCTGCTCAGAGATTATGGTTTTTCTTTTATTAAAAAATAAATTGTTGCTTGCTTCCCGCGATTTCTTTCCTTTGAAAATAATTTTCGTTGCTTCAAGGGAACTTTATATATTTTGTAGGAAATAATTTAAGAAAAAAAAATGTTGTAACTTTTCACTACCGCTTAACCCTGAAATGTTTTCTTACTTCTACTTTATTGATTATAAATTATTACTGTTAAATTTTAGTCTTATTACCCAGTCCCTCTGCAAAAACCTGCTATACTCGTATAGGTGATTTCTCTATATACTATAGTCAAACCCTCATCACATTCGATTCAGGCGTTTCGGAGATCGAGTCAAACAAACAACAGACAATTCAATGTTATATATACGTATGGATTTTATGAATCAAAATCAGTTGAATAAGAAGACTTCTATAAGGTGCGAATGCGTTTCCAGATCGAGACATTTTCTAACATGCCATAAAAATATTCCAATTAACTTTTCAAGGAATATTAAGCTATCAGTGGTTAACTTTAGATCTGCTTTTGTTTAAAGTTGATTTTACGATGATGGTTCAGTTAATAACGCGTTATACACCGGATCGAGTAGGTTCGAATACTTGGGGCTGAGTCGGAGATGTCGATGAAAGAAACCGACGTGAAGTAACAGTGCTTGCATTGTTGCATTTCGTTCGGTCAGTGAGAGCGCCGAAAACCCAACTCCCCTCGCCCTCCCCTCTTCTCCACTTTCCCTTCTCCCAAATACAGGCTGGCAACGCACTTGCGACTTCTCTCGTGTTGCAAATGTCTATGGACGGTGGTGATCACTTAACATTAGGTGACCCGCCTGTTCGTTTGCCTCCTATGATATAAAAAAAAGAAAGAATACATCGTGATGAACCCATAGTATGGTGGTAGGGCTTTTTATAAATCGGCCTGATTAGTTATCATCCTCAGATTAAATATCTGTCATCAAGCGCCTATTGGCGTGTTCCGGCAGCTGTATTTAAGAGCCAGTTCCGTCTATATTTAGCGAGTTTACAATTTTAGACCACATCGCCATTTAAAATAAGATTGTGAACAAACGCTCAACGCTATCTATACATATAATAATAATGTAAATCTAACTTGACTTTACTTATTAGATTTTCGTGAAAAAAAAATTACATAATTTTTTGAAATATCTGTCTGTCTGTGTGTTTGAACACGCATCTCTGCTAAAGTACTGCGTTTATGGTAAAACCTCGTCAAGAAAATCGTAAAGCATATCGAGTATATACCTTCGAGTAACATTTAGTCTTGATTTCATTATGATCGGTTAACTGTAACAAAAGTTATTGTAATTTTAATGACGACGCGACTTAAGTACGAGAGAAATGTAGATAAGTAAATGGACTTAATACATTCAGGCTATTTTATTAGGCACTGTTTTTTACATTCGGTTCCACGCGGACGGAGTCGAGGGCACAGCTAGTGAACTATAAAAAAGGTATTCTTAACATCACGGCTGTTTTACGCTAGTAAATAACTTACAGCGATTCGTTAAATGTAACCAGTTTTCTAAAGTGTATCCATTCTACTAAGGTAATGGTAATTTAATAACAGTAGTCAATGGTAACCATGAGATAATATCTAATTAATAGAAACGAATACAAATATTTCGACGGGGCCATAAATAAACGAGCTTATTTCCCAATTGTTAATTTATGTTACATGTGTACCATATTTTTTTTAATTGGCCGAATGGCCGTCCGATTGCCAAATGATATATGATCCATGTCGCCGTTTTTCTCACGGTATGTTGTAATGCCGAAAATAATTGGTACTGTCTTTATATATGTGATATATTACGTATGTCCGAACGAATCTCATATTGACAACATTTTAGAAATTTAGCTGCATCAAGTCGCCAATCTTTTTGGCCGTTCTGAAGTTCGGGTTTGCGCGTTACATGATCCAGAGTTGAATATGAAACAATGTGAGAATATTTATAGGAATCTAAAATTGACATTTATTTATCTTTGACTTGTCTCGATATTATACATATAATCTTTATATATAAATTTCTTCTGTGCGTGTGTATGTCACTAAATTCCTCCTAAACGGCTGCACCGATTTTGATGAAGTTTTGTGTGCGTGTTCCAGTGGATCCGAGAATGGTTTAGATTCACAATTGGACCCGGTAGGTGGCGCCGCGGTTGAACTTTAGATTCTTTTTATTGTCAAGGCAGGACGACGTCCCCCCGGCCCGCTAGTATAATATAATACATATTTATACCTAAACTTCTATTCTGCGCGACTATTCAGAGGGCTCAAAAGATTGGCTTCGGTTGTGTGTAATTCTTCAATCAATCTTAACAGTGTCACTAAGCAGTTATATTGTAAAACACCTATATTAAAGGGTCTATAACAAAAATTTGCCGCGAAGTAAGTAAATATCGCTGTGTTCGAAGATTTGCTTTATCCATATTTGACTAAATTATCAATTACAATCTAGTTAGTGATAAGAATGTGAGGCATAGATATTAATTAAGAATTTCAGAATATATACATATCGCAAAATATATGAGGGGCAAAAATAAATCAAATTAACGCACCGAAAACATTATTTTTCAGCCCACCGGTGATAGTATGAAAGCAGAAGTCTGGGAATTATTAAAAGATATACGAGTACAGAAGTTACTACATACTAAATCACAGGTAGTAATCTTGTAGCATCTGACTATGCTGACTATAACTAACTACAACTACACAATATTTGAGATATAAATACAATTAACACATACAATAATTATTATACTGATAAAAAAGTAGAATTTTAAAATGTATACTGGATTAAATGCACATTTTTATCATAACATATTATAAAACAAAGTCCTCTGCTACGTATGTCTGTCTGTATGTTTGCGATAAACTCAAAAACTACAGAAAGGATTTTCATGCCGTTTTCACCAGTAGATAAATTGATTCATGAGCGAGGTTTGGGTATATAATTTGTGAAGGTTTTTTTTTTATTATCAGAGCGGGATAACGTCCGCCGGGCCCGCTAGTATATATAGTATATAACAAATTCTTCTGTCAGTATGTGTGATTGTACTCCTCCTAAAAGTCTGGACAGATTTTGATGAAACTTTTTATGTATTCAGGTGGTTTCAACAATGTTTTAGATTCACAGTTGGACAGTTACCGTTTTTTGAAAAAAACTTTTTTATTTTTTGGAAAAAAATGATAAGAAAATTCGAATTATTAATAGAAAATTTTAGACTTTTCTAGTGATAATAATGAACGAGTAATCCAGTTGAGTATTGGTACAGAAAAACCAATTTTCGTGGCATCTTTCTTTATAAATAACAAACGTCGTACTTAATATGTAAAGTCTTTATTATCTTCAAGAAATTCGAATCTAACGACACCACATTTGTTAATATCGATCAAGTATTTTACAGTATAGGACGTGTCAAAGTAACACACTCATTCACAACAAAATTAATTACTGCTGTAATTTAAATGATCTGTAGCATGAATTAACAGTCAAAATAATAAGAGTTCAATGAGAAATTTAAATAATACATGAAACCCTTGTGAATTCTCCACGGAACCCATATTAGGAATTTTGTTATAGAACACCTTTTAAATTTGCCAAAACTATACGTTTTAATTAGAGCGCAATAAATCACCTCATTGTCACGTGATTAAGTATCTTAACTCCAAAACGTTAATAAAATTTAATCAATTCTGTCTTTGTAGGTGGTACAGCCACGCTGAAGCTATTACTGGTTTCAGCATGAATGGGTCGGCTCATCCGGGGTAGTATCACCTGACCCATAGAAACACAGACGTGAAGTAACAGTGCTTGCATTGTTGGTTTCGTTCGATCAGTGAGAGCGACGGAGGCTCACTTCCCTTTCCTCCCTCCCCTTGTCCTCTTTCCCCTCCTCCCAAATACAGGCTGGAAACGCACTTGCAACTCTCCTGATGTTTCAAGTATGTATGGACGGTGGTGATCACTTAACATCAGGTGACCCTCCTGCTCGTTTACCTCCTATGATATAAAAAAAGTGTGTTACAAGTTATACTTCTTTGGCGTAACAAGATAAAAATATTTTCAAAAACTTTATCTTTCGCCTTATTCTACGTTTGTAGAAAAAACGACACTAACAATAGAACAAAGGTATTTAATACATTGAAAGTTTTAATACAAAGAAACAAAATGTTGACTATAGCTAACTTCAGGGTGTCGGTTTTTCGTGACGATGTGCGCGCGCATCCTAAAAATTTACTCTCATAATTTTTCCCTAACGCGCCAAAAGAAGTATAACTTCAAAAATATATATATTTATATTGCTGGATCCTTTATTTTATCATCATTTAAAAACACTAATATAAGAAAAAAAGCTTAAATTATTCCCGTAATAAAACGTACCTATTTAGTTTTTACAAGCATTTGTCAGAAATCATCTCTTTTTAATCAGAATTAACATTATTGCATGCATTTATTTAAGACCACATAAGTATTAGACACGTCCGGTCATCATTTTAGATGGGGTCATCGGCACCGGTTTCTTCAGTTTGAAATTATTATCTATAGTTTATATGATCACATTTCATAGTTGAATGTTGTTATAAAATACCATTATTATTAATTCCATTAAATAATAACACATTTAAAGAGTAAATTTTATATGCATCCTGTTCAATAAAGTAAAAACGGGATTTCACAGTTATAAAATAGTGGTAGGAAATATAATATATACAATTTATTTTATGGCATTAGAGGAATTTTCCAAAGTTACTAGTGTAATTTTCGTTGTCAAATTGTTGATAGCGTGTTCGGACACAGCGTCTATGGACGTAGGTTCGAATCCTTGCAACTGATTCGGAGCTTCAGGTGAAAGGAAACATCGTTATGAAACCATAGCATGGTGGTAGGGTTCTTTCTGAGTTTGTCTGGCTAGCTACCACCCTCAAGATAGAAATCTGTCGCCAAGCACCTGTTGGTATGTTACGGCAACTGCACTTGAGAGCCAGTCCCCTCTAGGTTTGACGTGTTTACTTTTTTAAACCCAGTCGTCATTTAACATCAGATGAGAATGTGGACAAACCTTAAAAAGAATAAAAAGAAATATTATTACTATTGTAATTTCTTTTATAAGCCTGTCCCTGCGACTGCGTTCGCTTCATCATTCAGCTTCATCGGACTAACTTCGTTCGCGTGGAATAGTTACTTTGGGCTAACGCGCTAACATGCGGAAGCTCGCAAGAGGAAAAATACCCCGATTTTGAAATATTCTTCATTGTTACTCCGCTCCTATTTATCTTAGCGTGATAATATATAGCCTATAACCTACCTCGATAAATGTGCTATATAACACTGAAAGATTTTTTTAAATCGGACCAGTAGTTCCTGAGATTACCCTCTACAACATCACAAGCTTTACCTCTTTATAATATTAGTATAGATAAACGCCTAAAACAGTTAGTAGTCCGGTGAAGCTGTTAAAACCTTGCTAGGTCAATAGCGTAGTCAGTTCGAGAAAAAAATGCCTAAAACAGCATAGAGATTCTAAAACACTTACACAAGTGTCTAGAAACTCTATGATCACGTATTTCTTAAATACTTGATTGGACGTTACTTTGCACTTCCGCCTGGAATTGATTGGGTGCTGCCATGTTCAACACAATCGACAACACGTGTTTTGGTCTTTCATGAAGCATCCTCAGAGCGAAGAAAACATTTTAAAGGAGAGAATCGCGTGTAATGGATTGTTTGAAAGTGGCATCAGCCAATCGAGTCCAGGCCGAAGTGCAAAGTAACTTTCCAATCACGTACTTACAAGCAAAGTAACATCTTCATTAATGAAATATCGTTTTTTTAATAGTTAAGAATATCTTTTTACTTATACTTTTTTTAATTTGGCAATTAATATTCTTTTTTTGAAGATTGTTACGTCATTATCAAAGGCATAATTATTATAAAGTATCGTACGAAGACTTTAAAATTCTAACAAGTTTGTGGCTTCCTTGTTAGAAATTTCTAGGGAGTTTTTGTGATATCAGAGAATTCACATTCCGTTTATTTCCCATTCACTTCATTTGTGCATAATAATAAAGTTATAATGCAAAATATCGCCGGAAAGATACAATATAAGGTCACACAACATAAGATTATGAATAAAGAAAGCTTACATACGAGTGACTGAGATCCCACCAAACACTTTATGAAAATACTTGTATGATTCGTAATGAAAAAAGAGAGATGCGTGTAACTGACAATTATGGATTCACCAGCAGTCCGACGTTTTCTCTGCGTATATATTTTCAAATGACTAGTTTTTATCCCCGGCTTCGTTCATCTTTATGTAGTAAAATACTTTTTGTACTTTTTTTTCCTAGGGCTACACATCCTAGGGCTATACAGTACGTTTTATAGATGAAGGGACCTTGTGCTTTTTTGTGTCACTGATAATATGTATGCAAAATTTTAAGATAAGAAACGAACAAAAAAAATCACATTCGCAATTATGGTATTAGTAAATACTAATTAGGATGACAACAAGCATTGTCTTCATGTAATTCCAATATACTGGTTTATGCAACGCACGTTGAGATAGTTTTCAATTAGCAGGATTTTTTACAACTTACTTGATACTTACTGTTATAGTTTGGCCAATTTAATTAATATCTCTATGAATTATAACTTAGATACTGTTCTGATGTATGTAACATATTACTATAAAGTTTCATTAAAATCCGTTCAGTAGTTTTTATGGAGAAGAGTAATAAACATTCGTCCGTTCTTACGAATTATCTTGGTTATTATAGGAATAGGATTGATAATATTAATAACAATATTATTGCACTTTGAGAGGAATGAATTTTATAGTTATGTATTACTGCTCACAATTCCACCTCGCGTTATTCCTTGTAAATTGTACGAGTCTTTCATAGCTATAAAAATTCAATATCATAAAATATTCTGTAGGTGGTAGCGGTAGGCTTGCCCGGGGTACTACCACCCTCTCATGGAGAACCGACGTGAAGTATCGGTGCTTGCATTGTTGCGTTTCGTTCGGTCAGTGAGAGCACCAGAGGCCCATCCTCCTCCCCTCCTCTTCCGTCCCCCAAACACAGGTTGGCAACGCACTTGCGACTCCCCTAGTATTGCTAGTGTCTATGGACGGCGGTGATCATTTAACATCCGTTGACCCGCCTGTTCGTTTGCCTCCTATAACATAAAAAAAATATCACAGGACAATCTATAAAAATTAAGGAATTTCGGACTTTTTTTTTAAAAGCCGATATATTAAAAAAAAAATTAACAATCCTCATTTGCTTTTTAGTCTTGTGTGACAAATTCAAGCTTATTGCAGTTTTTTTTTCATCTATTCACATCTGCAATTTCTTTTTCATATTCTTACGTTGTCATCTAATTCTGGGTTATGGGAAATTAATTTAAAAATTACAACATTCTCTCTAAACAAACATAAAATAATGTAAATTAATACCAAAACGTAGTAAAACAGTTTTATCTAGCCATTGTAAACTTATGGAAATGGATTTTATTCAAACTCATGCGGATTATACCTAGCTGTTTCGGAGTTCGTCATCTGCATTTTAGTGCCAGTTTCTATGCTAGAATTATATCAATCGACCTCACCCTTTTTTACACTAGCATGACAAAATAACAGCACTGTTTGACAGTAGTAACATTGTGATCCAAAAATTCATGCTGAAATGCACTAACACAGAAAGAGAGATTCCAGCGGCTTTCTTCACCATATGTACATGTCTATATATATGTGTCCTTCCACCTAACCTATTTACTTAGCATTAAAATTCATTCCATAGATGAAAACAGTCCTGGCCATGTGTATTAACTGGTAACATAATAACGTATGTAACAAAATCCCAGAGTTGTTACGTGAGATTATGAAAAAAAAATAAACGTTCTAAATTTGAAAGCGAACTTTGTGATCGAAATTTGAATATCTTAGCTTCCGGGCGCGTTCACACCGATTCGCAATAAAACGAATTAGCATATCGTACAAGGACCAACGTGGGAATAGTTGTATCACAATGGACATGTATTTATTTATTCGTGGACGAATTGATCTCTCGTTTATTTATGATAATAATGTACGACGCAACAGAATATTCAAATATATTCAAAATAATATAAATCGTTATGCATCTGTTCACGAGAAGAGATATTCTTAACGGGTTCTTAACATATGCGTCTCTCAAGGTAATTGTATTCGTTGTAAAAATCTGTGTGATAATTTACTGCGAATTTGTACTCTATCAGTTGTTAAATCATTTGTGTAGTATAAAATATGTAATCGTAAATAATTATAGTACATTATTTTTAAAGGTGTTTTGACTGACTGTAATTAGATATGATAAATTGTTATGAAAATTAATGTCTACCGGTTTTCTAACCTCATAAATAGTTTAAAATGTTTTTTTTTTTGGATATTTCACCTTTGATTTGATCTATTTGGATTTACACTGATATTTTTCTGAAAATAAATCTGAGGGGTATCTGTAATTAAAAATGAGGTGAAACTTTATTAAAATATAGACATTTAAAGGGTCAGTTCTATGCTGTTCATAGTATATATTATGTGCTATAAACTAGCTTTCACATTTGACGGTTGATATTATCCTATCTTAATATATATATTTCTTGTGTGCGTGTGTATGTGACTGAACTCCTCCTAAACGACTGGACCGATTTTGATGAAATTTTTTGTGTGTGTTCGTGGAGATTCGAGAATGGTTTAGATTCACAATTGGACCCGGCAGGTGGCGCTGCGATCGACTTTTAGGATTTTTTTTGTTTTCAAGGCAGGACAACGTCCGCCCGGTCCGCTAGTAGTATATAAAATAGAGCTCAGAAGTAATCTTAACTTTCTCAATATGATGAAAGAAACGTTAAAAGGGCTGAATACCGAGTTAAGTATTCCAAACTTGTTATTTTTATATTAAGAAAAAGGTATAAAAAACAATTAATTTACTAATAAAAAAAAGAAAAACAAATCCATGGTATAGTTATAACTATACAAAACTTACACCGTACTAGACTGCACTTGTAATAATAAAGACTAACGGTAATACGTGTGAACGGCGCTTTACGTGCGTAGGCGCTGAGATTTGTGGAGGGTCGCGCGCGTCGTCGCCGCGGCCATTTTGTTTTTTACTACTTTTAAATCACTCACGGATGCATTTTACGACTCTGTTTGAATGAGCTAACTGTGTGGAATGATTTTTTAAGTAATACTCAATTACACGTAACCACGAAGTTACACGCCATGATTGATGGGTAAACTATATTGTTATAAAGTAGTAGCTACTGTCGGTTAAAATGCGTGAAAGAATTGATTTACATATAATTTATTTACTTTTCTTTTTCTATATTTTACGCTGGCGTTTATACATAAGAGAGTGTTGTCGTGGCGGGAGAGTCACTACACCATCACGTGGGACACACAGCAAGAAAAAAAGATTGTTATAGAGTAAAAATGGAAGGACCTTTGCAGGGTTTGACTGTTATATTGCATTACGAATGATGTGATGCCAACATATACTGGCACACAAGATTTTCTAACTCAATCGTCTAGAGTAGTAACCTATTATAACTGACCTCAGGACCGCAATCCTATTTAGGTTGGTTGCACATATTGGTTAGAGTGACAATCTTAAAATCAGGTAACTGCATGCCTGTTTGCCACTTCATAGCATAGAAAAGGCACTTACCTAATAATTTTTACCGATTGTAATCGTCAGTTACTGAGCTAGTACGTGTTTGTAGTAACATTTTTGGTATCAGCTTTATTTGACGGGTGCTAAAAATATATCTACTGTACATATATTACACAGGAACTGGGTCCCACCCACATGTCACATACGCGAAAAAAAAATCATTTCCGCGCATCTCCACATGTTTAGGGATTGCTAAATCGCCCTTTGCCAATCAATCGCAACAGCGGCTCACGATTGGTCACCCCGCGCGCCCCTTTACCACGAACCAACATAAAACGATCCACGGAACTCGAAGCGAATGTTTAATAATCATTCAGACGGAAGGGGGTACTTCGGATCAAATTATACCGGCTAAACAACACGTATGATGCAATAAAAATTTTATTTTCCATCATTTCCCCGTTTCGGGACTCTCCGACACATCCCGTCGGGAATCGTCCAATCAAATTATAATCACGATTGACGTACGAACCGGTCGGGAAATATGGTATTTTTATTTTACTGAACCTCAAATGTCGAGTTCAACGTTACACTAGAATGGAATATATCTCGACGGTTGTTCTGCTGGTAATCGAATATTCAATTCTGTAATTAAATTATCATGTAAATTACATTTTTATCGACGTTGGACTTTTTATGATATTAAACTAGTTTTAATGCCTTCGAAGATTAATGTCCTTTCGTTATAATATACAAATTATTAAATAAAACGACTTAATTTTAGAGGTGTATTTAATTAAAAAACCGAACAATATTTTAAATTGTAAGTTATTTTTCTTATTACATTTAAATAAATTTTATACATCAAATTAATGAATCAAAGTAGAGTATTAAATACACTGGTTCTCGTCCGATTACTGAAGCTACGTCGGGCGCGGTCAGTCCTTGGTTCGGTGGCCGCCTGTGAGCATCACGTGACGTTGGCGTTTTGTTGTATTTTTCTAATTAAAATCTTTTTTACATCATAGGAGGCAAACGAACAGGTCGGTCACCTGATGTTAAGTGATCACCACCGTCCATAGACACCAGCAACACCAGGGGAGTCGAAAGTGTATTGCCAGCCTGTGTTTTAGGGAGGTGGGGGGAGGAGGAGGAGAGGGGAGGTGGGCCTCCAGCACTCTCACTGACCGCACGAAACGCAACAATGCAAGCACTGTTTACTTCTCGTTGGTGTTTCTGTGTGTCGGGTGGTACCTACTACCCCGTGCGAGCCGACCCATTATTCATGCTGAAACCAGTAATAGCTTCAGCGTGGCTCTACTACCTACAAAAACTCTTTCTTATGGCTTCACCTGAATACATTTACTACTTTTCTTTACTTTATATAAATAAAATATAAATGAATTATACATTTAATCCTTCCGCAACAAATTATCTAACTAAACGTTGGTATAAAACTATAACAAAATACGTAACGTAAGAACTAAGCGAACATACAGACAGACAAGAAAAGTGACTGTTTTATAATATTCATCTTTATATATATAATTCTTCTGTTAGAAAGATTTTGATGAAATTTTTTGTGTCTTAAGTATGTCACCCACACGTACATAACCCTCCTACTAATTAAAGTACCTTTGTTACTTTTTATATTTACTGCTTAGCTCCTATTTAAAAGCGTAATTATATGTATCGCAGAAAATGCTCAAATTTTTTTTTCGAACTGACTACGCTATTGGCCTAGCAAGGTCTTAACAGCTTCACCGGACTAATAGAAAATGCACAAAACAGCCCGCTTTTATATATTTTACTAGAGGTAAAATTTTGACAGATTTGATGTAAATATATGTAGATAGGTTTATAGCTATAAACCTTATCATGATACTGTTTTTAAAATTATTATTTTAATGCGTAAAATGACTGAATCGTTTCGTTATCAATAAAATATTTGAACAAATTATTTTAAATTCGTCACAAAAATCATTTTCTTTCGATATTACAATGCAATAGGAATACACGAGCTTAAAAGGATTTTCATAGACTCTTAAAATAATTTTATAGGTATAACCTAATAGATTATAAAAAAATAAAATATGCTTATAATGTAATAAAATGGTCTTAGTGTCTATAAAGAAGACACAAATTTTCTATGAAACAATAAAATTGATAAGGTGTTAATGTAAAAATTCAAATGACTGAATCAAATTACGTTTTACGACTTTGCGATTTAACTTCGTGTTGTTTTTGTTTTATTATTTTAGTATATTATGATATTTTTATTTAATGCTATTCCTCTGATTATAAATTATAATAACTAAGCAGTAGTTCTTAAAGATATAATTTTTTTTTAATTCTCTAAAATCACATTTGCTTTAATTAATAATTCGGTAACTGTATCATATATGAGGGATTAACTATTACTACATTTTTAATTATTCTTGTGAAAAACAATATAATTTCTTGTGAGAAATGTACGAAAATTTATTTTAACCCATATTTTAGTATCATCTACAAATTGTTTTGATCTCAGTAAAAAGGATAATCTATGGGCATAAAAAATAATCTCAAATTTTCTTGCTGATTGTACATTTATTTCAAGTACAATCGAAATAAGAAAGCTTAAATGTTGATACTTGAATCAAACACGACAAAATATTTATTTATTTTTATTATAATTTTTTTGTTTTTTTTCTTCTCTGTACACGACATATATACACATACCAACGTAGATTAAGTCGCGGATATCAGCTAGTATTTTTTTGTAACTTTAAAATATAAACCGTGTTATTACATAAAAGTTAAATACGTATTGAATACTTGCTTTAAAAAAGTTTGTGTACTTTCGTTAAATGTAATAAATAAAATAATTAATTCTTTTTTTTTAAAGAATTGCCACTTACCTATTTTTAAAAATATGTTCTCCATAGAAGTATATCAAATTAATAACAATAATACTAAGAAATAAACATAACTTAAACACAATTTCTTATCTTTTTTTCTGTTCCTCTTTTCCTATATATCATGTCTTTGTTTCAATTCAATATAAGCTGTTAGTACAGATGATAATTCATTCGTATTTTATTCAAAACGCGCAATGGATTCAAAGAAGGAAATATACAGATGAATATAATACGTTATCGAAGTTCATGTAATTCAGGAATACAGTTTAAAACCGAAAAGTACGTGATCTTCAAAGGCAGCCGAACCATGTTTTTAATATTGAAAACTGATCCGACACTAACATCCATAACAATGTTAATTTAGTAAAACTAAACACCAAACTGGTTTCTATGAGATCACCTATGATTACGAAGGGGCTGCACCCCTATTACATTAATATGCTAACCCTTTTGGACGATTCATTATATCTAAAACGTACCTACGTGCTTCGACATTTACCTTCGGCGTTTTTTTTTATATTTCCAGTTCTATTATTTTATACTGTGACGCCGGTTATCGTTTCTATACGCTGACAGAACTATTTTGATTGTTGAATAAAAAACATAATAAAGTATTTTGATTAAAACTTAATACTCGAATGATGAAATAAAAGTGATGATTACATCATACCGTCAGTTCGATGATTCATATATCACAAAAGTTAAAAGCGAATTGTTTCATCGAAAAAATAGTCACTGAAATGAATTGATTAGATATAAATTATTAATTACAAAACTATTGTCATAAATGCAAATATAGACGACAGTTGATGTATTTGGATTTTATTTTATTTTAGTATCATTATATTTAGATAGATAATGTTTTTTTTCTTTATTTTATATTGTTATGTGAGCTTTTTTTTATTATGTTCTATTCTGCAGACTTTTGGTCCACACCGTTTTGTAGTTATACGTCTTATGGCGCGTTAGGGAAAAATGATGAGAGTAAATTTTTACGATGCGCGCACACACCGTCACGTAAAACCGACACCCTGAAGTTAGCTATAGTCAACATTTTGTTTCTTTGTATTTGTTGTTTGTATTTCTTTGTATTAAAACTTTCAATGTATTAAATGCCTTTTTTCTATTGTTAGTGTCGTTTTTTCTACAAACGTAGAATAAGGCGAAAGATAACATTTTTGAAAAGATTTTTACCTTGTTATGCCAAAGAAGTATAACTTCTAACGCGTGTACATAAGTACACACACACATTTTTTTTTTGCTTTCTGTAATGTGTTGCGTGCGTCAAAAACCATATCCGTGAGCAACTTTTTTTTTTCTTTTTTAATATTCATTTATTTAATTTTATTTAACTGTTAACTATTTTAGGTTTAGTGACGTTATTGTTTTTATACCTGTTGCTTTTTGATCATTTAGGGCCATCTTTAGGCTGTAATCCACAATATCAAGCGCAAGAGCGTTCACGGCCCGATGGATGAACCTACTAACCGCGTCGTCAGTCACATCGGTATAGTAGACACAGGTGTCGGTGTGTCTGAATATTGCCTCTATAGCATGTGAAACGCTATCGTGGATTTGCATCCTTCTGCACTTTGTTCGCAGGATTACCACCGATTTGAAGGTCATCCTCAATCCCTGGGATTCATGGACTGTCAGAACACGCGATCCTTCCCCTATCCCGTAACCCTTTTTTATCAGAGATTTTTTCTCTTCTTGTGTGTGTACCAGGAAGAGAGTATCGGGTGTGTGTGTGGATATTTGTTCCCCCTGATAGCCCTTGATGCTCAGAGACGTCACTATCGGTTTCGGTGAATATATACCGTCGTATACTTGATTCAGTGCATAAGCTACATCCATTAGGTTCCTGTATGTGCAAATGAGCTGTTGGTCAATACTGGCTACGGCCGTTGGTCTGCTGTAAGCCATCGGAAATAAGTTTTCCCGGTCAATGTAGGGTAGTTGGGAGGCAGTCTTGTAACCGGGCTGCCTCAGCGGGTGCGGCGTGGGAAACGCCTGCCGCCGGGGGCGTCTCGGAGCTTGCTCACGCTACCCCGAGGCACTCCCATAGTGCGGCGTAGGTTATCGTGGAGTTTTTTAGTCGATTAAAGGTCGACTCAGTTCAGGACCTCCCCCGAGGACCTGGCAATGTCTGTGAAGAGGGTTCTCCACGTTAAAAAAAAAAAAAAAAAAGGGTAGTTGGTTGAAGTCTCCAATGAAGTGAACTTCGCTTGCTTCCGCCAGCCGGCCGGTAGTCAGGAGGGCTCCAAAATGGTTCATGAGAGCCTCATCCCCGATTAAACTTGGACGTTTATCATGCTCATGTTATGTGAACGTTAGTAACTGCTGTAGTTAACAACTGTGCTGTAGCCACTATCGTTCATCTCTGGAAATATGTTTTAATATTGTAATTAGACGTGAGCATCTTCGTTGATTTTCATCATCAATGCACATCGTTATTTCTCAAACGGCGACTGTTGTCTGCAATGCGATGTACATGTGTATATATATACATGTATTTTTTATTTTAACTCTTTTTTTTCTTGTGAGGCTTTAGTATTTATTGATTTAAACGATAGAAAAAAATACATATCGCATAATTTTTGTTATTCTGAATGATATACAACTTACTATGATTAATTTGAAATAGATATTTTTTCTAACTTGAAGGTTAGGTGTATTTATGAAATTAATAAATTTCTTGTAAATAATTAATAACTCATGTTGTGAAGCTATCACACTGGTTAATTAAGTCAATTGACATTGATGAACTGTTAGGAGATGCAAGGAGATTTGAAAAGCGATGAATAATAGTTACGTCCACTTTCCACAACCGAACCACGCGCACTGGGCTTCGGAGCCACAGTTTTACGGTAAATTGTATCTGGGCACGAACTAAAAAGTTCGCAACGTCATATCTTTGCCGTACCGTGAAGCTATGGAGCAATCTCCCGGCCAGTATGTTCCATCCTTCCTATGACATGGGGGGCGTTCAAGCGTAACGTGAAGAGACACTTACGCAGGCCGGCTTGACAGCGGCGACCGGCGATGGATAGTTTGTCTCTCGGTGGTTGCCATTGTTTTTAGATTGTACTATACTTACCATCAGGGATAGTACAGTCACTTTGTCATGCTAAAATAAAAACGTACCAATTAATAACTACTTACCTAATTTATAATTAGATAACTTAATATCTTTCATTTTCTATGTAATGAATCACAGAAGGAATTCGAATATTATCAAATACACGAATCCATTACAGTATTGATTATAATTAATTTTCTCATTTAAAATTTAAATTAAATAGTAAATACATATCATTACATAGTATAAAACAAAGTCCCCTACCGCGTCTGTCTGTCTGTCTGTTCGCGATAAACTCAAAAACTACTGAACGGATCTTTATGCAGTTTTCACCAGTGGATAAAGTGATTCACGACGAACGTTTTGGTATATAATTTGTCCAGGACTTATTTATAATCAGGGTGGGACAACGTCTGCCGGGCCCGCTAGTACTTTATAAAATTCAATCTAACAACTTCATGACTACGTTTCCGTACTGATTTTGTTAGATAAAAACGGTAATTTTAAATTTATATGTATATATAAGAGATACTTAATCCATTGCATAAATTAATTTGGCCGATAGGCGGTTCTGCCTGTCGTCATTTACGACATATTAACACATGGACTGCGAACGTATATATTTATGCTAACATAATAAAAACGTTGCAAATTTATATTTTAGACAGAAGTCAACACCCAGGTGTTAATAAATTATAAACACATAACTAAACATATAAATTCTAAATAGGATCATAAAAATGCTCTTATTTAATTATGTTTGATTATTATATTTTGTTAAATTACTCATTAATTTGCTATAACACTAAAAATAACCAATACTATAAACAATTTTGTTTTATAACGCTGCTTAAAACTTAGTGGCCATTTTTTTGTTCTATTAGAGTTAGAGTAACATTAGGCCTCTCATACCAATATGATTTCTGCCATAAACTGCATGGTAAATCCGTTCGTTCGATAAATGATTACAATAGTAGCTAGTAACCGATAATCGAATCTGTGACCTCTATTTTTTTCATTCGTATGACCTTTATGGTTACATGGTTTTGTAGTGCAGTGAAGCTATAAAGGCCCTAAAAGTTAAGTCATTTAGAAAAAAAATAGTTTTAAGGGTTTTTGCTGAATACCAGCTGTTGCCCGTGTTTTCTTACTTTTGTAATTATTTTTAGCCTCTATGGAAAATTATCGAGTTGGATCTTCCAAATAAAAAAAAAACTACATTTAAATCGACTTAGCAGTTTTTAAATCATGCAAAGTCAAATATGGAAGAAAAAAAACGATTTAAATACATGTTTATTGTCCACATCGTTATATGATAAGTAGGAAGCTATGTCGTAAAGATACACAATAGAAGTGAAACTTTTAATTTTAAACTTTAAACATTTTCATTTTAAAATATATAACAAAAAGCCAAAGCCACGCGGTGTTCGCAGACGGCCACCCATCCAAGTACTGACCACGTCCGACGTTGCTTAACTTCGGTGATTGGCGAGAACCGGTGTATTCGGCACTATATCCGACAGTGTTAACCACTACCACTTTTTGTCACACAAAAAAGTTGCGGATCGGAATTTTAAAAGGCCTCTCATGAGAAGTTTCATTTCAAAAATAAAAAGTATCGTGTCTAAATAAAGTTCCATTATGCAATAGATCCTATTTCAAATTTCATTAAAACCTGTTGTTCAGTAAAATCATTCAGCAAAATAGTCCAACATTCCAGCGGACAAAGTTTAACACGTACAATATACCAGCAGTCACTCACGACTTTGTACACTTTTATAGTAACTAGTGGATATGGCGGTTGTTATTCCGCCCTGATAATAAAAAAAAACTTTGACAAATTATATACCTAAACCTTCCTCATGAAACACTTTATCTACTTGTGAAAACCACATGAACATCCGTTCTGCAGTTTCTGAGTTTATCGCGAACAGACAGACAGTCGTGGCCGAGGACTTTGTTTTATAATATGTAATGAAGTAACAAAAACAAAATACCCTAGCTTCTTGTGAGTTTTTACAATCGAATCCTTACCCTCCGAGATCAGAAAAATGTGCGAGTGAACATACCACATCACAGTAATTGTTTTATATTATCCAAAATACATAACTCAGCTAAAGATTTTTTGATTACTTACAACCCTAATTGTCTGGAAGAGCATTCGATAGTATCAACTTCGAAGAATATGATACACAACCGGCGCTTTTGAAAGACATGAAATATTATTTTGTAGACAAGGAAACGAAAGAATCAGTAAAATAAATAATAATAGTTCAAAAAAACTAAAAAAAACACGCTTTTATATAGAAAACCAATCTAAAAAATTGAAAATAAATTTCAATTAAGAATAGTGTATATTTTTTTTACTAAATATAAATGAATAATAGTGTAAATGAAAAAAAAAATTATTTTGAAGTAAAACTTTTTTTTAGTGTATTGTCATCGGTCCTCGACAAATCTACAAAGTTTGAATGAAATCTGACCGTTTAAAGTGGGTTAAAATCGCGCTCAATGGAGTCGGTTACAATCGAACAAACACACAGGTGAAGCTAATAAAAAGCGTGTAAAATCATTCAAATAACACGTATTAACAAATATAACCTCATTATTACAATAAAATAGATATTTTATTAATAACTGATTAATTAGATGACGATAGTAGTAATGAAAGTTCAGAAAAAATATATACAAAAATTGACAAACGTATCAAGATTGTTCAGTCCCGACGCATTACCCCTTCAGTCCGTTCCAGCATGACGTATCACCTCCGTATATTAATTCAACGTTTAATTTATAATATTAATAATAATTCACCGTGCTCGTTGCAAGCTCTTTGTTTTAGTGCGTTACCCTGTGTTACCCGGTGTGAGTCCGCGTTCGCTGTTGAATAATAAGAAAAAAAATACGTTTTTTTACACTGCACAAGCGAAACAATGCTAATAATTCCTTTATGGTTATGAATTTTTTGGGATTTTAATTGTACTCATCAAACGCAACATTCTTACTGATTTTATACATTCCTACATACTCTGAGATCATTTTAGTTTTATTGGGCTTAATTATTTCCCTAGAGCAATATTTCATGCTTAATGAACAATGTTATCTTATTAAAGGATTTTTAAGAATTTGTGTTATACGAAAAACATCATACTGTCGAATTATAAGTATCTAGTATAATTATATATCACAAACACGTGTATGATGGAATATTATGACAAAATAAATGAAAATCACTGTGATGTCGAGTATCTTTAGTCGAGTAAAAATACGTACAGCCCCATTAGGCTACCGGATAGTTGGATATATCAGTTGATTCTTGAACGCGACATGCATTGTTATGCCACCAGTCCGAGTGTTTTATATATATGTAAAATATCAACATACCACCCAAAGTACTGGGGCTAGGGCCTTAAAAAATCGCATGCATTTAAACTCTAAGTTAGCGCTAAGGAAGGATTTTTGCAAATTAAACACTCAAGGTGGTAAAAGACGGAATCCAAGGTGGGGTATGAAAATCCGTCATTTTCCGTCAGTCAAAATAAAGACTTGAAGATGATTATTACAAAAACAATGCGTACGAAGCCGCGGGAAATAGTAAGTAGTAACTAGTATCTTTGGGGGCGATCTAGTCATTCATGATTGTCGCGTGTTACCATACAGTAAAAGTGCTGTTTATTCATCTTCCCCTCAGTTTTCTCCAGATTTATTATACATTTATATGAAATGAATATAATGGAATTTAATTCTAATAATGATTTTATTAATTCGATATCTGCAACAAATAATTATGTTCGATTAAATGTATTTTATAAATTATAAGCATAATATATTTACCAAAACTTAATCCGTGTTATTACAAAAAAGTTAAATACATATTGAATAGTTGCTTTAAAAAGGTTTTGAATTAAATGCACCGCGGTCGCTGAATGTTCGCCATCTTGCTCTTTTGTCTCGCTTTGGTTACGTTAGGTTAGACTTTCGAAAAAGGATAACGCGAACTTGCCTCGGGCGAGCGCGGTGAATTTAAATCGAAACCTTTTTAACACCGAATTTGTTTATATATAAATAAACGGAGACAAAATAGTCCATTATTTTTTTCTTCTCTATTTGTCAACCGTTTTCTTTGTTTTGGTAACTATTGGAGAGCTTTAGTATTATCAAATATTATGGAAAAAGTTTTTTTACCCTACCTTCAACGACTCAAAGCTTATATTTGTCAGTGTCCAATTGTCATACTTCACGGTCCTTACATCTACAATATTGGCAAAATACTCAATACAGCTTGTAACCATTTAAAAAATAAATCAAAAAGAAATACAGCTAATAATATCTATATATTACATATGAACAAAAAAGTTTGTACCCCTTAAAATGTTCGAATTTTGGATATCTAAACAACTACTAGTTTATATAAATGTACATAATAAAAATTCAATAACAATTATTTTTTTGCGACCTCCTTTATTCAATATAAAAACCTATATACATATTAGACTCATCTAAAAAGTTTCATTATGATATATACCTCTTTATGTCAGTGATACAAAAAGATCTTAGCAAAACACGTCACTAACAAAATTCGTACAAATATTTCAAAATGTAATTAAAAATAATTAAATTACCGTATACACAGGAAGATGTGCGAGTCAACATACTACATCACGGTAATTGAATTATATTATCCGAAATGAATGAACTAGCTGGTGATTTTTTGATTACTTACAACCCTAATTGTTTGGAGGAGCACTCTGATAGTACGGATTTCGAAGAATATGATATACGACCAGCGCTTTTGAAAGACAATACATATTACTTTGTAAATAAGGAAACGAAAGAATCTATAAAAAATCATTCAAATCGTAAAGTTACAAAAAACCGTTCTAATTATCATGAAAAATCTAAAAACAAACACAATCATAAAGAATATATTGCTATACGGCAATCAGAAACTATAAAGTCGAGTCGAATCATCAGTGTTAAGAATATAAATCAAGAGCCAACAGTAAAACTACTACACAATAATGGATTTAACAGCGACGATCAATTTAAAACGCAGCTAAAGAGGTCATTCATGCGACATAAAGTGATACCATGTTTATCAATTATGTTCGGACGATCTTCCAATAAAATGTACACTATCCAAGAAAACGACGACACATATTTACGTAAAGATAGCAGCAGTCAAGTGCAACAAGATAATTGGCAACAACGAGGAAGACGGAAATTTAATAAACGTCAAAACTATACAGTCCAGCCAGTTCATACTCTTGAAGGAATCACACACGAATTTACTCCATTCGAGAGTCAACATACATGTTCAAAATTACCTTTACCAAATGAGAAAAACCCTAGAGTAGATATATCGTATAGCAATTCAACAGCAACAAAATCATCTCACGAATCCGATGAGTTAAGACATTACAACAAGAGGTTTAGAAAACGATTTCAAAGTGAAATAAGGAAAGAGTATTTGAAATACCATTCAAATAAATTCATGAAACATCAAAAGCAACAGTGCCCATCTATGCAAAGCCTCTATCAAGTTTTTACCACCCCCTACCAAGAACAATCTAAAATACTAAGTACATCATCTAATTACGATAGTTCGTTTTGTCCTAGCATTCCATCAACGTCATCAGGATTCTGGCATTATCTTTTCCACCGTTTCAACAAAAAGTATCAAACACAAAGAATGGAGATCCCTAAACCATGTCACTGTTATGACTCTCATGCAGGAAGTTACCCTGAAGAGTACGAGTATTGTGAAATCAAACAACAAAATGATATGCCTGAGTGTAATAGTTGGCAAAATATCGGTTCTGTACTACCTCCTAGGGATGTCAAGCCTAATTATCTACAACGTAACAACCAACATGAGAGAATGCCAATGCCAATCTTGCCAGTACCAGGTAAGAAAAAAACTAAATCGAATAAAAAAGTGCAGTGCGATTGCTACCCTGAAAAGGGAAAATCTAGTGCGCATGCTTCAAAACTACCCGATTCATCGTTACCGCAAGCACCGACAGGCGGAAGAAAGCGTTGCCAGGAGTCTCACAACCAATTGACGGATGCTTTAACTCAAAAATATAATGGTGAAATTCTTTGCATCCATAATCCACCATGCGTCTTAATCAATGGATGTCTGAACTTGCCTACAATCAATGAGCCCGCATCAGTAAACGTATGGACCGCAGCTACAGATAACAGGAAGAGTTTCTCGCGGCACGAAAAGAAAGATAAAAAGAAGAGTTGTGAGCAAGGTTGTCAATACTACAGCCCGAGCTTCGAGGTAAGGCAATGTCAGACTGTAGAATACAAGAGCGAGAAGTTAATACAGAGCGCGTGTAATCATAGTCCTCCATGCGAAATGGTTAGATGTTGTTATAAGAACAAATATGACCCGAAATTGTATAGCTCGTGCATTCATGAACCTGCCTGTGAAAAGATTCCTGAATGCGTCATAAAGGGTAAGCAAAATGAAGACGTTGTTTTTCTTGAGCGCAGGCCCAAATGTACAAAATTACCAACGTGTCTGAAGAATTATATAGTACTAACTGCCAGAGATTCGGTTGGCACGCAAGCTAGACCTCCGTCTAAGAAGGTTTGCCGTCACGAACCACCATGCCTAATGATTCCTAAATGTCAAAGTCTGATATTACAGCAGAGTCATATATCTCGTTCTAACATACCTTATTGCATGCACCAGCCTCATTGTGAGATGATACCGGCGTGTTGCAGGAAATCCACTAAAAAAGATATGGTTTCTGTTTGTTCACAATATCCGAATGGATGTCGTATGGTTTAGGCGATAAGGTTGACTTTAGTTTGTAAATCGTCGGAATTATTATGATATATCGCGTTACTGTTAAATTTATTAAATAATTGGGTAAATGTGAAGTCTTTATCGGTACACGAAACATTTGTGCTATGAAACGCGTTGTCAACATTTTTATTGTCTTTTGTAAATAATCAATTTCTCTTCAAATAAATATCCAACACATATAAAATAGTATAATATAATAAGTAGAATTCTGGTTATCTGTATTATTTAAATTAAGTCATTAATAATTTGAAAAAAATTAAAATGTATTCAACGACAAATTAATTATTCGTCATTTCTAAAGGAAAGTTATATTTATAAGAAAGCATGAGTTAACTACACAAAACATAATAACTATAATATTTGTACATAATGATTGATTTTTATATTCATTGAATGTAGGGCTATCTATCTCTTTGTGTTGTCTTTTACTTTTGGAATTTTCATAAAGTATTTATATTAAGTTTACTATACATAGCGATTCCGCGATGCTAGAGATTTTGGCAGGTAACTTCATAGCTCTCTGAAAATTTACCGTGAGAGCATTAATGAATTTCTTGACATTAATCGCTCTAGGTACAAAATGTATCATTAAATTAAATTATAAATGACTAAGCTATCCCCCGCCCTTTCATCCGCGTTACCTTTGCACTTTTACTCCACTCTCCTTTAACATAATTATTGATCTACTTTTCATATGGTCAATGCTCCACTCTTAAGTTTCATAGCGTAATGTTAAACAATCTATTACCTTCGACAATAAATAAGCTACAGAATGCATAAATTCTAATGTAACTGGTAATTCCACAAATTAATGCGTTCAGACGAACAGAATAACGATCTCTTGAGCTTTATCGTATTAGTAGAGATTTAAATTTATTACGAAAACGCAGACAAATCATATGCTAGTTTAATTATGACATTATATAAATAACGCAATGCAATGAAAACAGTATGAAGGGGAACACCTACATAATGACCTAAAAATATTTCATGTACACAAACAACACCAACGCACTCTGTTAATAAACTCTCGCCTGCGCTTTGCGTTTCACAGTCGTACACAGCGAGTGGGATGCGCAAATTGTCATGTTAATTGAATCTTGTCTCCTAGTGTGTACTGTCTTGAAGCGATGAAGGCAATACGCCCAGAATAACAGCGTACTGCAGTAATAAATTCATGCGCTTAATTCGTCGTAAACTCGGCCGACATAAGTGATCAAAGCTGTGGGACTATAAAATATTAAATTATGTTATCTCGTATAATAACATATTTTTATAATTATTCCCTGACATATCGTAAAAGGAAACGTGTCTCCGTCTGTTTGTAAGAGTACGTATAACTCGACAATGACTGAAGACGGTTAATATTCAATTCTGTTAAAAAAAAGTTATGACATATATTGAATCGATTATTTATTTTATTTATTAATCAGGTTTTAATGATTAAGGTTTAAATACAGTGACAGAGTTTAAGGACAAAAATAGTGAAAAAAATTAAGTTTCAATTTCTCTTCATTTATTTTAATTATTTGTTTTGTTTCCTTATACGCCACATAAAACTAATTATATATTTAAAAAGCATACGGGTGTAAATCAGAAATAACAAGATTTAGGTAGAAAAGATATTTTTTTTAATCTTTTTTTTTCGAACTGACTAACGTTATTGGCCTAATGAGTCTTCACAGCTCTACTGGACTGAAGGGGCGAGCGTTTATGGCGCTCAGCCGCTTGACAATAAGTTCAAGGGTGCCAAAATGGCTAAACCTCGGCTTGGGCTGTGGCCTTGGCCTGTGGAACAAATCTGACTAAGCTAGACTAGCTAAGCTAACCATACATATAAGAATTAGTAATACACACATGTATACCAGCATGTGTGCTTCACGAACTCAAACATTTATTTTGTGTCCGAAAAATCTTAAAAATTAGTCTAAATATTAAGGTAACATGTTATCCGAGATTTATTGAAAAAACATCAGTGTTCTGAAATTATTAGTTCTATCTAAACAAAAATTCATATAGTAAGAAAAATCAAGGTACAATGTGTTATCCATTTATTTTACTTTATTTATTTATTTTATTAGACATTAATGCTCTTAAATTATTGATTCTTTAGTCAGAAAATTTTAAATTAAATTTAACATGTTTATGTTTTGACCAAAATGTTCTGAAATAATTAACTCTATATTAGAAATTTTGGAATGTAATCTAATAATCAATATAATGCACTACTCAAAATTTATTTCTCAGACATCAGTGCTCTATAATTCCTTTTTGCAGTTTATTTAAATGTGTTTATTAGTTATCTGTACCTGATTAAAGTTTTTCATAGCAAGTAGTATGTATTTTTGTGTTCTAGATGTCTTTACCAACATGAAAAATAAAGCTACAGTACGAAAAAAAAAGGATTGTGTGGTTTTATGAAACCACGGTAAAAGTGAAACTTTTTTTCACACTATAGACATTTAACTAATAATAGTCTATACACTACACGGTCAGCTGCTGCGAACTATAGGCGCCGCCATATTGGCCCTGGCTGCTCTGACGAGCGCCTTTCACTTTATCCCTACTCCGCGGCCGACCATCACGCGACATGCAACACACAGACGAAAAAGTTTGAGACGATGTAATAAAAGTTTCACTTTAATAAATTTTCAAACGTTCCAAGGTAAATGACCGTGAACTTGAGGTGTAAATTGTATGAACAGTGCTAAATATTAAGTTATCAGCGCTGCAGACAATAAGCCAACAGTTACTAAATGCGAGTTCTTTACGCTTTGTTAACTCTTGCTAACTTGTCTACATTGAATATTAGCATGAATGCTTTTAATTAAGAGTTCAGTTGTTTGATAGAATAATAAAAAATACTAAAATATTACACAGGAATTTATTTAAAATATCGTTTTCATAAAATCGCAGTGGAATGTGCTATGAACAGGGACTGAGAGAGACGCTGAGGTATGGTGTGAATTTAAACTACCAAAATATAGATTTTTATCACAAAATTTTATCACAACGTTATTTTTTTTATGTTTTTAAATTGTGAATGACATAGTAGAATACTATTTTATCAGTATTTCTTCTGATGCTCGAAAAGATATGCAATGAACTTATATATTCATTTGTATCCACATTACCGATTTGTCGGATAGTGAGTTCACCATGGTCAAACGGGTTTTAATATCTAAACGCTATTATAGGGTGGATCAATATGTGAACGATTGTGACGTCTGGAATTGACGCCCCTCTCTGTGCATCCACTAATAACGAATGTAATTATTTATGTTTTGTAAAAATATATAACATGAAGAGATAAACCAGATCGAGTTTCTTGCCGGTTCTTCTCGATGACTGAGTTGTTTTACGAACCGGTGGTAGTTTTGACTTTTATAAGTGCCATCTCAGGGCCTAAATTAAATAAAGTATTATTGGATTTGATTTGAATAAAATAACTTAAATAAATGAATAGAACAGGACACTACTGAGATCTTATAAATCAGTTTTAGTTAAACTTTCGCTATGTCACATCAAAGTTACGAGTTACTTGGAACTTCGTTTAGTGCCGTAGTCTTTTACCCTACGATATTTTTACTATCTTATTGTGAGATTAGCTGTGTCTGCGACTTCGTCCGCGTGTAACTTGATGTAAAAAAACAGTGACTAATAAAATCATCAGAACTTATTAAGTCCAATTATTTATATACTTTTCTCTTGTACTTAAGTCGCATCGTCATTAAAATTAGAATAACTTTTGATAGAGTGAACCGATTTAAATGAAATTAATTCTAAATGTTACTCGAGGATATGCTTTATGATTTCCTTGGTGAGGTTTTATCGTGAACGCAGTACTTTAGCAGTGATGCGTGTTCATACAAACATTTCTACATTCGACAAACATTTCTAAAAATGATTGAAATGTATTTTATTACTTATTCCAAGACACATGAAACACTTTTTTTCACAAAAATCTAAAAACTACAGACACATTAAATTTATACTTTTATTATATGTACAGATTAAGTTAAATAAGGGACTCTCGTGCAAAATCTCATGTATTAAGCACACCGGTTCAAGATGTCGTCCGTTTGTCAGTCGTCAGAGTTACGGGTTAATGTTTTTTTTTTTTGGAACTTATTACGCTATTGACTTAGCAAGTTCTTAGCAACTTCACCGGACTACTAAGGCGAGCGCTTAAGGCACTCAGCCGATTTTATTTGACAACTAGCTCAAGGATGCACGGCACACCTCGTCTTGGGCTGTTGCTTAATACATGCAATTCGCGACCTATCTGAGCTAACCTAAGCTAAGCTAACTATTCATACATATATGAGTTGTTGAAACATATACGTGTACCAAGCATACATACCTCAACAACTCTTATATATATATTATATGGACGTCGGAAAGGCTAACTGAATAACGTACGAAGACTGTCGATGACGATTGTCAACTAGCCTTTTGATGGTCGATGTTTTAGACAAGCGTTTAAACAAAACTTCAACTAATGGTACTATATAGCATGCTACAATGCGCGTTAAACTTTTCGGCCGCTCTGAATCTAAACGCGTGAAACACAAATTTAGTTACACGTAAATACAGTACATAAACACATATTACCTTGATCAATACATATAATAAGAATGTAAATCTAACGTGTCTGTACTTTTTACATTTTTGTGAAAAAAAAATGTTGCAGGTGTCTTGGAATAAGTAATAAAATACATGTCAATCATTTTTAGAAATGTCTGTCTGTCTGTTTGTTTAAACACGCGTCACTGCTAAAGTACTGCATTCACGATGAAACGTAACGTAAAAATTATAAAGCATACCGTCGAGTAACATTTAGTCTTAGTTTCATTTTTTTTTTTTTTTTTCGAACTGACTATGCTATTGACCTGGAAAGGTCTTTACAGCTTCACCGGACTACTCTTAGTTTCATTAAAATCGGTTTACTATATATAGTCCGGCGAAGCTGTAAAGATCTTGCCAGGTCAATAGCATAGTCAGTTCGAGAAAAAAAAAAAAGGTTTACTATATCAAAAGTTATTGTAATTTTAATGACGACGCGACTTAAGTACGAGAGAAAAATAGATAAGTAAATGGTCTTAATACATTCAGATGATTTTATTAGTCACTGTTTTTTTGCATTAGGTTCCACGCGGACGGAGTTGCGGGCATAGCTAGTGCAAAATACATGTGTGAGTTCGTAAAGCAAACATGCTAATACACATGTGTGCTTGACTAATTCGTATATATATGATTAGCTGAGCTAGTTTAGCTTAGTGAGATTCGGGTTGTTACATCCAAGGCAACTGCCCAAGCAAGGTTCAACCACTTTGGTGAAAGCCCATCAGGACAATAGCGTATACTCTGTTCGAAAAAAAAACAAAAACACATATAAAGTACTAGCTTCTGCTCGTGACTTCCAAGTGAAATAGCTACTTTGGATTAACGCTACCTTTAACTCGCAACTTCGTTTACGTAGAAGGTGAAAATATTACGTGTGTTAACCCAGATTTTGAAACATTCCTCATTGGTGCTCCACTACTATTGGTTCTAGCGTGATCATATACAGCCTTCCTCGATAAATGAGCTATCTAACGCTGAAAGAATTTTTCAAATCGGACCAGTAGTTTCTGACATTAGCACGTTCAAGCAAGAAAAAAATCAGCTTTATAATATTAAGTATAGAGTATAGATTGTTGGAAATGTTTAAAATCATTACATAGTATAAAACAAAGTCCCCTACCGCGTCTGTCTGTCTGTCTGTTCGCGATAAACTCGAAAACTACTGAACGGATTTTCAAGCGGATTTTAACCCGTGGATAAAGTGATTCATGTGGAACGTTTTGGTATATAATTTGTCAAGGATTTTTTTATAATTAGGGCGGGACAACGTCTGCCGGGCCTGCTAGTAAATTATAAAAATAAATTATAATTTACGGTTGTAACTTAAACGGCGAGCTACGATGATGCCTCATGCATGCCCGCACCTTACACGTCCCGCGCGCACTAAACCAAATGATTAACAAACAAAGAATCTGTGAATTACCAAACTCGATTGTTTTGAGTGTAGAATATTTAATTTCGTTTCGATTCAATGCAAATTCAGGGATCTTTCGACTTGCTGGCGACATTCTCTCACGGGCCAACAATGTACCGCTCATACAAATGTGAAACGAAACGTTCACGACTTAGAAATGGAATTGGGTAGATATCTCGCAATAACCGGAACGGTCCGGTTTATTCCGGCTCTCAGCGGTACACTATAAACATTTCTAACTTATAGTTTAGAATTTCCTAATCTATTGGTGCCCAACCGTGGAATTTTATCATTTCAAGCGTCCACATTCAGAACCAGTTACGTGTTTGGGCTTCGGGAAAAAAATTTCAAAATCCTCGAACGCGTTCGATTATGAACTGTATTGCTGAACGAAAAAGTAAGATATTTACGCGTACGGGTGTTGTGTTTATGACGTTTTGAGATTTGATAGGTTTGTGATCAGAAACTAATGAGTGAAGAACATTGAACCCGACCAGTTTTCGGTCCCAGTCATATATTTCGGATTCCGTACCCGGTGTCCATAAAACTACAATGGTTTATGTAAATGTTATGCGCCGATAAATATGTCCCTACGTCAAAACTATGCTCAGCTTATTATAGCCTCTCTCTTAATTCTAAATTATGTCCATTTAAAATTATTTTTTGTATTTAAATCTAGCATACAAATACATTGGTAAAGATTATGAACGATTTTGATTTATTTATTCACGTCCCGTTACGTATCTATTATATTAAAATAAAATTAAGCAAACCAATTGGAAGAGAATTAAAAGGTATAATTTATAATAAAAAATCCGTTTATAAATTTGAAATAATTAAATTTAATAACCGCTTCTCTGGACGTATTATTTTTAGTTTATGCATGTTTTTGTCCGCTGCGTTGTTTATTATATTAGAATACGGCAGACTATTTAAGTCTGACTGATAAATAAACATGCGAGCAAACAATATTGTTAATATGTTTGCAATAAATAATCTTATCAAAAATTGGTAATTAATTTGGAAAATACTCTCTCGAATAGAAAGCTATGTAGGCTAATTTTGTTGATATCACGTGGTGTGTTATGACTAGCTGTGCCTCTCGGTTTTACTCGCCTTTACTGTGTCTCGAATATCCTACGCCGGCATTACACGGCCCGCTAGCAATATTATTTCATTAGCGTGCTTTCTAAGTTGAACTTTGTATGATGGTTACCCACCTTCTAAAGGCCGTAGCGTAATGTTATATAGCCCGTAATCTTTCTCAATAATTTAGCTATAAAATGCAAAGTGAATTTCCCAAATCTGACTGGTAGTTTCAGATATTTCAACATTCAAACAATAGATGATTTATAATAATAGATTATATTAGAGTGAGCGAAGTCACGAACAGTTATTAGTGTACTATATCTATACATATAATAAGAATGAAGTGTCAGTATCTAATATCAAAATAACAGCTTTATACTGAGTGGGTTCTTGTGGAACATACAAGCGATTGCTTTTTTATGCTGGCAAAAATTCAATTATATTATCATTACATAGTATAAAATAAAGTCCCCTACCGCGTCTGCCTGTCTGTCTGTTCGCGATAAACTCAAAAACTACTGAACGGATTTTCATGCGGTTTTCACCAGTGGATAAAGTGATTCATGAGGAACGTTTTTGTATATAATTTGTCAAGGATTTATTTTTAATCGGGGCGGGACAATGTCTGCCGGGCCCACTAGTTATATTTATATATAATAATATTTTATAAGATATATTATCAGATACTGTATAGCTTGAAATTTGCAATACTTTCTTATATAACGTAAGTGAGCACTGAGGGGGTTGGTTATATAGTGAGCTAAAATTCCAAATATATTGCTGATGGTAAATTCCATTCGGCACACTGTTAGTATTTACACATCTAATGTACACGTTTTATGTTACAGTAGGTGCCGTGTGTGCCGTACCTACAATGTTTTTGGAAGAGTATTTCTGTAATTCTACATCTTCTTGCAATTTTAAATATCTTTAATAAAATTTAAAAAACGCGTTCGGAGCCGCGGGCAAGTTATTGTCTTAAATAAACCTACTCTTCGATTTCATATGTATAAATTATACTCTTTTGATCGTTTATAATGAACATACTTAGGTACAAAAAGTGACGCAACGGCTAATAATAATAATGACAAAAAAACAATTACTTCACAGTAGTCAAGTAAAAAAATAGAACATGACTTCGAATTATTAATAACGAGGCATTCAATCTTACATTCGATTGATAAGAGTTTTCGTCGCGACAAGTTTTTTGTTAATTCACACTCACACTCATTCCAAATCATTAATCTAATTCAATATAATTGATTACTCTGTGTCTATAATACGACTTGTATACCAATAATCGAGGGTCTTACACAATTTAGAAGTTTTAAAACTTCTTGGGATGAAACTCTAACAAACACTTTAAATCAAAGAAAATTATATGTGACTATTATATGTTTGCATTCTTTATTTTTAAATCAAAGGAGGCAAACGAACAGGTGGGTCACCTGATATTAAGTGATCACCACCGTCCATAGACACTAGCAATACCAGGGGAGTCGCAAGTGCGTTGCCAACCTGTGTATGACGGAGGCGGGAGCGGAAGGGAGGTGGGCCTCTGGCGTTCTCACTGACCGAACGAAACGCAACAATGCCACGTTAAAGCTATTACTGGTTTCAGCATGAATGGGTCGGCTCACCCGGGGTACTACCACCCTCTCGCGGAAAACCGACGTGAAGTAACAGTGCTTTGCATTGTTGCGTTTCGTTCGGTCAGTGAGAGCGCCGGAAAACCCGCTTCCCCTCTTCGTCCCTCCTTCCCCACTCGCCATCCCCCAAATACAGGGTGGCAACGCACTTGCGACTCTTCTGGTGTTGCAAGTGTCTATGGACGGTGGTGATCACTTAACATCAGGTGACCCACCTGTTCTTTTGCATCCTATGATGTATAAAAAAAAAAGATTATCAACTTGGAAGTGGTAGCTAGCCAGGCGGACTTAAACCCTATCATCATGTTATGATTTCATTTCCCTTTACGGGAAGCTCCAAATTAGTTGCAAGGATTCAAACCTATGGATTTGACGCTGTGTCCGAACACGCTATCAATTAAGCCATCATCCCTACGGATTGGGGTAATAGGCTCTATTTCTTGCTTAGTGCTCAAAAATCTGACTAGAGGCATAGACTTTTATAGATCAAATGGGGACAGGACAAATAGTAATCTGTCCCGAGAAATGGTCTTGAACAATCTTTGGCGACTTTTATTAAGTAAAGCATATTATCGATTTACCGGACTGTAAGTTTAATCGCCATATCAAGCGGGTTTTTGTGTTAGGGTCGATCACTATTTAAACAATGATGATGTGTGCAATTGATACCTCTTTTTGTGCATATACTAAAACGATTGTAACGTTAGTGTATTTTAAATACATGTATCTACGTTAAAAAGATAAACCCAATCGAATTTCTCGTGGGTTCTTCTCAGCGGCTGGGTTATTTTTCATATCAGTGTTAGTTTTGACGTTCATTACCGGCTTCTTAAGGCCTAAATTAAATAAATTATTTTTGATTTAAAAGAAATCTAAAATTGCAATTCAAAGGAAACACAGCCGCTCAGATGGCCTACTTGCTGGCTTCGTCTACAATACAAAAAACTGAGAAGCTCTAATAATTCAAGAGATATTGCAAGGTGTGCTTAGAATAAATTAAATCCGCATCTGACAGTATCTCATGCTCGACTATAACAATGAAAATATTAATTGCAATTAGAAAATCGACTGGAGCATTATTTTCCATCGCATTCATCTGCAGCGCGGCGTGTGATCAAAGTATAATGGACTAAGCAGTGAGGCAAGTTGAATATAATCATAATATATACTCTCTTTTTTCCAACAGTATTAATCATTTTTATCAAAGCTTAGCTTCGAAGTGTCACCTAACGGTGTGTTTCATAAAAGAGACGTTCAACTCAAATTAATCTACATCTAGAAGACGCTCATCTGGTTTGTTCTAATACTTGATTCTAAGACGCTCGCATAGGTTACAGCACATATTAATGTGAATTTTAACTATCGTAATTAAAAATGGTCGATTTTAAATGATAGGTTAGTGGTAGCGTATACGGTCATTCACGGGAAAACGTCGTTATGACACCATATCATGTTGACAGTCTCTTTTGATGTCCACTCGGACAACAAGCTGAAAGCCTGTAAACAAGCGTCTGGAGCTGTGTTCCATTGCACTAGAGAAACATCCCCTCTATAAACGTAGCGTCATTTAACTTTGGCGACATTGTGGTCAAAAACTAAACCTATAAATTTGGAAAGAATTAATTGAATTGCGTAGTGTATTTTTACTTGCCATGTCAGGCCACGTAAAAGTGCAAAATGTCTTTTAAACATAATCTTTTTAAAGTGAGTTAATTTAAGTCATTTCAATAATATTGCTAAATTATAGCTATCGATATGCATTTTAGATGAACTAATAAAACTAAATTATTTCTAACTATTAATACTGAAATCCACAGCATATTTTTTTATAACGGGTGTGTAATGAACCCAACCGTGTTCAATAAACTTTAATATTATTCCTACTATTTTGAGATAAAAAAATATGATAAGTATAAAGTAGTCACGCAAGGTGTCGTTATTTTATAAGCTTATTTAAACATTACAATCTCGCTATCGGAGTTGGAACGCGGCTATTTCATTTTGCTATGTCGAAATCGTAGCCTGACCGGTCATAATTCAAACATTGTGCGCATTCCTGTTATATTATAAACGTGTCGTGACGCCAGACAATAAGTACAAGAACAATGGATATTGTACAAAAAATAATTTTCCTTTCTATTCACGCCAACTAGAAATAAAATCGCTTGGAGTAACTGTCTCGCTAGTCTTAATGTGAACCCGAGCGAATTCTAAAGAATTGAATACACGTATCTCAACAATATCTAACGCAGTTATTTCGTATTGTGTTTATGCGGTAACTGAATAACATTACCCGGTAGTATGGATACAACATTCAAGTCTCACAAGATCACCATCACCCTACATTAGGTAAAATAGCTGCCGCAGTGCTACCATTAGAACACAGAATTGGTTAGTTAGCAACTCCACATCGACTGCCAAAATCTCATTGATTTTTTTTGTGGGGGTGAGTGAGTGTCACTCCTCGTCAGACCACCTCTGTTACTTACCTCAGAGACTTATTTGGGGCCTTTGTGTTATTCAGGAGGTTTCGGCAGTTTGGTTTTCACTATTCCTTTCTTCCAGCATTTACCAACTTTTTCTCTTTCCCTTCTTTATCTTTCTTATCCTTTCATTAAAGCCTTTGGCAACTATATTAAATCTCACTGGTTTCTATTATTTCCTTAACTGCGCTCAACACTAAGTAGAGTGGCATAACAGAAAGAGACACAGATAGAGGGATAATTGTTTTGGCTGATAAAAAACACAACTAGTCTATTATTCTAGATTTTTCTAAACCCGCCTGACTAGCTACCAATCTGAAGAAACTATCGCCAAGCATCTATAAGTATGCTCCGTGAGGTGCTCTTGAAAACTAGGGAGCTCTAGGTTTAGCATTTAGACGCACCGTTATTGAACATCAGGTGAGATTGTGGTCAGACGTTGAAGCCTATAAAATAAAAAAAGCGTGAACACATTATTTATTGTCAGTAGCATTTACATCCTACTATCATATACATTACATCGGCGGTGGTAGAGCCACGCTGAAGTTACTATTGGTTTCAGCATGAATGGGTCGGCTTGCCCGGGGTAGTACCACCCCTCTCACAGTAAACCGACGTGAAGTAACAGTGTTTGTATTGTTGCGTTTCGTTCGGTTAGTGAGACCGCCGGAGGCCCATGTCCTCCCCCCCCCTCCCCGTTCCCCCATTCCTCCCGCCGCCCAAACACAGGCAGGCAACGCACTTGCAACTCCCCTGGTGTTGCTAGTGTCTATGGACGGCGGTGATCACTTACCATCAGGTAACCCGTCTGTTCGTTTGCCTCCTTAAAAAAACCTCCAGAAGAAGAAGTGGTTAGAAGGACTAACTACGACATAAGCGGAATCACGCGGGATACAGAGTCTCATATTGTTAATTAATTTTGCGAAATCACTAGTCTTCTGCCACGTACGTCTCTCTGTCTGTTCGCGATAAAATCAAAAACTATCGAACGGATTTTCATGCGGTTTTCACCAGTAGATAAAGTGATTCATGAGGAAGGTTTAGGTTTATATATTTTGTCAATTTTATTTTTTTTTTATTATCAGTTATTTATGACAATTAATGTATATTCAATATTTTTATTTATCAAAGCGCGATAAAGTAACTACATTCTATCTGGTACAGTGCAATCCAAAAATAATTAATATCACCGACAAATTTACAATCCTTCAGTGTAAGAATCTCGGTAGAAGATTATATAGAGGTTGATACCGAAATGTGATAGATCAAAAGAAAGTCACTAAATCGGGTTTATCTCCAGAGACACCAACACCTGTGTCTACTATACCGACGTGACCGACAACGCAATTGGTATTTTCATCCATCGGCCCGTGAGTGCTACGACAACCTAAAAATTGCTATAAATGATAACAATGAAACCGCCATAAAGGCCAGTATCATTTAGTCCGGTGAAGCTGTTAAGACCTTGCCAGGTCAATAGCTTAGTCAGTTTGAGAAAAAAAAGTCAGTATCTCAACAAATTCGAGTTACTAATTAAAGATAAAAAAATTATAACATCCACATTTTGCTGTAACTAGTTAATTATAATAATATCATCTTCTATTAGGTGTGCAGTTGTGAGTGCATCACGCAAAAACTACGGGATAGGCTTAGATCGATTTTTTTTCCCCGAACTGACTACGCTATTGACCTAGGTCTTAACAGCTTCACCGGACTACACTTAGATCGATCTTTTTTAGTTTTGTTCCACTGACACTTCGTCCTTATCAAAAAAATATTAAGATATCTTTATTTAATCTACACTTATTTAAGTTTTAGGAAACTATGTTTTTTGTAATTATTACTGAACGCGTAATGTTGTTTTCTTGCAGTTGAGAAATGCGGCATAAGATATGGTATGCATACGAAGGAGAGAAGAGGTAAACAGACAATGACAATTTACAAGTAAATTTTGTATCTTTTTACTTTCAGTAATGATTTATCTTCTACACAAAACACATTATTATATTAATAAACAACACAGGACATGGCATGAGCCTAGTTTAATATAAGGTGTGTTACAACCTACTGGTAAAACTTACATAATTAGTATAAAACTTTCACATGCACACTTTCTTACACTCTAACATTTATTTAATTACTAGCTATGCCCGCGACTTCGTCTACGTGGAACCTGATGTAACAAATGAAATGAAAACAATTACTAATAAAGTCATCTGAACGTATCTAGTCCATTTGCTTATCTACTTTTCTTTCATACTTAAGTCGCGGCGCCGTTAAAATTACAATAACTTTTGATAGAGTGGACCGATTTTAATGAAACAAAGACTAAGTTACTCCCGAGACTATGCTTTATGAACTGATTGTAAACCCAGTACTTTAGCAGTGATGCGTGTTCATACAAACACACAGACAGAGGGATAGACAGACAGTCGGACATTTCTAAAAATGATTGAAATGTATTCTATTACTTATTCCTAGACACCTGCAACAATTTTTTTCACGAAAATCGAAAAAGTACAGACACCTTAGATTTACATTCTTATTATATGTATATATATAGAAGATGTAACAATTTTTATGTTACATGTTTTTCCTCTTAATTTTAACTTTCAAGTTAATGTCCGCCACTATCAATAAAGTACTCATATGTTGAGCTTCCATGATACTGCCTAGTTTGGGGTCATGGTTAAAGCCAAAATTTTGTAAAGAATTATGAAATAAAGATATTTGTAAAATACATTAATACTAGCGGACCGAGCGGACGTTGTCCTGCCTTGAAAACAAAAAAAATCCTAAAAGTCGATCGCAGCGCCACCTGCCGGGTCCAATTGTGAATCTAAACCATTCTCGAATCTCCACGAACACACACAAAAAATTTCATCAAAATCGGTCCAGTCGTTTAGGAGGAGTTCAGTCACATACACACGCACACAAGAAATATATATATTAAGATTTAAAAAACATTTTTAAAAACAAGCTTTTATACAAATGTGCTAAATGGTTTAATCGATTTTTTTCCATGTGCATGCCGGCCATCTTGAAATTTTGTTTTTATTTTATTTTTGTGTATCGTCATTAGGGCTGAACAAACTTGTAAAATTACAAATTCGTAGGTCTAAAGAAACTGTTTCTAATTCAGGTTACAAGATTTAACCTAACCCATCTAACAAACATCGCAAGATAAATAAAGGCTTGTAAATAATAGGTACAACCATTAACGTCATATAAATGTTAGTTAAATTTATTCACGTTGATAAATCATAACTTTATTATTCATAAAATTTCAAAAAGTCCGACGTAATTATTATATTTAATTAAATATTATAATCACGAGTTTTATTTGTCATCATTTACCTTATTTCCATAATTGAATTTATAAGAAAAACAACTGTTATTTTCTTGATACTTACTTGATACTTTGATTCAAAACTCTATAACGTTTTATAAATAGAGTTTAAGTTTAATTAATGAGATCTGGATAAGAGAGAACATTCGATAAGTGAGACTAAATGCCAAGTCCCGTCATTTTAACCCTCTAAAACTTTTGTAAGTGACTGCTACTTATCTGTACCTCTGTAAGTTACAGATGAGTCTATTTAACATTTGTTATTTATGACTCATCCTTAAATATATAAAATTACCTACCTAATATTGTGTTTTGTTTCATTTCTTAAATAATATATAATACAATTTACGGACTGGAAAACCATGTGCAGAACGTAAAAACAGAGACGGCGAAGATATTGACGGATTTCTTAAAATAAATAATTAATGTTTTGTTTTTTTTTGTTTTTCATAACGTTAACACAGGTAATGTTACAGGAAACGTCATTTATCTAACAATGTATTTATTGTACTTATCATTACATAGTATAAAACAAAGTCCCTACCGCATCTGTCTGTCTGTCTGTTCGCGATAAACTCAAAAACTACTCAACGGATCTTTATGCGGTTTTCACCAATGGATAAAGTGATTCACGAGGAACGTTTTGGTATATAATTTGTCCAGGATTTTTTTATAATCAGGGCGGGACAACGTCTGCCGGGCTCGCTAGTGTTATATATAGAGTAAACGTAAGATTAACAAATAAGTATATTATTTTTGAAGCGAACAGACAGACAGACGTAGCAGAGAACTTTGTTTTATATAATATATGGTGTGATTTTACATGTCATTACAGAACATATATTTAATTGGCATTCTTAAAACTTCTTTCAAATTGGACTATTTTGGAAGAAACACCTTTAATTTTGATTTTAGTATATTATATGATAAATCGGTCAGTTCCTTCGGTAATCTATGGTATAATTTTTTTTTTTAATTGAGACCCTGTTTATATGTTTTAGTCAGTTTCATTCTTGTAATACGCACGTTCTCCTTTTGTCGAATATTGTAATTACGTGTATCTTACTTTGATTATGGTACTCCGTCATAATTTTCATTTTCTTAAAAGATTCTCTTACGGATTGCCTCCGATTCTATTTCTTATAAATACATAGTATAGATTATACTACAGATTTGTTATATTTATTATCAACTCGTTTCTTTATAAGCTATAAACTTGGTTAAGGGAAACCTTCATAAGCAAAAACAGATTGCTGTACCTTGAACTCTCCCTTATCCAGGTTTGACTATATGTACAAAGATTAATCGAGGATTACAATTAAATGGTATTTAAGTTAAAAAAGAACTATCGTGTTCTAGAATTAATACAGTCGATATTATTATACTTTATGTGGTAAGGGTATTTATTGTTCGCATAATTACAGCCTTTTGCCGGTTTTCCTTAGTTCCTTGACTGAACAATTTAATTAATTATCATGAACTTGCCAACCATCTGTAAACGATCATGGCTTACATAATACATTGCAATATAATACATTTACGTTATTTACAAGCCATTAGCACGCACTGAAAATACTAAATCTTCCCATGAGTTCTTCAACAAAGGAAGGTGCATATGCTGCACCACATTAAGGTTTGTACGTAACCCAGATTTGCTATTTCTAATCGATATTTAGCAGTGAACATATAGCATTTAGCAAGAAACTGGAGGTCATCATAACCCAGTGCTTCCCAACAAAAGGAAAAAAAATGTTTTATACCAAAAAGGACAGAACATTCCGTGAGACTTATTATTTCTTTATGTTATAACACATAAATACATATGAACATAATACAATTAACGATAACAAAAACCTCTCTGTAAGATGTCAAAACGTCATGTCATGCATTTAAAAAATCTGCTTTGTTAAAACCGGCGAGACTTCGCTCATTAATTATAAAGCTATTTTTTAGTTTATTACATTTTTATTAATTTAGAATATAACCACAATTAAAGCTTCCATCGTTATAATAAATATAATTTAAGCGCATATAATTAAAACTTATATATATCCTAAACAGTATAAAAATGTTATAAAAAATACTGACTAGGTAGTATGTTCAAAGCGCTTACAACATTTATCAGTCAACACTGAAAGCATATTTGTATATGCTGATTTTTTAGAGTCTGTTTAAGAATTCATAATTCCTAATAAATCTTAAAAAAACACTGTCTTCTTATAAATACAGCAGCTTTTGCCTGCGACTTCGTTCGCATAAAATAGTTACTTTACTTACTTTGGGCTAACGCTAACTTTAACTCGCGACGCCGTTTACGTAGAAGGTGAAAAAAATAATACGTACGTTAGCCCCGATTATGATACATTCTTCATTAGTGTTCCGTAATAATATATAGCCTACAGCCTTCCCCTATAAATGAGCTATCTAACACTGAAAGAGTTTTTCAAATTGAAGTATAGATAATTACGAGCTATTTGCACAATACCTTAAGTTGGATTTCAATATTGAAACAAATTTTAAGACTGACTATTCAGTACATTTCAACATAATTGAGCTAAAGTTAAAGCCAAAAACGACTTCATTTTTTGGTGCAAAAAGAAAAAAAAAACATAAAATGTAAGTAAAAAATACAACAGTTAGCGCTTTTTGTTAAAATTATAATTAATTATAAACAGACGGAAACATAAAATAAACATTTAAAAATAATAATGAGGTGTATATTCATACTTTTTAAATTAGATAATTAATTTATTTAAAAATTTTAATTTTGCTAATGTTCTATACAAATATTCATTGTAAAATTAATTATACGAAAAATAATATAGTATTATGAAACTAATAAGAATTATAATGTATAATACTGAGGGTTAATAAATAATAATTGGTGGTGGAACCATCTCAGAAATTCTAACTAGCACTGGAAATTAAAAATTAATTTGACTAACGAGGTATGTATCTAACCAGCTTTACCTTGCTGCTGTGTTCGTGTTAATCTAGATTTTATTAGGGACTAGCTGTACCCACGACTCCGTCCGCGTGGAATGTAAAAAACAGTGACTAATAACATCATCTGAATGTATTAAGTCCATTTACTTATCTACTTTTCTCTCGAACTTAAGTCGCGTCGTCATTAAAATTACAATATCTTTTGATAGAGTGAACCGATTTTAATGAAAGCAATACTAAATGTTACTCGAGGATATGCTTTATGTTTTATCGTGAACGTAGTCAGTTAGGAGTGATGCGTGTTCAAACAAACATACAAACAGAGTAATAGACAGACATTTCTAAAAATGATTGAAATGGTTTTTATTACTTATTCCAAGAAACCTGCAAAATTTTTCACAAAAATCTTAAAAGTACAGACACGTTACATTCTTATTATATGTATAGATATCAGATTTTCTTCCGGGATACCACAGGTCTCCTTTACTGTACTACAGGCAACATGTAGCAATTTTGAATAAATATTAGACAGAGTCGTTAGGCTGGACGACCGTATGAAACATATTATTCGATCTCTTTTATACTTTTTTTTTTAATATTACAGTGGACGTTACTTTGCACTGCCATCTGGAATTGATTGGCCGCTACCACGTGTCACTGCAACAAAAAATGTTTGATTTTATCTGTCCGCGCTGAACCAACAGTGTCAACCGCTGTCAGGTTCAACAGTCAACCAAGGAACGCGTTTTTAATTCTTTTTGTTATTTTAGTAATACCAATCAATAAGTCAATCAATTTTGCTCTCTACATTACTAGTTTCAGGTTCAGCTTGCACAAATTAAATCAGACGTTTTTTGTTGCAGTGAGACGTGGTAGCGGCCAATTAATTCCAGGCGGAAGTGCAAAGTAACGTCCACTATAATATTTAATTATGGATTTCCGCAAAGTAACGCCTTCTTGGATCGAAGATACATCTTTTCTTGATAAAAAGTACGTTATGCCCATTTTTGTACCCATGATGTCATGTATGCAAATTAAAAATTATTATGTAGTTCAATTGTGCCCATAGCTTCGTTCTCTTGAAAATATTTTTATTAATTAATGACTAGTACGTACTTTATCATGTTTAAATATGGAATATCTTATATTTTGTTAATCGAAAATTTGTCATTACTTACCTGTCAACATAGAAGTTACTCTATTAAATTTTATAAATACTACTTAGCCCATATGAATAAGCGTGAAATGAGAAATACATTTTCTTTATTACCAGTCAACAAAAGTATGTTCAATAGACTTCTATTATTAAGTTGTATAAAATCTGGAAAATAATACATGACAATCCTGCCATTGTAGAATATCTCCTAAAACGAAAGAAAAAAATATTTGGTAATAATTTAAAATTTATTCTGTGCTCATTCCAATGTATCTTAATTTTATAGAATTGATATGAAACAGAATATAACAGAGATACATATACGAAAAGCAATATAATTACATTGAAATCTCGGCAAACCGGTTCGCCCACCCATTTGTTTTCGGTCCGGTCGGAAATTTAATACGAGAATGTTAGGTATGCGTATACCTCGGATCAGTTTCGAAGTTTTTAGATTACCCGACCGCATCATAGGCTATTAAGGCACTATTACTTCACTGGAACGGGGTATAAGTCTATCATCCGGTAAAACATAACACTTTACCACTTTATGTACTAAAGGCATAAATAAAAAAGAATACAGTATTTTATATTATCAGAATTCCCATATAGAGTTAACTACACAGTACATATTCGTGCCAGGTGTGTAATTATTGATATGTCGACATAAAAAAACATGTTTCGAGATAAAATCTCGAGAAAGTGACATTTAAAGGAGAATTCATAATGTATGTAATTTAGTATACTGTCACGAATGTAGTCGTCTTAAGGAGATTAGTTCGTTCAGTCAACTTTTAATGAGAGTCATTGCATTACTAGATGCTATTTTTTATTGATTTTCACAGTGACGCTTGTATCTTTTTGAGGTCTAAAAATCTTCTAACAACAATGTCACAGAACGGGGCAATCATACAGACACATAGATGTAAGTTCTTGTTACGATTCTTGTGTTTGTCCGCGGCCGGCTATAAACGAAGTTATTGGTCGGTATAGACAACAATAACGTATATGTATATATGGATAATTATTTACGCTGTTATTATACAACAACTGTTTAATTTGTTAATTGTTGTTAGTTATTCTGCTGTTGGGTAATTTGCTGTTTTGTGTAGTATTGCAATTACATCGGTTAATTGAATATCGTTATTTTGCATGCCAGCAAAATGTAAAGTGCTCTCCTTTTCACACGTATTGACTATTGGATAATGCTTCCTTATTCGCACATTCCGATAACACCGGCCATTGTCAATCCGTCAACAATAATAACGGACAACATATAATTACCAGCAAAATTATATCTTCAATTACCTGTTTTTGATAGCGTAGAAATAATGCATTACGTATTAGATATTGTAATAAAAATAACATTTATTGCTTGACTTGGTTTTGCGTTTACGGCGATCTAGATATAAGACAGTGAATTTTACATAAAAAAAAACATAAATTTAAAACGTTTCACGTGTTCGTGTTTTTAACTTGACATCGTTATCCCGATATGGGTATCGGCGGCGAAAGGTAAATATTCTGAGAAGGAAAGTCATTTAATAAACGTATAGTTAAGAAATACCCCCCCCCTCCCTCCCCCCTATAGTTGGAAACGTACCACTGAATTACTCAGAATTGGTTTCAAGAGACATCGACACTAATTATTAAAAAAAAAATTGTATGCAGTTTGATTTTTTTTTCTTCCTTTTATTATAAATGTACGGGAGTCGACGGCGGAATCTGGCAAAACCAAGAGCACGGTATGAAGTTCCTACAGGTCTATTATACGTAGGAACTCTATACCTCGCTAGTGGAAATTACCATGACGAATTAACGTTTTCGCTTCTTCATTTCTTCTATCTAGCTCTTCATTTTCCTTGTCATTTCTTCTTAACTTTAATCAGATTTCTTCTTCTTTCTTCCCACTTCGGCAACCAATTCTCGATATTAAGTATTATTAGTGCCGTGAGTAATTATTTCGTTCAAGTCTTATCTTGTGGTACCTTGAGTATGATGTAACAAGATGGCGGCCATCTTGTTAGAACGTTCCATGGAGATTTAGTGAACACGTATTGTTATTATTTCTAATCCACGTCACTTCTGCGCAACATCCAAACTATATTACGCAAAATGCTACCAATATTACAAGATATATAATCAATTTACACGAGATTTTAAATAAAAAAAAATAGAAACTGCTTTTACATGACATTCTAAAATCCCACCAAAATTACCAAACAATAAAAAATATTTTAACTTACCATTTTATATAAATCATTATCTTCAAAACTATGTTTGTTGTCAACTGAACTCTCTTTTGTACTGTCTATAGTAGTATAATTTTGGTGGTACTGGTTAAAACATAGAACCCTGTGAACAGAGAAAGTAGTCCCAATATTATTCGACATTCAACAACGACTCGGCGCCATCTTAGAGAGATCCTCACAAGCTGATAAAGTTATCACCTGTAGTTAGTTAGTATCCACTTATTTTGTGCGCGTTACTAAACTTTTTGCTCTCCAAATAAACTAAAGTGTTTTGACGAGGCCCAGAACGTGATGGCGGTAAGGCCTACTATAGTTCTCGTCAGTCTTTTTTGCCGCTCTGAATATAGTCGCAAAACAAGTTACAATATGAAACAAAGTTAAAATACTATTATAGGAACCTTTAATTGACATTTATCTTATTCCTTATACTTATAACCTATAACTATATTGAGAGTGAACAAAAAGTTTGGCGAGGACTGTATTTAACCAATGTCCGGTTTCGGAGATATTCGGTTAAACTACCAGTAGTTATTGACTCAACAAAATTATCCATAAGATAAACTGTTAAAATACCCGTTGAGTTTTACTGACGTTTATCGTATGATTGTGTGTTCAGAAACGTAATTTGACAAGTTATCGAACCAATAACGCTATTGAACAGATAAACTACAATTAAAGTACCTCAAAAACCGGGCATAAGACAATTAGGAATTATACAGGCGTGTGACATTGTATCTTCAAGTATATATATAAAGAAAATAATGAAGTTTGCCATAGTGCGCGCATTACAGAAAAAAAATGTGTGCGTGTACTAGTGTACACACGTAAGAAGTGAAACTTGTTTAAGGCCTTATTTTTCGCAAAATGATCTATATGCAACTTTCCAGAAATTGGTTAAAAAACCCTTTCTTTCTTTATGGCAAACAATTTCATTAATATATTAAAAAATAAAGTTAAATTAGATAAAGTTTAAACAAAAGGATTTTATTATCATAGACATGAATACAAAAAAGATGGCGCGTAACGGAAAAATGTGACGCGTAACCGAAAAATGTGACGGTAAATTTTTTTCCAACGCCGATAAAGAAGTTTCACTTCAAAAACTACTGGATAAATTTAGACCAATTTCTTTTAGTGTTACTTCTTAGTCACTTGGTCCTTATGTAAAGAAAAAAAAATTATCACATACTCATAAAATTTTAAGAAAACACGATTTTTATAAAAACTACAAAATACTAAAGTAATTTTGTGAGCAAATTAAAGTACTGCTTGCATTTTTTTCAATATAATTTCCTCTGTACATAATATATAATAGTAAGATAAAAAACAACGCAACGTATTTATATAAAAAAAAGTGATTTTAGACGTCACAAAAACGTAACATACTTTGCGGTTAAGTTTACGTAGTACGTATACAAGTGTAAAAAGGTGCTCTCACAAATTTGTTCGTTGTGGTCAGAAACTTTTAACTTAGGATTGAGACAGGAATACAATTAATAAAGATTAATATGGTCATATAGCATTATAAGACGTAAACGTTTATGCGTTTTTAGCAGTCTTCGTGTTAAATTACATTATATCACCTCGCTAGGCGAAACGTGTTAACTTACACTCAAAGCAGATGGATAAATTACGAAAATTTAATCCGACGCATCAAACCCAAAGGCGAAGCATATTAACATCTGAATAAAACATCTGTTCCTAACATCAATATATTATTTCCTTTTAGACGTTAAATTAGAATATTAAACTCGAAGATTTGGCCTCGCTCACGATATTTACAACCCCTTAAGGGTATATATGTTAATTCTTGTAAATGCGCGTGAGAAATGTATCCGTTTTGCATAACAAATTCGCATAATAAAAAAAAATATATTAATACATAGTAGCGGATAATTCCGATATTAAAATATGCGGGAATGTTTCCGTGAGAAATGGGATACTGTGAGATCGGTATTCAGTTAAAATATTCAAAGTAATTAAATACTATATTTATAACAAACTCAGAGCTCTAATGTTAATTGTTAAATCCTTACAAGGAGTCCAAAGTTTCAGTAAAAAAAACTTATATAACAATGTGATAAGGCTTCTACGAATAACCAACAAGCAAGGTAACCCTTAAGTACAAGGTTTCGGAGCGATGATAGGTCAGTTGATACCGGAGTTCCGACATCGCATCGATAGACATAGGTTCGAATCCTAGCAACTGAGTTGGAGCTTTCGATGAAGGAATACATCGTGACGAAACCATAATGGTACAGCTCTACCATACTCAGGTTGAAAATCTGTCGCCAAGCATCTGTTGGTGTCTTCCAGTAGCTGCAATTAAGAGGCAATCTCCTGCTAGGTTTAGCGAGTTTACATTCTTAGACCACATTGTCCTTTAACATCAGATGAGATTGTGGTCAAATGAAACACCCAATAAAGTCTTTAAAAAAATGTCTTCAAACATTTATGCATATATTTCTGAAGTTTCACCTGCAAGCTAGTTCGCTTTATATCATTATAGCATGTCACTCTTAGTGCATATTTTCTCTAAAATGAGATGAAATTGAAATCAAACGACGATCGATTACAAGCTAAATAAATTGCTTCTGTATTTGTTGTACTGAATAGTTAAAGATTATTTTTTATACACAAATGAATCATACATATTATATACACTAGCTTCTGTCCGCGACTTAGTCCGCGCGGAGTAGTTACTTTGGGCTCACGTTAACACGCAGCGAAAGCTCTGGTAAGATAAAAAGAACCCCGATTTTGAAACATTTTTCATTGCTGCTCCGCTCCTATTGATCTTAGTGTGATGATATATAGCCTTCCTCGATAAATGAACTATCTAACACTGAAAGATTTTTTTCAAATCGGACCAATAGTTCCTGAGATTACCGCGTTCAAGTGAACAAACTCTTCAACTTTATAATATTAGTATAGACTATAAATATATATTTACAAAATATATATTATTATAATATATATTTACAAAGGGAGCGGTATTCATACTCGTATTAAATATTTAAAATACAATATACCTTATTAGTTGATTTATCTCAGAAAACGCAATCATAATTAGTTTCTTCTAAGCTATTCTACGCACATATGGACCGTTTATTTTGAAAGTGGTGTAAGTCCATTTTCTTTTGTTTCGAGAAAATTAAAGGTTACTATATTTGTTGATTTAAAAATACAGGCAAATCATATGAGGTCTGGCATTGTTTCTATTGTTTTATCAACATTTAATTTGTTTATATAAATTTGTTTTTGGCTAATTAGACTACGATAACACATATTTATGTGCTGTAAATGGACTTACACCACTTTCAAAATTAGACAATTGTAAAAATCGTTTAATTTCAATTTTGAAAAATCAAATATCGCTTAAAATATACTTCATTTTAATATAATTTTGTTTGCAAATACGCATAACAACACATAAAATTTTATTTTAGACGGCAATTACATTGTCATTACAAGATACTGATTACAAGAATTTACTTATTCTCTGTATGTGGTAGTGTTTCAAAATATGCATGATGCACCGGAGGTATATAGGGTAGTAGCTGCTTCATGTCTTTATATTTTTCGTACGTAATAGGTCTGGCATTTTGGTACAAAGGCTCCAGGGCGATTTTTTCAAATTTTAACGGTCTTCCAGGACGTAGAGGTAATAAATTGATAATTTTGCTACTGTTGTTTTTGTTGTTTTTTTAATTCGCCAAAATACGGTCAAAGATACGGAGTCATACAGCCTTGTCGTATTTATTTTCTTCTCACAGGTTATGCGCTGTACATTTTCTAATACATTTCTCTAATTTTTTAATATCTATCTTTTAACTTACGAGTAGGGGAAACACGGAGGGGAAACAATGCAAATCGCCCGCGGGTGAAACCGCGGGACACAGCTAGTATAAAATAAATGAAAAATAACAAAACACTGATCGGTATCCATCTGCTATGCCAACTACCTCTGTCAATTGGACTTACACCACTTTCATAATCAATGATTATGCAATTTCATTTACCGACCGATTTTAAGTTGTACAAAACATGGGACTTTTTTGAGAAATTAAACATGGACTAGTTATATATAAAAAGTTTACATTAAATTAAGCATGAATTACGTGATAGCTCATTTTTCTCAAAAATGGACTTACACCACTTTCAAAATAAACGGTCCATATAATTTACTTCAATTTGTGTTACAAATCATACCAACATTTACCAAAGAATGCTGCTTTTATAAATTTATTTAAGCAACAGCGTTTTACAACTCAATAATATTGTTATAGTTTAAAAAACACTTCACAACACGTTTATAGTAAATTAAAAAGTATGTAAGCGATATAAAAATAAAAAATGTACACAATTAAAACAATTTAAACGTTCTGTTGCCGGCCACATGTCTGCTAATGACTGCTAAAGGGCTCAACAGTTATGTCTTCACTAGCCCTAAGGCGATATGAACACACACATGTTCTCGAAACTTCATTTTTAATGAGCACTACGATCCAACACATTCCAACTGACGTCAGCACTCCATGTAATGTGTTCCATGTCCAACGAAGTTTGATCTCTCATCACTGTAATTAATATTAGAAAACTGTAGATTTTCACAGCTCAATTCGAGCCGGGCTAGTTAGGTGAAGGTTGATATTTGTCATAGTTATAAATGTCACTTACAAGTTGATGTATATAAAAGATTGTCAAATGCGGTAAAATGGCACTGAGCGGTTAGCGGTTTCTTGTGGTAAGGCAGGCTCCTTAAATACGTAATTCGAAGGAACAAAACGATAACAGATATCGCTAAATAGCCTCTTTCAAATAACAGATTTAGATTACAGTCATAACTGAGCCTTAATTAAGCAACGACGAAGTTATCTCTGTATTAACTAAATCTTCTTGCGAATGAAGGGTTATAGAGAAGGGAACTCATTTTAATTTATATTATAGCTGATGCCTTTACTCGCGGCTTTGAAGAGGATATTAAGCGATTTCTGATACTGTTTTGTTATTGCGAAATACGTAATTAGGAAGCTTGCGAAACCAAGATGGCGCCGTTTACGAGAATGAGTCGAAGAGAAAAGTTGATATTACAAACTAAACAATTACATTCGCAATTTATATTGATGTAGAACGCTTAAAATACCGCAATGTCTAAGTATTTATTTTAACCAAGATGGAGTTAAGTGCTATGGAATGGATAGGTAAGTATACGATGTCCATTTGTGTTATACCAAGAAATTATGGAATAATCGATCGACCAGTGTCCTTTTTCTTCATATTCAGGACCCTTACACGTAGCCATAAGAGATATTTACGCAGGTCAGTTTGGAATTACGATGAATTATTGATATCTCAATAGTATATGTTGTTACTATATTGTGCTGTGATTACTAGACTCCGTCATCTTACCATATTTTACAAAAAATAAAAAACATTTTCGTTTTCTAAATTCTTTAAGATGGAATCCAAAAATAAACTTGAAAAATATATTTTCAATTTAATTCGAATTGTTCAATTAAAACCATTTAAAACAATTCAATTAAAACAAGTAAGTGGAAGTAAGCGTAAAGTTTTCTGCGTTCTTAGAATATTGTGAGTAAGTTAAAGTTAAAACAATATTGTATTTTTCTTCTGAGAAACTTAAATGTGAGCACAAGGAATACCGCTTGATGTTTGTCAACACGATTTTGAAATTTTTGATGCGCGTTTAATAACACCTTACAGATAATTACTTAAATAAAAAAAAATAGTGCGTGGAGTCCCTCCGCGCGGAAGAAGTGAAACTTCGTAATGTGGAAATGAAAATAGGAAGGGGTAGAAATTGATTTTTAGTGAAATCAGATTGTTTCTTTAAGACAAATTTTATTATTAACATTGCTTACAATTCACAATTAATCGCATCTTTTAATTATAATTTTCGAGTGGAGAAATATCGAAATCTATAACATTTACAATGGGATTATGATAACTAAAGTAAGATACGTAGATACGAAATGTTTGATTATTTTTCTCGCTCTGTCTCTTTCTTTTCCCCCTCCCCGGGACCGTTGAACGTTTAACGCAGCAGAGCTTTCATACCCTCTCCATGGTAGCGTTAAACGTTTAACGCAACCTTGTTGGAAGTCGCATTAGAAGTTTCGCTTCAAAAAGTCTATAATTTCTAATTATTAGAACAAACGTTCACGTGAACGTTGTTACCTTACTGCGATGATTTGAGATACGGTTGTCGTGTTGGAGTGAATAAAACGTTAATTATAACCACAAACTTTTTTAATTGATGACGATGATTTCATTAAAAGGACCTATACATTTCACAATACATTATCCATAATTTCATGGTCTGGTAATGGGTAAAATTATTCATGGTAGTTACACGTAGGCCGCCTTAAGTCTTTTGTAAAGATCTACGCTCATGCTCAACTAATTGAGTTCGCAGTGAAGCGAGCAACTTCGAAGCGAAGTTCACTGAGTGGCTCATTCGGCTGAGCATGTTTACTTTCTTAAGAGGTTTTATGATACTTTTCTCTGTTTGTAGATGCTGTTAAATCTGAAAACACCACGAGTTAATATCGCTGTGAAAGTAGAAGACGAAGACGTTAAATTTTTGAAGCCACAAAACATTTAATGTTGTAGAATTCATTTAATTGCTTCCTATAACAGTTAGCATTTACTATTTTAAGAAAAATTGTATAAATCGCTATTTCAATCGATTTTAAATAGTTTAAAAGCGTAATTAAAAACGATAGCAAAGAAAATAGAATTAAAAACATAGTCAAACGATCTTTATTTAAAACTATGGAACATCTTTCGCTACAATACCTCTAATTCGGTTCTAAATTTACTCAACCGTAGTCTTATTTTCCAGTTTAAATTGCACATTTTCATATTAAACTATCTTATCGGAAGTTTTCGATATAAATGTGAAACACGGTTATATAATACATGTGCCTAGCGCCTACTCGTAGATAGTGTCATTTGATTGTAATATCGCTGTACGTACACGATAAAATCTAAAATGATAGCTCCGTTGATACGGTTTATCTGAAAACACTGTAAAACTGGAAACTTAGGATTATTCCAAAACGTCCAGTCCTTTTCAAACATGAACTAATTATTGAAGGCTATATATTTACTTCGATTGATGTTCTTCTTTCAAATATCATCGTCCTTATCCCACTTAAATAGAGCGTATTCTCTTCCTTTAATTGTCACTTTGGTATTCTCATTTTTATACACAGGTCATTTCATCACTGACTCTATCTCCATATTCATCCGCTTTCATACTTAACAAGATGCCAATGATATGGCCATACCACGCTTACCGTTTACTGCTTAATTTCTTAATTACTAATGGTTTTTCCATACTTCCTCTTATATACTTATTCCTAATTTTATCCATTCATCCGTGTCTTTTGTTGCAGTTATAAAGACCTTATACTAATTTCTTTTGAAGTTCTAAGGGTATTTGTGTTTTATTTAGCTTCATACATATTATTTTTCTACTTACTTTTGACCCACGGTTTGTTAAATTAGTACATTAATTATTAACAAGGGTAATCTTACTATGCAATTAGAGTGCTTCCATTAACGATTACATTCTATCACAGATAAAGAACTTTATATGTGTCGACAAATAGCTACTCCCTTCTAAACATTATATAAAAAGAAAAACACTTGATAGTCTTTTTCTTTTGTTCTGCCTCTTTCAATCGTAGTGACATAAAAAATGGAAAATGAACGAAAAGACCAAAATCATTACACGTGCTGCGACATACGATAAAAAAAACCTGTCATATGATAATTTACATAATCCGTACTGTTAAAGTAGAATAATAAAATATATATTATATAATAAACCTGTCAAGGATAAGCACTTAAGTTAGAACTGTGGACTGAATAGAAATTATTATAATAGTTAATACACGTTGAGAGGAATTAGCACTCACGCGATACGCTATTTAAGGGGTAGACAACTTGGGCGATCTATCATGTAGGTATGCAAATTTAAGGTCATCTTTCTATTTGTCTTTTGTTATAGTCGAGAATGAAGTTTGTAAAGGTTTTAGTGTTAGTCACCTCTTGACCAAAATTCGTAGGTCACAACTTTCTTGAATTCCTTTATCTATCACAAGCCCACGTCTTTATTGGAATAAGCAGAAAATAATCTCTTGATGTCTGAACGTATCAAAACCTATACACATAAGTAAAATTAAGTGTTTCTGGTTCTTTGGGCTAATTTCAGAACCGGATGGCCTGATTTTGACGAGATTTTTACTGGCAGAAAAAATATTTTTTCAGAGTATTGTCAATACATTTTTGCATAGAGACGACTGTAAAGATAAAATTTAACAGAGGTTACATAAACCTTAAAATAGTTTGAGAAGTTAAGTAATACTGATAAAATTACAATCAATAAAATCACAGAAAACCCATAATTATTCTCAGGTAAATCGTATAGCTCCTAAGAAAAAACATGACTATTTTCATGAGAAAGAAGTTGCAGATATCATATAGTTTCCAATAAATTTAATACATTTTTAGGCTGTAACTATGCAGACATGATAAACTTTTATCAATAAGTGTGTGTTAAAACCGCCTGAAAGCAGAAACTAATTATTTTACGATCCACCAGAGAACACCGAAATATACGAGGTATAACTTGAAATACAATGCTATTCCCATACCTGCGTGACGAAGCTACGATTACCTGTCGCTTTACAAACTAACCTCAAAAGTAATTCCGATACAGGCGCAGAATAATATTCGCACACATTTGTAATACGAATAATAACGCGAAATTAAAAATACTAAGTCCCTTTGATGTGTGTAAAAACCACGGGCCATGTTATCGTGCTGCATCTATCGTCACGCAGCCTGATAGTTCGTAACGAATGACGATAATGTATTCCCACACCTGCATTTATTGCGACCATAGACAAAACTTCGTGCCGAGACACGCAGGTATGTATACATTATAGAAATTAATTGTTAATATCTATCGGAAAGTCGTGGTGGTCCAGTGGTTTGACCGGTGGAATATCATTCCGATGTCAGGTTCGATTCAGGTTCGAACTTCACCTTGTACCCACAATTTTTTTCGCAATTAGCGTACGTTTACTAAATTAAACTGGTAACACTATCGGCTGACGGTGAAGGTAAACATCGTGAGGAAACCTGAACCTGAGAAATGTCTCTATAGAACTACTGTAAGTGGGAAAACATAGAACTGTGATGTGATTTTTCAGAGTATGAAATCGCCAATACGTCGTGAGCTGGCGTGCAGTGATTATGGCCATACCTTCCTCTGAGAAGAGGCCTATAGCCTTACAGTGGGTCTCTTACATGCTGATGATGATGATAATCTATTGAATTATTTTAGTGAATGGCCAATAATATACATAAATTTAATAACGCTATAGTGTTTTAAAACTTTCATATTTCACGATGTAATGCGACAAGATTTGCGTTCACGATAATATCACAGATAAAACGTGATTACATTATCCGCGAGCGAATAATCATAAAGGTGTACTCAGACGCGCGGCGGGTGGCGTCTTCCTAAATCCGAGTAATTTTAAGGATTTGCAGTTGAAATTAGTTCGCAAATCTGGGGTTTACCAAGACCCTCGGCAACTGATGTAGATACGAAAGGGATGCGGGGATATAACGGCGCGGATTCTGATGATTTCTTATTCGCTTATTGTTTTCTTTAATACCGTATCTGCTATAATATATAGTTAGTACTCTTCATGTGATGAGAAACGACTTTTTATTATTATTCCACATGCAGTACCTAATCTATAAAAAGTATACAATACTCAATAAGAATAAATTGATCAAGAATGTGATAACATTTGTGAAAAAAAGAGCACGTAAAAACTGTAATCTCTGAAAAGGTTCAATCGATTTTGATTAAACTTATTAACAGATAGAGAATTTATAACAGTACTCTTAAACTTAAGCTAATATGCTTTACGTAGACACTGAGCAGTAATAAACAGAAGTAACTTAAAATCGGTAATAATGTGGAGTAAGTGTCTAAATTACAATTAAAGACTATAAAAGACCAACCGTAATTAATCAATTTAAAATACATAATACTCCTGCAACATTTACTATTATATTATAGTTATTAAACTAACATACCTTGACTTTTTCTATCGACATATTCCTCTTTGCTCTTTGTTTGCACACGCGCCAACATTTACCTTATTCTGTAACGTTTATCTGTCCCTATTTGCCTATAGAATATTTATTTCTCTTTTTGTCTATGGCCATATACCTACCTCTTTTCGTCGTTTTTGTGTCAGAGATATTGCATATGTATTTTAATAAATTTCGAATTTGGAACTTTATTCTCATTGCGTCCAAAAAGGTTTCTGTGTTATTTGCTCTTTTTAATTAATAATATTCTGCTATGATTAATTAGAAATGTTGAACCCTTTATTAATCTCAATTTAAATTATATTAATTATTTTAATTTAACATGAACAACACGTTTTTGGTCTTAAACGAAGGACATTTCAATGGTTTTTTTATGACATATTAAAGCGATATAAAAAGAAACTGGTTACTATAATGATGTTTACGTCGTTGGAAAATTAAAATGTATTAATATTTATATAGGTATGTAACCTTTTCGTAGGAAAAACACGTAAAAACTTTAATGTCGGCATCGCTAATCAACATTTTAAATAACAAAATAGAAAAGATAAAAATTAATAAAATAAAAATCAGAAAGTACCATGCGAAACGCAAATAAACCATCACGTGACTGCTAACATTTCATTTCTTTATTTACGTTTAAAAATGTGTTTATGTAGAAGTAACGTTTTTTATCGTTATTAATCCAGTTCCGTCGGTTTTAATGCCGTCTAAATATGTATGAACGGCTTTATTGTGACTCCACGCGACATTGACGCTGTCTAAGTGCCCCTGCACACGACACGAGCGACGACGCGCGACTCTCCGCACTATGCAACGGCAATGGAATCCGGCGAAACTCGACGTATGTAGTGTCACCATAATCACGGACCATCGCGGCCATACGTAAAACGAAATATTAATTTACACTCATACGTTATTTATGTCAAACTTTCAACAGACCGATTGAAAACATGTCATTTGGCATTTTAAATTAGGTTCTATGTTACCGTTAAGCCATGATGGCTTAGTTTGTAGCCTTTGTCTCCGCCAAAAGAGAGCAGGCAGAAGGGGGAGGCGAACCTGAGGGGCTGGGCTCATATCCTCATTGCACAGGTGAGGCTGACGAGGGGAGGCGACCGGTTGTGTACCTACCCAGAATGCTTCTCTATAGTAGTAGTACGAAGCCTGGCAATTTCACCTTGCCAGGATGCCGCAGGGGCCGTTTTCCATGTATGACAGCAGGTCCGATCCCTGACTGACCCTACCATGCGACGGTATTAATCCGTGCGAGTCGGACATAGCCCACTCTCCCCCCCGAGAGGGTGGCGTATCCATAAAGGATTTCCCCACGTTAATAAAAAAAGTTTGTAGCCTTGCAACTGAGTCGCAGCTTCTGGTGAAGGAAAACATCGTAATGTAACCATTGTCGTAGGGTTTTTTCTAAGTCCGCCTGGGTAGCTACTACAGTCAAGTTAAAAATGTATCGCGAAACATGTATTGGTGCATTCCGGCAGCAGCACTTGAAAGCCAGTCTCGTCTCGGTTTAGCGTGTTTCCATCTTAGACCATGTCGTCATTTAACATCAGATGAGATTCTGGTCAAACACTAAAACCTCTAAATTATCTTTTTTTTTTTTTTATTTAAGAAAAAAAAAAAAAGTGTATTGTGTGGGAGGGAGAGAAAAAAAAAAAAAAAAAAAAAAGAAGAGAGAAGAGAGAGACCCTCTCTCTCCCACCTCTCCCGGCGCGCCGGTGGGATGGGGGAAAAAAAAATTTAAAGAAAAACTAGAATACTTTGGCAATTATGTTTAAAACGCGTATATGTAATACTCAAAACCGGCGAAATTGCCAACATAGGCTGATGCTATAACGAAACGAACAGAAAAAGATGTCATTTGAATATGAAATTACGGAGCAACGCAATTATAGATAATAATTTTGATATTCCATTATCTAAATTCCTTCATATTCTTGTATTACTTATATTATTCATGAAATTCGTTTTGTCAAGTTTGTGTAAAAACCGATCTGTTTTCAATTAACCTTGTTGATATTATAAACGACAAACATTGTATGGATGGATGGATATTTCTTACTCTTTCAGACAAAAACTACACTACGGATTGTGATGAAACTTCATATATCATTACATAGTATAAAACAAAGTCCCCTACCACGTCCGTCTGTCTGTCTGTTCGCGATAAACTCAAAAACTACTGAACAGATTTTCATGAGGTTTTCACCAGTGGATAAAGTGATCCATGAGGAAGGTTTTGGTATATAATTTGTCAAGGATTTTTTTTAATCAGGGCGGGACAACGTCTGCCGGACTCGCTAGTATTATATATAAATGTGTAATATACATTGTTTTATATATGATATATTATTTTATATGTATGTTTAAATCGTTTAATATATAAAGATGTCAAGTAAATTACACGAAAAAATATATGATATCATCATTTATCAGAACACATGTGCAGACGAAGTCGCGAGTGGCTGCTAGCAATAAATAAAATAAATTTATTAGATAATTAACGAATTCTGTCAACTCGAGTATTAGGTTGTCACCCTCTAATGCTTAGAAGGAAGTTGTAAAATAGTTTAGTGGAATCGCGTGTCAAATCGCAATTAACCAGTGTGTCTTAGAGGAGCGTTGTGAATGCCCAATAAATATGTCGTCGAATACGCGCGTGCGTATCAACCTATTGAGAATAATACATAACAATGCGCTTCGAAGTCTATAAACTTTATTAATAGATTTATGTGTCTCTATAGTTAATAACCTATACTTCTATACTAATATTATAAAGCTGAAGAGTTTCATTTGCTTGAACGCGCCAATCTCTGGAACTACTGGTCCGATTTGAAAAATTATTTGAATGTTAGGTAGCTCATTTATCGAGGAAGGCTATAGGATATATATCATCGCGCTAAGATCACGTTAACGTACGTATTATTTAAAAATATTTTCACCTTAAACGATGTCGCGAGTTAAAGTTAGCGTTAGTCCACAGTAACTATTCTACGCGGACGAAGTCGTGGGCAGAAGCTAGTTTAATTATAACCGTAAAATTTAATTTTCGTTAGGCAACTTTTGTAATTACTCTGACCTGAGCCTCAATATAGAGCCTCGTAATGGTGATAGGGCTTTACTAAGTCCGCCTCGCTAGCTACCACAAGTAGAAAATCTACCGCCAAGCACCTGTATTTTTTATTTTTAATAGAACAGGCGGGTCACAAGTGATCACCGCCATCCATAGACACTAAAAATACCAGGGGAGTCGCTAATGCGTTGCCAGCCTGTGTTTGAGGGTGGTGACGAGGAGAGGGGATGGGAGGGGAAGGTGAGGTGGGCCTCCGGCGCTCTCACTGACCGAACGAAACGCAACAATGCAAGCACTGTTGTTACTTCACGTCGGTTTTCTGTAAGAGGGTGGTACTATCTCCGGTATGTTCCGGCAAATACACTTAAGATCCATCCCATCTAGGTTTGGCGTGTATACCATCTTAGACCATATAGACCATATCGTCATTTAACAGCAGAAGAGACTTCAAAGGCTAAAACCTATACGTTGTAATTACAAAAAAGTTAAATACGTATTGAACCCTGGCCTTAAAAAGGTCTCATATTAAACGCACCGCGATCGCTGAATGTTCGCCATCTTGCTCTTTTGTCTCGCTTTGGTTACGTTAGGTTAGACTTGCGAAAAAGGGATAACGCGAACTAGCCTCGGGCGAGCGCGGTGCATTTATTAGGAAACTTTTTGAAACCAAGTATTTAATACGTATTTAACTTTTTTGTAATAACACGGATAAAGTATAAAAAAAATAGCTGAGATGAAGATAATACGATACCTATAAATCATCAACATCAGACTTAAGAGACCCACTGCAGAGTCATAGGAATCTTCCCGAAGGAAGGTATGGGCGTAATCACCACGCGAGCCCACGACGTATTGGCGATTTCAAACTCTGAGAAATCCACAGTTCTATGTTTTCCCAACTTACAGTAGTACTACAAGAACATTTCTCAGGTTCAGGTTTCCTCACGATGTTTTCCTTCACCGTCAGCCGATAGTGTTACCAATTTAAATTAGTAAATGTACGCGAATTCCGAAAAATTCGTTGGTACATGCCGGTGTTCGAACCTGCGGACATCGAAATCATATTCCACCAGTCAAACTACTAGACCACCACGACTTAATACTTAGACGTACTAAAGGCCATATAAAAAATCTGAAGAAATCACTAAGATCTTTAATTGAATCGACATTCCTTCTTTAGAAACGTTATATTTATGCAAAATTATCGAGTTAACGAACTATAAAATATCAATCAATTGCATTCCAAATGCAAAACAAAATGAAATGAATATTAATGATTTTTAATCAAACTTATTTATGAAGCATAATAAAAAATGATACCGCTATCAGCTAAAATCGGTAGTCAAAATTTTAATATCATGAGAATAATGTTAAGGAAAACAATATCCATTACATCTGTAATAAAAGCTAAAGGCCTGTATCGTTACGGTATCGCAATTAGTAATTGTCATTTTTATGAGTCATTTAAGTTTAAAGATCTGCATCCTGCCAAAAACCGATGCGTGCATGCATTTACGACCGCGACGGTTCTCGCGCGTTCCAAATTCAAATTTTATAAATTCGATTAACATACAAAAGACTTTTTTTTTAAATAAGAAAATATTTTTTGCCAGTATCAGAAAAACAGCATGTGCTCGTTTTGATGACTATTTTACGGTCTTTGTACATTTTATAGTATGACGTATGAGTTTATTTAACGCACTAGCCCCTGCCCGCGACTTCGTCCACGTAGTAATAGTTACTACTCTGGGCTAACGCTTACACGCAGGAGTAGCTCTCAAAAAGAAAAAAACATCTCGATTTTGAAACATTTCTCATCTGTGCTCCGCTCCTATTGGCCTTAGCGTGATGATATATAGCCTATAACCATTCTCGATGAATGAGCTATATAACACTGAAAGAATTATTCAAATCGAACCAGTAGTTCCTGAGATTACCCCCTACAACGCCACAATGTCACAAACTAACAAACTTTACCTCTTTATAATATTAGTATAGATTAAAACATCGAGGACTTTGTTTGTAAAGTAATCGGTTGTTTTTTTTTTTATTTAAGACATAATTTGCTGCACCTGTCATCTTTCAAAACTATTAAACTGTTGTATAATACTTACCAATAAAACCCATTAGTTATTGTTGTAGTAAATGTCTGAATAAATCCTTCATTTGCTTAATTCTCTTTATTTGCTTAATTCTCTTTATTTGATCATAATCGAAACGATTGAAAAACAATAGACTAAACTGGAATGGTTTTATTCTAATACTTTTGTGAACGAAATGGCTATATCGGTGAGATAGAATTTTTGTTTTAAGATTTCTCCTATATTTGTTTCGTTTTTTTGACAAGATATAATTAATAACTACACATCTGCCAGTGTCAAGTGTTTTATTTATACGGCTTTAATAGTTTCAATATTTCGAATTCCATTTTCTTACTCAACTACCAAACATTCATACTATGTGACATTAAATAATAAAAAATATGTACCCTAAAGAATTGAAGAATGTAGCTTATTATTAATGAAATAATTTTCAGCAGTAGTGTAGGTACACAAATAAGTACAAAAAATACTAATATAATTAAACCTACAAGCGTCATAACATACCACTAAATCGACAGAATATAAGTGTCCGGGTCCAATTAATCAAAGATAAAAAAAAACAAATACAAGACAAATTACATTGCAGCTTTGAGATTTAACCCAGAAAACGCGCCCCGGGACACATTTGCACTGGGTAATGTAGTAAATTTGTGTGCGCGAAATTATGCGTAAAGTTGCATATAACGCTTTGTTCCTTGTCGTCGCTTCGCATCGGGGCACCGTTGTTATTCCGAATAACGACTTCGTCCGAGAAATGCATTCGCCATTTGTCGGCTTACTAAAACGTGCAAACACTTGTTTTCAAGTTATTTCAGGGAGGCATGTAATGGTCGTATTTAATGGTCATTTTGTACGTTGTATGTTACGTTTATGGGCGACAATAAAAATCCCCGGGAATCGCTTATTGTACGATGTTATTTGATAGCGATGCGTTTGATGTGCAAGCGAAAATTATATTTATGAATTAGTCTTCGATTATTCTTATTTTATAATTTATCTTAAATAAATATATATATATATACATATTTTCTGTACGTGTGTATGTCACTGAACTCCTCCTAAACGGCTGGAACGATTTTGATGAAATTCTGCGTGCATGTTGCAGTGGATCCGAAAATGGTTTAGATTCACAATTGGGCCCGGTAGGTGGCGCTGTGGTCGGATAATAGGCTTTGTTTATTATCAGGGTGGACCAACGTCTGTCGGGCCCGCTAGTATATATGTATATACACATATGAATTAATAACTGACTTAGGTACTGACTGACACATCAACACATTGCCTAAACTGTACTTTTACACTGTAGGTAGAAGAAGGATAAAGTAGAATTTGTGAAACTACAATCGCTAAGGTGACAATGTGGATGAAAATTTGTCATTTTTGAACTTAGCTCTATGAAGATTGGTGTTTAATAATCCAGTCAGAAAGACAAAAAAATGTGTTTTATAGATTTTCGAAATTAAATATATTTCTTGCATAGTTCTTTATAAATTTACAAATGCGGAAGAAGTCGCGGGCGCCAGCTAGTATTAATATTATATTTGAGATCGATATAATTCTACACTGTGTGCCCATTGTGAATGTTGGCACATCTAAGAGTTTTTTTATGCAATCCATTTTAGTAGCAAAATGACGCTAGGCCGTATTGTATTGTTATCACATTCTATACTATAATTTAACGTGCATACGTGTTCGTGTCGTTTGAAGAATCATTGTGAAAATTATAAAAAAATGTAACCATAAACAACGAAACTTATATTTTCTTAATGTCACTTCTTGAACTTTCGAATACATGTCTATTCCACAATTTGTGTTATCGCAAAAATTTTCACATTAGTACGCACTTAAAATTATAGAGGGGACCACTCGGCAACGGAAACACAGCATTTTCATACCCTCCTCTACACATAAACATTCACACATACACATATCACCGGCATATAGGGTGCGGGCACGGAGGAATGCCCCTAGGGGTAATTTTTACCCCATCATCGAACGGTCGCCACCCACTCGACTCATCATTCCACGTTTGAATTACTTGTAAGCGATTCAGTTATTCGAATTCACGTTCGTTTTTCAAATCATGCGGTCTTACTGGTCAGTTATCGCATGATTATCGTATTTTTAAATTTCGAACTGTTATCGATATAATTACGGTTGATAAGGACCGGTTTGCGCGATTATTCGATTTTCCAATGAGTCTTATTACGGGAAACGTTATTTCGATTGGGGTGCGAACCGCGGTGTTTTCTGGCGGTGTTATCATTATATTGAAGACTTGAAGCAATTTAAATAATTGTTCTCAAAGGAATAACAACTATGTTTTTATTTAGATTACAAGCTATGTATCTGATTACAGTCCGTTTTAATGCACGGTCATAGTTATTCTGAATACATATAATAAATCTCAAGCATCACAGGGTTAAAAAGGCTATATGTTATATCATGTTTGTTGTTTGTACTTGTTTGGTGATACGGTAATGTTGTATTGTAAATTCGATTTGATGTAATTTGTATAAAATTATTATAAACAGCAACTCAACAGGTATATATATGTATCAAATAAAAACTCCAAGGAATCGTGGAAATAAAAAAAGGAACTAAAAATGTTCGTGTTTTATGATCTACGAAACGATTCAATAAGCCGAAGGGGAAAAACTGGTTTTAAATTAGATTCATACATAACCATCGTCCTTTTCGCACCTATGCGATCGATAATGTGATAAAATAGTGCCACCGATCTAAACACACATACGCACACATTCGTGAAACCCGCTAATTTGTTTTGACATTTCTGAACGAACGACCACTTTTCCCGCCTACAAGTCGAGAGCCGCGTTCGAAATCCGAAGGGGATTCGAAATACGATATAATCTAATTCGCGAGAAAATTACACGTATTCATGATGGCGGAGAGGCGAGATTCGATTGACCGGTTCGAATTTGGAACCGATCTCATTGGATTTTATTGTTGGGAGCGTTCACGATTGAGTTTTCGCGTATCTATTATGACGGTTGGGTCGCGTTCAGTTTTTTGCCCTTTGTAGTCTTGAATTGTGAATTTAGGGCGATCCCCTATGAGCACGTGTCCTGCGAGATATTCAGTTTCATATCAAATAAAATATTTTTAAATCGACCGATCGATATAACTTGTATAGTCAAAACGTTACATAAATAATTTAAAAAGATTTAATAAGTTTTCATATGTATTTATGGGAAATTATTGATTAGCTCATTAGTTTATTTCTTTAAATAAAATTAATACGACATTGACATTATTCCACTGACATATCACAAAATTAGTACATTACTCGAAGGTAACAAAATTAATATGATACGAGAGTTATTTCGAACCGAATCTCAGGACATAAAAGAATGCTTGATGAGGTTATTGCCCTTTATATTAAGTTTAAACAAATGAAAACCGCTCGCCAGATGTTCGACGAATGTAAAAACAAAGCCGAAACGGTAAGCGGTTTTGAATTTCCGAACCGTCACACGGTCCGAGTTGATCCGCGAGAAATATATTTTAAACTAGTAACTCCGTCCGCGTCCGTAAATGTAAAAAAACAGTGACTAATAAAATAATCTGAATGTATTAAGTCCATTTACTTATCTGCTTCTCTCTCGTATTTAAGTCGAATGGTCATTAAAATTAAAATAACTTTTGATAGAGTAAACCGACTTTGATAAAACCAAGACTAAATGTTACACGAAGATATGCTTTATGATTTTCTTGGTGAGGTTTTATCGTGAACGTAGTACTTTAGCAGTGATGTGCGTTCATACAACCAGACAGACAGACAATTGTAATGTACTATATTACTTATTTCCTAAACACAGGCAACATTTTTTTTTCCACAAAAATCTAAAAATTACAGAGAAGTTAGATTTACATTCTTATTATACGTATAGGTAAATACTTAGGAAGCATGTACTGCTAATGTATAAGGAAGTGAAAAATACGAAAGGTCGACCCCACCACTGTGTGGAAGACATTGTCGGGAATATAGAGAGAGTAAGGTTGTTAGTTACAAATCCAATTATAAAACATCAGTGACAAAGAAATATAATTATAATTCCAATCTTGTGGTATAATTGAAATCAGAGAGGCCTATCGTTGTGCGGCCGTCATTTAGAGACCATACAAGTATAATGTAGGCACTGGAAGTGGGTTCTTGATTTGCTTATTTTTGATGACATAGCGCATGGGGAGTCTGTGTGGTGATTATGTCAGCAATATTGATTTATTTAACCAAAACGGATTTAAAAATGCTTATTGATATGTTTACGTAAGCATGGGTAAGGGAGAGATGGCGGTCTGAAATTACAAAAAATTGATTGCGTAATACTTGAACTTTGTCTTACACAGTAAAGAGTTCGGTCAATTTTTGTACTTTTATCTTTAAAAAAAATTACTAACTTAGCCTCATTTAAACAGTTAATAGAGTTTTAAGAAATTTATATTTTTATAATGACTACACGTTCCGCGAAATGTGTTGTATTGCCCTAGAAAAGTGGGGCAAACGGTGTGGCGTTCGTTTTTTCCTTTGTACATTAAATATAATGTTAAGAGAAATAAACGACGCAAACGAAATCGCGGGAATTAGCTAGTCCTAGCTAATATTATAAATACGAATTTGTGTTTGTTATTTTTTAGATTTTTACGCCATGACTATTCAACCGATTATCATAAAATTATTCATGCACATTGTCGAGGAGATAGGGATAAGAAGAAGAAGAAGAAGAAAAAGGACATAGGGATAGAAAAATAGTATTATTACATTCACTCGAGCGAAAATCGACCAGAAGCTAGTACGTATATAGTAAGACTTACAGACTCTTTTTATAATTGTGCAAAATCTATCGTATCCAAAGAGAGACTTTTTTTATTTTATTTTTGGCAACCAATCTTCCAGTAGATTATTACTGCCATTGTTTTTTTTTTCTACGCTATTGACCTAGCAAGGTCTTAACAGCTTCACCGGACTACTATTACTGCCATTGTCGAGTAGGTCATATTACAAGTTTCTTACGATTATTTCAATGAACTAACAAGATGGTGGCCCGCTTGCTAGAACTTTTAATGGAGTTTTTGGGGCAAGTTAGAATCCATGCTGCGTAGTGTTTTTTCGCGTCCACTTCACTTTTGTACAATAACCAAACTATATTACGTAAAACACCACCAATATTTGAAAATATTGAGCTGAATAACACAATATTATGAATAAAATATACTAAATTACAATCCAAGATGAAGCTAAAAATTCCCAAAGAGCGAGTTTAAATCTCGCCTCCCTGACGTATCGATACGTCACGAAAACTCATATGTCGCGAACGGGTGAAAATAGTTGACTAATCATTAGAAAATACAGTGTGAGGTCCCGGAGGGCACAATGCACAAAGACAGCCATTGTGTGGGGACAATAGAATGAGTCACAGTTAGACAATGACACAGGCCGCTAGGGCCCAAGTTGGCTTGGCATGCATAACGGATATATTAGGGGCGTTGTTGTTTTCTTCCTAACAATTATTATTTCATACGGATTTTCTTTTTGTTTTCGATAAATAATTGTGAAAATTTCGTAATGTACCTAAAATTAGTACCTATCTATAAAATTACAAAAAAACAAGACTGGCAAATGCGTCCATCACACGTTACCAAAATGAAAAAAGAAAAGATTGATAAACTTCAACACTATTACAGGAGTTTTTGGCGGGATTTTGGTCTGTAGTGGATTTTATATTTTATTCATAATCTTGTGTTACTTGACTCTATATTGTGTAAAATTGGTGATATTTTATGTAATATAGTTTGTTTATTGTGCATAAGTGAAGTGAATGGAATATAATACCACGGACCACGAATTCTGAGATGCCACAAAAACTCCATGGAAAGTTCTAACAAGATGGCCACCATCTTGTTAGTTCATTGAAATTATATCAAGAAACTTGTAATATCAATACTCACTGGACGATGCCAGTAATAGTCTACTAGAAGACTGGTTGCTATAAATGGAACGGAAGAAGAACTTGTAATACTATTCGGCTTTTCGGTTAGATACCATTTTTCTATAACTCGCCACAAGATGACACTGAATATTTTATTGTTATTAATGGTTTAAATTTGAATTTAACGAGAACTTTTGTTATAACATCTGTTAATAAATCTATCAAATAAATATTCCTCACCAATGTATAGTGGGCAGTTATTAAAGTTAGTAACACTGCAAAAAGTATAAGGGTAAATCTTTCTGAAATAAATTACCCAAAGTGTTATTTACCCATCATCGTTTTTTTTTTAATTCTAATCCAAACCGCAAGAGCAACGACACTGTAAAATATTAAAAACAATTCACTGATACATTTATGTAAAATAATGAATGAATAACAAATGAGAATAATTATATTGCACGGCAGAGACTCGAAATAATTATGAGAAGATAAAAAAAGTAACAATGCACACATACCTTTTATGCGACGTGCGTGAAGGACGGATCCCCGATGAATTACTTGGAAACGTTTTTTTTTTGTCACAAGAGATTAATTATGGCCAGTTCCAAATGACCTGAAACAAAGGAGTTGTTAAATAAGTAACATTACTTTTAATTTCTTCATAAAGTTTCATGCCTGATGCCATCTGAATTGTTTTTCGCTAATTACAGGGACAATGAATGAATATTAATTATTATACATTGGGGCAAACTATCAAAGCTTTAACACAGTGTCTAATATCAGAGAAACTAATCTTTGTTTTTTTTTCTTTTTTTTTTGTAGTCTGGTGAAGCTGTTAAGATCTTGCTAGGTCAATAGCGTAGTCAGTTCGAGAAAAAAAACTTTGTTTTTTTTCTTTGTTAGTCCCATTGTATAACAAAGCAATGATACGTGGTTATGCCTGCTCCCGCTCAAAGATAATAAAAATAAATGTATTTATGTAAATGTCACTAGTATTAAGAGCTAATATTTTAATATAGGAAGTAATATATTTAGAACATTCTTTTTTGTTTTATATTTGCAACCAATCCATGGAGGAAGGATTGTTACTGCCATTATCAGATGGTTAATTTTTTTAATTGCATGTATCTAACAAAATGTTCCCGTTGTTGAGAGTTTTGGTGACAGAATACCGCCAATATTACAAATTATACATTCCAAGTTTATTAAAATGCATGCCACTAAAAGACACACTAAGAAAATTCTATACAAAAAATAAAAATAAAATTCAGAGATACACTGGCCACAAAAGTGCAACGCGAAAACCGAAACAAATTAATCGCGTGCAACGGAATTCCATCGATCGACCACAATAGAATGCATCATTCGAATGTTGAAATATATACCTATATATTATATTTTTTACGTTCCAAGTTCAAAATCCCCGCGACCTTGCCACGGTCAACCTCCGAATGTTTATCCTAGTCAACATTCATTTGATAGATTTTTTGCCGGCACGTTTTTTGCACACACCAATTGTACGTATTATTTGCACGAACCGTGTAACAATGATTAATACGAAAAAACATACAGCGACAAGTGTACACACAAAAAAAAACATAAAAGAACCCTCTTACCGGCGTTTATTTTGTTTAAATTTATTTTTACAAACAATTCCGCACTAAGGTTGTGCGAGAGTTGATCAAAACAAAAGAAAATGTACGTACGATCTTTGTCACTTATAACAATTTACTGGAAGGTGTGAATTAAATAATTTGTTTAGTTTTGAGGAGTGAACGGCCACGGTGTCACATTCGATGTTCGGTCGTCAAACGGCACACGAGAACTGACGAGTGACAGTTAACATAATTGTACAAGAAGCAACTCATACTTGTTAGTGTCCGTGCATCAGCCGCGAGAAAATTCCTTTATTCGTTGTTCCGTAAGGATACAGAAATATGAGTCATGTATTCATGTTTTTGCTCTGATACGATGATGCTGCCATTTATTTTACAAGCGAGGCAACGTCCGCCACGACCTGCATGACAGCATGACCTAACTCTTTGTTAGGCACGTCCTTTGTACACCTTTTTTTACGAACACAAAATAATTTACTGTATATTAATGAACGTACCAGAACAATTATTTTAAATCGATTTAATGACGGAATCGATAAACGTTTGTACTGGCAGACGAGAAAAATGGTTCAAACAATTTTTAAAAATAAGGAAAAGTTAAATTTAAATAAAGAACAGGCCGGGCGTGGCAGTCCCCACGTACATACTGCATATGTACACGTCCAGCTGAAACCGGTCGCGATAAAAACTGAATTGTAGTATCCATCAAGGAAATATTCTTATACTTAAATTGAAATTTAATTAAAATAACGTTGCGGTTGAACTTTTTAGGTCGGCCTGTTTGGAAAATTCCAAATAGTTTTGTTATTTTTTTGTAGTTTATCTTAAAAACGCAGTTAATGCGACCGCAGAAACGTAACTAACTTAGATAAACTAATAGGGAGGGCAATTTGAAAATAATTATCGATACGCATTTATCGGCCTCTATCTAAATAGATATTATACTGGTGTAACAGTGGTAGGGGCTTTACATTTTAGTGTTGGCAGGAATAAATATAAAATAAAAGAATAGTCGAAAAGAAATAAGTAATGGAGACAAATTAATAAATTGTTGATTATAAGACAACGATTTTTTTTATTTATTTTTTCGAACTGACTATGCTGTTGGCCTGGCAAGGCCTTAACAGGTAGGTAATGATATCGTATCTGATCCTTCTCAAGTCTGAACAGTTGCTATGTTAGATTATAACTGTTTAGAAATTAATTTTAGTGATAATTTACAGGTTACCTTCCAATTATTATATCATTTAGGAGACTTTTTCTTTCAGGGCCCTTACAATTTGCTTTGGTTTTGGTTTTCTTCATTATTAATTTCGTTACACCTTCTAATAAATGATCGAAGTTTCTTAACGTAAAATAAGGATTCAAATGAAAAAGCTTCGTTTAATATTTTAGAAAAAAAATATATTTACAAAAAAAAACATTAGTGAATTATATCATTACATAGTATAAAACAAAGTCCCCTACCGCGTCTGTCTGTTTGTCTGTTCACGATAAACTCAACTACTGAACGGATCTTTATGCGGTTTTCACCAGTGGATAAAGTTATTCACGAGGAACGTTTTGGTATATATTTTTTTTATAATCAGGGCGGGACAACGTCTGCCGGGCCCGCTAGTATTACATAAAAATGTTAAATAAAAATAAGTATTAATGGAATTTCCACGCGTTTGTCAGTTTGTCATTGGCCTTTTCGAATTTCGATACTCACACTCACACAGATTCGTGTACGATAAACAAATATAGAGGGAAAGAAAACCGCATAGAGGGACGCAACACTCTTTCCTTACGTGACGATTTCTATAAGTCCATTCTTACCGAAAGTCAAGCTAAAGAATTTCGTTAAAAAAAATGAATTACAGTAAATAAACTCCAGTCTTCCAAACATTTGTAGGAAAGATTCAGGCCCCAAAATATGAAAACATACCCAAATATCTTGTCATCGATTATTTTGCGGTATTATTAATAACGATAGTAAAAAAGCGCTGTAGCGCTACAGCATAGCTGTGGCGGCAGCGTGATCCCACGGTGTAGGGCTTTTGAAAAAATTGTTGTTTTTAAAACGTAAAAGATTAAATGTTTTTTACCCGGTCGAGCGACCGGTCGAGAGCAGGTGCTGTGTTACCGCGCTATGCAATAATTAGTCACGCAGTTTTAACAAAATTATTCTGCTTCGTAAACGGTTAATTTTAACATTATATTGTAAGTTATTCTGTTATATGTATTAAAGAACTAGTTCTATCTGCAGCTCTGTATGCAAATATTATATAAAATTGCTTTTATCTAGTAGTATTTAGTGTACTAACTATTTTATCTATTTATACTCGTGTAGAGTTTTGAATTCTATGAAAATATCATGTATTTTACCACAACAAAGATATGTTTTCAAGAGACATAATAAATTTTATACCTCTAATCTACTTGAAATACTTATCCTTGTTTGTCACATTATAAATACTTCATTTACAATAGAATTTATTGATTTTTTAAAATTTAACTTAAGCTCGAGGCTTACACTGTTTATGGAGCACTGGCGGTATTTTTTGTCAATAGGTTCAGTTAGCAATATGAAACTCGTCGAGTTTTTTTACTACTGATATTTATATTATAGTTAATTATATATTTACACTAGCGGGCCCGGCTGACGTTGTCCCGCCCTGATTATAAAAAAACCTGGACAAATTACATACCAAAACGTTCCTTGTGAATCACTTTATCCACTGGTGAAAACCGCATAAAGATCCGTTCAGTAGTTTTTGAGTTTATCGCGAACAGACAGACAGAGAGACGCGGTAGGGGACTTTGTTTTATACTATGTAATGATTACAACTGTCGTAATTATTTTTGCAGTGTTCTTTTATTTGATGACGCGTCAATGATTTTTTTGTTTAAAAATGACATCATCTACCTTTTATTTGCCATCGACGATTAATGAACGATAATGATTATGGATATAAATGGTCCTAGATGTATTTTTGAAATTATAAGCCTTTTGATTCACTTCACGTGTAGAAAGCAAGTGTGAATTTAATATGATTATTTTCATATATTTTACTACAAATACAATATACAAGTGATTGATCACAAGTACAAGCATATAGAAAATATCAAACTCAATAGAGCCTACAGATAAGACTTGTTCTTAAGTGCAGCTGCTGGAACAAACTGAATTTGTAAGTCCAGATTCTCATTTAACTACAATAAATAATGGAAATATTCTATCACAATACTTAACCATATCTTACCTTCTTACCAATACCACACCTAACATATTAATATTTTCGTCTTCGACTATTCTCTGCTAGCTATTCACTCATTATCCACACATACCATTCTTCACAACCCTTAATGATATATATTAATACTTTTAAGGTACTAAGGTTTTATTACGAACAATAAAAAATTATACTCATTACATTAAATTGCATAACCACATCCACGTATACTTGTAACAAGCAGGTAGAGCATTCACACGTGTTTCTTTGAAACGTTGATCGCTGGAATGCGATCCACATACTGAAATGAGCTTAATTGCACAAAAAATACGGTCCAGTCCACTTCAACACGAATCACGGAGTGAACGGATAGCAAAATAGGGGGGTATAAACTGCGATATATAATTTAAAACGTATCAACGCTTTCTGATGTCCGCTGTATGATCGCTTAGTGACAAAAACTAATCAAATCAACAATGATTGTGATTAATTCGAAGAAAACGAACGATTTACTAAAAAGGTTAATGTTAATAAAATTGCAGGGATCGTGTGTTGCGGTTTGCGGGCATTACTTTTTCCTTTTACCATCACGCTTGACTTCAGTGGATCCTCAGCAGAGTTATTTATATAATACACATTTGTTATTTTATATAAAAAAAACGAACTGACTACGCTATTGGCTTGGCAGGCCTTGACAACTTCATCGGGCTAAGGCGAGCGCTTGAGGAACTTGGAAATAAGATCAAGGGTGCCACCAGAGTGGCCAAACCTTGGATTTTGAGCTGTTGCCTTGGATGAAAATTCGCGGATCTGTCTAAGCTAAGATAGCTATACATATAAGCATTCCTGGGACACACATGTGTAACGGCATGTGAGCCTAACGAATTCAAACGTCTTACTAGAAGATGTACATCATGTATTAACAGAATGTATTCGTCTCCAAGCGGGTAGACAGTTACTGATGTCGTCTTTTAATTTGAATATACAAGATATTGGAATGTTTCATGGGTTACTACTATCCAAACCTAATAGTATTGAAGCACTGAGTTTATTTAAGTTGTTGAGTCGTCATTAGTGACGCCATATTAGCTTTAATAATGTGTTTTACTTAAGTTATTCAGACTGTAAATTAAGTTAAGGTTACTATGAGGCTGATATAGTCTTAAGTGCCCTTAAATAAATTATAAAAAAACAGGATTTAATTTTGGAATACACTTAATGGTAAAGCTTACTTATACATAATTTATAAAGTATAGGTTCTTCTTTATTAAAAGTTACTATGACGGTTTTAAAAACGTTTGTATGGTGATCGCAACCAAGCCGGATGTAATTGTCATGCCCTATTTTAATAAATTGGTAATCCCAGCTATTCATCTATTTACCCGTCTTCAATATATAAGATACAATGTACAAATGTTTGCATGTAAGCGATTTTTTCCAGAAACTAGGTACTGGATCGACATCTGTGAATCTGATACTAGCACGTTTCCTTGGGTAGGTTTTCTAAACCAATATTGAAATGAGAAAAATTTTATACTTTGTTTTTTTTGCCGATTTTAAATATTCTTTCACCTATAGAAAACCAACCTGCATTGTCAGCTAGGAACATGGGCTGTATTTTATATTCAAAATTAACATTAAAACGAGCGAAGTCACGAGCAATGGCTATTAGTATATTCAAGTAACATTTTTATGTACAAAGTTGTAGGTATAATATTTGTGTATAATAATTTTTATTAACTGTATTTTTTAGCAAATACTTTTTTATCTACATAATTCTCCTAAATGAAGGATGGTACGAAGGCTAATTTAGTATAAAGAATGATCTATACTTATTATAAAAAGAATATAAATCTAACATCTCTGTACTTTTTAGATTCTAGTGAAAAAAAAATGTTGCAGGTGTCTAGGAATAAGTAATACAATACATTTCAATAATTTTTAGAAATGTCTGTATGTATGTTTGTTTAAACATGCATTACTGCTAAAGTACTGAGTTCACGATAGACCATAAAGCATATCCTCGAGTAACATTTAGTCTTTGATTCATTAAAATCGGTCCATTCTATCAAAAGTTATTGTAATTTTAATGACGACTTAAGTACAAGAGAAAAAAAGTAGATAAGTAAATGGACTTGATACATTCAGATGATTTTATTAATCACTGCTTATTACTTAAGGTTCCACGTGGACAAAGTCGCGGGCACAACTAGTAATTTATAAATATACCGTGTTATTACAGAAAAGTTAAATACGTATTGAATACTTGCTTTAAAAAAGTTTGGGTACTTTCGTATTAAATGCATCGCGTTCGCCGAACGTTCGACATCTTGCTTTTTTATCTCTGTTAGGTTAGGTTAGGTTAGACGTGCTAAAAAGAATAACGCAAGCTTGCCGCGGCTGCGGTCGGCGAGCGCGGTGCATTTAATATGAAAATACCTAATCTTTTTTAAAGCAAGTATTCAATACGTATTTAACTTTTTTTTAATAACACGGATAACGTTTATTGATTCTTGATTGATCGTTTCAACCTAATTCCTTTTGCCCTACACTTATAAACCCTTATTTTCTCCTCTATCAGTCACTTAGAAAATTATACTAAAGTATCCTTGAACCCTTTTAAAGCCGACGTACGCTATCAAATAATTAACTTTAATTTTAAATTCAATATCGAAAGCATAATAAACTTGAAACTATCTCTGTGTACAGGTGAAAAAAAATCGGAAAAAAAGTGTATTAAAGACGATACCTGCACTTAAAGCATGGCCGCAGTGATCCCATCAGTCGAGATGCGATTATTAAAGGTCGAGACACATTGTGCCCGGGATAAACATTTAATTTTTTTGTACTGGTTATAGATGCGCTTTCTTATCTCAAGGTCAAGTAAAGTGAAACTTCTTCGTTTTAATTATTCATCGTTTTGAATCCATAATTTTCTTTTTCAGTGTTATTCAAATGGGTATACTAAAAGGCGACCATTTATCGATTTTTCCACTATTTTCTACGAAACATTTACGTGTTTAAACTAGGAAGATAAATAAAGACATTTTTTAAAGGTCACAAATAATAACCTTTTTTTTCAACTCTAAACGTTTTTGTTTCATTTAATGTTGGTCAATGATCTACTTCTTATAATTGAACTAGGGGGCCCGGCAGACGTTGTCCTGCCCTGATTATAAAAAAAAAACAAAAACAAATTATATACCAAAGCGTTCCTCATGAATAACTTTATCGACTGATGAAAACCGCTTGAAAATCCGTTCAGTAGTTTTTGAGTTTATCGCGAACAGACAGACAGACAGACGCGGTAGGGGACTTTGTTTTATACTATGTAATGAAAGCAAAAAAAGCCTGTGGTATTGTAATAAAAAAATAAAGCAAAATAAACGAAACCGTCTACTGAACATTAAGAGAGTAGGTACCTAGATATTGTTATTTTCACAATCTCGTTGAGACTCGAAACAACAGATTTCTTTAATATAGTAAATGTCATATTGACATGAAAATGGACCTGTAATTGAAATGAAAACCTGTAATTCTGGATTAAATAACTGATAACAATACACGATGCAAATAATACGTAAATCATTATTGAATTTTACATTTCAATACAGTTGAGCGATATTTTATCTGTTATATTTTAAAGCGCATTAAGTTCTATAGTGTACTGACGATTTTGTACTTTCGTCATACCCAAAAATACACGGTACTATTAATTATAAATTTCTATTACATATATATCTTGAAGAGGTCAAAAAAACAAAAAATGTAGATACGAGTTGCATCGCTTCACAGGCTTTGATATTAATTTCAGCTGATTGCTGACAATAAATGTTGCAAACGCAGTGGAGTATAAATCGAATTGACAAAGAGCAGCATAAATGTTATCTTGCAATAGTTTAATTGATTTTAAAGCTGTCGTTTCACCGTCATTTTTATCACGAAAGACCCGATAACGAACACGCTGTATAAAATAAAATATGCAAAATACCGTACGTTTTATACGACATTCGTTCAGTTCCACTCAACCTTATCTATTAATTACCAGATACAAAGAATAATTGATATCGAAATGTGAAAACTTGATCGATAACTCACCGGCTCTGGCTGACAAGTGCACTTGATAAATTACTGTGTACACTTTTAGAATACGACGTTTGTCCTTTTGTTTATTGTAATTGTTTAACATTTAATTTTTTATCATTTTTTGTAATAAAAATATCTTGACATATAGGATTCTAATACTTGTGAACTTTGAATAATACTTTTAGTGATTCCTTAATGTTTACTGTCGTGAAACTTTTTAAATGATTGAACAATAACATACTGTGTACAGTAATACACTGTAGCACTTCCCTAATTTAGCACAAATTGATGTACACATTTTCATTCGCCGAAACGGTTCTCCTAACATCTACACTCCATAAACAGGACGAAGCAAAGTCACGTGGAAATTAAACATGTAAAACTGTGTCTACAAGAAAACAAAATGGCGGCGTTGATTGAATATATGTAACCTGTTGTTGAGCGCACTAAATTCGAAAGTCGGATGAGTTATGGCGTGCTTATATGATTACAAATGTTTATAATTATGTACATATAATATTTTAAAACCAAGTGGAGGTATTAATAACCTGTCTTCGTGCGAAACCATTCACTAAAGTTAGTGATTATGTATTTAAGGTCAGTAAAGGTGAGGCAGTTTTTATATATGCTAGGAAGAACATTACAAATTCCTTTATTGGTGTACATAAATAATTTTGATCTATGACTTAATTCGAAACTGACTCATAATGGTATGACTAACCGTGGCATTTTACATTTAGTTGCATATAAATACAATATATTATAAGTTGACAGTGGACAAAAAATAATACTCGATTAATCTATGGACTGTCTGTGTGCATTAGTGCCAAGTGTAAGAAAGTGCAGATACGCCAATAATAAGACATTGTGGTTATTTTCCCCAGTCGGCGCAGAAGGGCGGTAATAACTATTTTCATGTACATCGCATTTGCTAAGAAAACAAATTTTTTTTTTTGTTAATCACGTTGAGAACATTTTCTAAGCTTCAAATATAAAAAGATTGAGCCGTCACGGGACGCCTGGCGGATGTGAAACACATATGTAACGTAGTAAACAACACTATAGATATGCGAGCTTAGTGCGGCAAGAGAGATTGCGTACAGTCGGTTGCACATGGCATCGCGTCGCTACGTCTCGCCATGCCAACAATCAGGTTTACCGTCGCCTATAGATGTTTCACATCAAAAATCATGTGTTTACACGTGGCAGAAGTGAATCCATCAAAACATGATAAAATATTCATATAATGATATACGTGAACAAGACACCATGTTGGTTATGAAGTCTTTTCATGAGGCTTCGTAATACACAGACACACCACGGCGACAACGCAAATATAAGAAACACTGTATACTATATTCTATTTCATTCTCTCGCACGTTAAATCGTATAGATACGTATGTTTGTCTCATTATAATGACGCTTTTTCGTTTCATCGAGTTTCAAATCACACCGTTGCTTTATGTGCCCTTTTGGCATATATCATAACTAAATGTTGAAAACCCTTTGGCATTTGGCATACGATATATATGAATGTATGTATATTTCCTTGACACATATCAATAATTGCCGTAACAAACATAATTTCAGAATTTTTTTTTCATTCGCGTTCATTGTTTTTCCTTAAACCATTGAAGATGTTGAAGCATATTTTATTAACTTGAGTTATATATAAAACTTTTACCAAATTTGTTGTATTCTAATTAACAGAACTAACGCCAACACATTTGACTATAATATCTTGCTATTTGAGAATATTGTTGTAAAGTTATCAGTTTATATATGCACCACAGATATAGTAAGAGTATGTTGACAGTTGATGTCTTTGTTTACCTAATTTGTTATCGTGAGGGAATATCCAAAAATCCCCCAGTTTGTGTGAAACAACCCAGTTTTATCCCAATTAATTCCAAGGTCAAGTTAGATTAACACAAAGAACATATTATTTATTATTAATCGATTCCAAAAAAAGGGAAGGCTCAAAAAAGGGAAAGAGAATATTTCCTTAGTATGTTTATTTTTGAGTCATTTCTTTCACTAAGCTGCTCGAACTATTCTTTTATTGGTTTTATTTATTACTAGTTTTTGCTGCAGATTCGCTCGTAATAATGCATCTATTATCTTTTATATGATTTGATATTATAATCGGTTTAATCTGTCCTTTGGGAACAACACATTCTATATTCTTGGCAACGTGTATACAATCCATGACGATCGTTTTATTAGTTGAGACGTAAAAGCATAGTAAGCAACGGTTATTTATTTTTTTGTATACATATATTTTTCCAAAATTTATTTATATGGAAGTACCAGTGTGTCTCGAACTTTACGCCAATCGTATCTACGTTTCAAAGGGTCGTATTATTTACATTTTTTTTCCTCAAAGTTGAACAAAAAAAGGGTAAAGGATAAATTTGAACGCTCACCAAATGTCTCCGCCGCAACAGGTTGGGCGCGGAGGTATTCTCGACGGTTTTTTTCCCATCTCGTATTTCCGACATGTAAGTATCTGAAACGTAAGAGGAATTTCTGTTAATGGACAAGATTCCGATGCGAGCTTGATCGTTACGACAAAACCCTTTGTTTTTTGTTTACTTCCCAATAACTTTTTTCCTGTAACTGAATCTAAATTTTAATAAATCGAGACAAAAGTGGGTATCTATTTATTATCGCATAATATTTTATGTCGAATGTTATCTAACATACGTCTAACTTTATACTGGCTTTTAAATACTAATGCAAAGACATTAATCTCAAAATTTCACAATTTTACTTTATTATTTATTTTATCTCAAAATTTATCTGAAAAATTGCACAATTAAAAAAAAAATGTTGTTTTTCATGGCATGGTCATGGCAAATAAGGGTGCGTGCGTATAGACGCTTGCAACAATAACATATATAACATACACATTTCCGAGCCTTTAAAGTATAATGTATATCGTAAGTAAAATAGAAGTCCCACTAGAAAACGTTACCCTTAGTAGAGTAAGGGTATTTCCTATCTCACATACTGAGAACATTAACACAAACAGTGTTTAGTTTACGTGAGGAACATAGTCAGGCATTCTGAAGCACAGATTACATTATACCGATTGCCCACGCGTTATTAGAAGAGGTCAAAAATTTGTCGATCAGCATTCATGAAACAAACGTATACCTGCTTGACAAAGAGATTATTAAAATATATTTAGGACTTACGTCATCACTGGCGATACGTATCAAGACAACTGCATAATATGACTTTGATATATCACACATTTAATATTGTAATTGGAAAAAAACACAGATGATAGGTTTAATAAAAAACGTACCAATTAAAATTATTGGATATGAATCTTTACATCTAAATTGAGATGTTTGTCTGTTGTTCCCGAATCGGCTAAACAGTTTTTGGCGATACTTTTACAGACAGAAAGAGGAGTTTTCAAAGTATTATATAAATTTCATCACTACACTCTAGCAGTAGCTTAATTTGGACCGCAAAGATCATTGATTTGAGGTGATAGATTATTGGTGAAACATGTAAGTAATCATATTAATTTAAACACTATCTTAATCTAAACACGAGGTGAGAAGTATATTCTTTTATGCAGGTATTAGATTGCGGTTAAGAATATTGTACACTAGTCTCTGCCCGCGACTTCGTCCGCGTGGAATAGTTACTTTGGGCTAACGCTAACACGCAGCGGAATCTCTGATGACGAAAGAAACCCCGATTTTAAAACATTCTTCATTGGTGCTCCGCTCCTATTGGTCTTAGCATGATGATATATAGCCCGTAACCTTCCTCGATAAATGAGCTATATAGCACGGAGAGAATTTTTCAAATCGAACCAGTAGTTCTTGAGATTACCCCCTACAACGTCACAAACTCACAAACTTTACCTCTTTATAATATTAGTATAGATTAATTGATACACACTCTTTTAGTACAATACAGAACTAATGTAGGATTTCTAATTGATTATGAACTTATATGTATTTTTACTATAAACGTTACTAATAAATATACAAAATTCTAACGAAGTGTATAAAGACTTGTGTCACCTACATTATACTTAGCATATGAACAACAAAAATATCAAATCAATTTAAAAAATATATAATAAAACAGCGAAAGCAATAAAATCATGACATTTAGAAATTATATGGCGATAATAAAGATGATTTCCTTTTCGTTGCGTTTTTATGTGAGCTAACATGAGATTCTGATTTAAAAAGAGAGGAGTTCAGTGATGTAAAGGCGGTGTCATATTTTATCTTTTTAGAATCAGTGCCAAATTATGTCGAAGATTTAATATATGACATTAATTCTTACGAAACATTTTATTACTCCTCATACTTCGGTATGCGACGTTTTTTGTTGTATAGGTATTGCTATTCCAGAACTATTGGAGTGTAATAAATTTAAGTTAAATAAATTTTGACCTTATCAATATATACAAATTGCCTCCATCCCTAGGATGGAGAATTAATAATATTTGGTAAGTTGGTAAGTTGATTAATATCTAAAAAGTAAAAACAACCCAATGTTAAAAGAATAGGAAACGTATCGTCATTTAGGCGCGGTTGAACGGCATTGGGATTTTTGTTTTGTTAAATGTTTTTATGCTATAAACTGATGAATTTAACGATACCCAAGTCAAAAATAATAAACTTGATAAATAACGGACACTCTAATGTATATATCTAAACATAAGCTCAAAATGTATCGACCTGTTGCGTTGTTCTAAGATCCTAACCACACTATTTTCACATCTCAGAATCGGATTTGTATGGAAAAGACTCGTCTATTTTTGGTTATGAATCCACTATCTAGATGGCACTGTTATATAATTTTTTTGGCAAGTTTGATAACAAAAGATGGCGGACGACAATTAATTTTGACATTTCAAACTGACAACTTTCAAATATTTGTTTTCGTTACTTTGTTTACGTATCTGTTACGAGAGTGTGCTCCCTTAAATTTTCTTGCCTCCCACAAACAATTTTATCTAAGTTCGGATCTACTTATAAACATTGACTGCTGCATATACATACTTGGATTTAGATTTGCCTTACGATGAATACATTCATTACAAATAAAAATGATCAAAAACTTGTATACGATTTACGCAGTACCGCTGTATGCATACATGCATAGCTATAAATGTACATTTATAGCCAACAGATATTAGTTCGAAACTAGTATTATAGAGGCGTTGATTGGAAAGAACGAGTGTGACCTCTATTTATATAACGTACTCTGTGATCCTAACCTAACGTTTTTAATAAATAACGATAGCCTGATAGATAAACAAACAAGTTTAATAGGGAAACTTGTTTTTAAGTGCAAGATTTGTAAGACTTGCAAGACTCTTGCTGCAAGACCAAGACCAAGCCAAGTCACGTCTTGGTCTTGCATTTGGGCATTATTAAGGATACCGCAGTTGTTTTATCCTGGTACAATATAAAAAATATATATATTATACCCGCTCTGCACAATAATTTTACTCTTAATATCCATCCACATAATAAATATATTATTTAGGTGCGACCATCGCATGACGTTAATAAGTATTTTTGACCTGCTAATGTGTAAATTTATGTACTAATTATAAAGTAAGTGTGAATACGAGGCACAATGACCGCGTGAACCGTATCCACATACGATTTTACATATTATATTTATTTTTATTATTTAATAGTTTCGTTACGCGTCATTCCCGCTTTGGGATCGAATTTTGACTTGATGGGTTACTATTTGTATGAACAGCTTATCTATAGGGTTGTATCGAAGGATTTTAAGTTATATTTATGAATAAATTCATAGAGTTCAGTCATCTTTGACTGCAAAACTAAAACTAAATTTATTACTATTTTCGTAGATGGTAGAGCCACGCGGAAGCTATTACTGGTTTCAGCTTAAATGGGTCGGCTCGCCCGGGGTAGTACCACCCTCTCACAAAAAACCGACGTGAAGTAACAGTGCTTGCATTGTTGTGTTTCGTTTGGTCAGTGAGAGCGACGGATACCCACCTCCCCTCCCCTCACCCCTTCCCCATTCCTCACTCCCCTAAACACAGGATGGAAACGCACTCGCGACTCTCCTGGTGTTGAAAGTGTCTATGGACGGTGGTGATCACTTAACATCAGATGACCCACCTGTTCGTTTGCCTCCTATGATATAATTTTTTTTTATAGATTCGTTATTTAAAAGATGCTTCGAAATGAGACGGCACGACACTACATCGTATGACAAACATTACATATATGCCAGCTATGGGTAGTCACCACCAATATATCAAGATGATAACTTAATACTTATAATTTATTAAGTTAATCAATACTATTAGTGTTATATTATTTCCTTGTTACTTCTTTTTTCATAATTGTATCTTAGTCTTAACACGAAATTATTTTGTGAATATACATAGTTTTTTTTTAACTTTATAGGATTTAGCGTCTGACCATAATTTCATCTGATTTAAACGTGGTCTATAATGTTAAACACGTCAAGCTTAGAGAGGACTGGCTCTCAATTGCAGCTATCGGAACACACCAACAGGTGCTTGATAACATATTTTCAACTTAACAGACTTTGAATAAACTCTACCACCGTGCTATGATTTCATCACACTGTTTTCTTTCACCGGAAGCTCCGATTCAGTTGCAAATTAGAACCCACGCCCAACGACGCTGTGTCCGAACACGCTATCAATTAAGCCATCCTTACTTCGATCTTAGACCGAAGCAATTGGAGATACATGATCTGTTCTCTGACTGGAAACAACCTCGCTACCTTAAAAAGAGATAAAAATGTAATTCGTAAGTTTGGATGTAGGATATAGTCGTGTATAGCCTATTTATTATGATTTCTTTTTTCTAAATTCCTAATTTCCCTCGAGGAGATAATTCAGGTCATTAACACACCTTAATAAGCCAGTAAACAGAATTACTGATAGCGTTTAACTTATCACGATTTTAAACCGATAGCACACGTTACATTATCACACGTGATATTAAAAAAAAACAACTTGTTAAGATTCAAACCAATATTATTATACTGTCTAGACTTGATACAATAAAAAAAATTAAAAAAAGCCGAGGTAGTCATAAGGACTGCCGACAGAACTTAAAACTCAAAACAATGAAATAAATGCTTCTTCTTTTGAATTTTCATATTAATTTTTTTTTTTTTTTTTTATTGTAGCTCGGCAAAATGACTGTACTGTACCTGATGGTAAGCACAGTACAATCCAAAAACAATGGCGACCACTGAAAGACATACTATCTATCGCCGGTCGCCACTGTCATGCCGGCCTGAAAGCGACCCAGTCAGGGACAGCCCCCCCCCCCGGTTGCTGGATATACACCGGCTGATCCCGGAACGCGACACGCCTAAACGTGTCACTATGGCGGGTGTTCCACCTGGTGTACGGTGGTCGCGATCCAGTCGGGTACAGACACCCTACCACCCCGCAAAAATTATAGTGTAAATGACAATATTTAAATTTCAGAAGTTGTTTATCGAAATTATTAACGTTAGTGTGGTTTTCATATCTATTTGCATTTGGAGCAATAATTATATACATTTTCATGAAGTCTATTAATCAGTCAAACTTATGATGAGCTGCAAAATATCAATATTGCATGTACACGGGCCCTTATACTATGCGTCACTAGCCTGACGCAGCCGCGCGAGCGCAATACGATCGCTCACGTGCTACTTAGCATGTAATGACGAGAAATTATAAATCTATCTCCTGTCAGGAATACTACTCAACGCGCCTAAAGAAGGTTCCACCTCAATAATATAATATAGAACAAGGAATTTGAAAGAAAATCTGAACGCGTATTTTAAATGCAACAAAACTTGTTGTAGTAAATGTTGGCTCACGTAGAAACAAAGTACTCGCGGTAACAAAGAAGCGATGCCGCCATACGATACGGGGTTCTGCACGCTCACCATTTTATACTGGTTTTATCGTGAAAAATAACGAGAAATAATAAAAAAAAAGGAACATTGGAAAGACCTTCTCGCCCGAAAGTAACTCGGTTAATTATCAGATTCGATTGAAATCTCGAATTTTATTAAACAAAAAGATTTTCTACTTTATAACTCGGTTAGGCTTGTTGACTTCGATTCTCACGAGTTAATTAAAAAGGTCTGTAGAGAGAACTATCTATTTCTATCAAGAAATTAATTTATTATTTTCTTCTTTATTATACGAAGCCGACAAAGACTGATAAAGTTCGAAGAGTTCCATTTATATATTACTAGGTGTGCCCGTGACTCCGTCCGCGTGGAACCTAATGTAAAAAAACAGTGACTAATAAAATCATCTGAATATGTTAAGGCAATTTACTTATCTACTTTTCTCCCGTACTTAAGTCGCGTCGTTATTAAAATTATAATAACTTTTGATAGAGTGAACCGCTTTTAATGAAACCAAGACTACATGTTACTCGAGGATATACTTTATGATTTTCCTGGTGAGGTTTTATCGTGAACGCAATACTTTAGCAGTGATGCGTGTTCAAACAAACACAGATACATTTCTAAAAATGATTGAAGTGTTTTTTATTACTTATTCCAAGACACCAGCATTATTTTTTTCCCAAAATCTAAAAAGTACAGACACTTTATATTTACATTCTTATTACTTGTACCTATAGATTATAGTCGCTGATACCCGCGTCTTGGACCAGGGGCGTAAGCTAGTTTATATTATAACTAGCCTCTGCCCGCGACTTCGTCCGCGTGGAATAATTACTTTAGGCTAAAGCTAACACGCAGCGGAAGCTCTCAAGAGGAAAACGACCCCCATTTTGAAACATTCTTCATTAGTGTTTCGCTCATATAGGTCTTAGCTTAGTGATATATAGCCTATAACCTTCCTCGATAAATGACCTATATAATACTGAAAGAATTATTCAAATCGGACCAGTAGTTCCTGAGATTACTCCCTACAACATCACAAATTCACAAACTTTACCTTTTTATAATATTAGTATAGAATAGAAGAGTTTCTTAAAAATATTATGTTTACAGAAAATATTCAACGTGTGTACATTTTGATAACATTTTCACACAAGATTCTCGTGAAATGCGTCATAGATTTAGCGGCGGCAGACAAACAGACTGCGAACGATTGTATATTACGTAACTAAGTGCGTGATGTACACATTACGCTATATTTACTTTTAACCTATTAAGAACTTGTGTTACGAATAATAACTATTGAAGATGCGTTCTTAAATATATAAACAGCCAACATGGAATATTTCCATGAAATTGTTCCGTTCTGAAGAAAATTTCGATGTGGTGCCCTTATCGCCATTTTAAATTCGCACCACTCGCCAGGGACTGGTTGCTCATCCACATACACATAACAGAATGGCGACAATCGTAAGATTTTCGAGAAACTGCATTAAGCGCCGTGGTATGAGTTGCTTGGTATTATGTTCCCACAGGGTTATGACAAGGGACTCTTAACAAAGGGGTTAAAACACGCTCTTAAAGGTCGGTAACACTACTCTAATACCCCTGGTGTTGAAATTGTCCATAGGCGATGTTAGCCATTTAACATCAGATGAGCGGTCTCCCAGTTAACTGCCCTTTTGCATAAAAAAAAGATTATATATAGAGTAGCGTTCGATTCACCTGATGGCAAGAAACCATTGTAGTTTATTGACACTTGCAATGCTATTAACATCATAAGCGTGTTGACCCTTTACAAACCTGGTCATTATCCTCCTGAAGAATTCAATACTATAAACTCAGAAAAACATCACTCGGAAGCTAATTCCAAAGAAGGAGCGTTCACGGAAGGAGTTACCTCTGAAAGTAAATTTAAGGACCATGTCAAGAGAGTTTTGGTATCTAAAGGCTATTTATACGGTGGATGTGAACGATGGTGATGTCTGGAATTGACACCTACCTCTAAAAACGATTGTATGTAAGTTACACTTGTTTTCCGAATCGGTGGTAGCTTTGACGTCTATAAGTGCCTCCTTAGGGCTTTTTTATTTGACTTTGATTTTAAAACTGGTCTCTCCATAACCACTAATATCTTCTAAAGTGTGAGGATTAACTCCCTATGTCGATGGTGAGATATGTCATAGCGGAAACTAACCGCAGACATATGGAAGAGTTCTTTGGAATACGACCCATTATACAAATGGTAGAATACCGTAGCCTGTTGATGCCTTACTACTATCATCCATTAAACATTATATCAGGTTTAACTAATGTTAAACGAGTAGCTTTCAAGTGCAGCTGCTGGAATACACCTATATGTGCTTAGCGACAGTTTCAACCTTAACGTAGAAGCAGATGAATATTAAAAAGAATTCCTAACATTACACTATGATTTCATCACAATGAGTTCCTTCACCGGAAAACTTAGCTTATTGCAGGAATCGATCCTATATGCTTCCACGCGGTATCCGAACACGCTACAACTGAACCATACCCGCATCGTCATTTGTTGATAGCGGACAAACGTTTACATTTTATCATAACAATGTGAATAATAAAATATAGGTATACAGTAAATCGAGAGATAAAGCACTTATAACAGAGTGTACTTTTAACGTACAACAAAGTAACATTATCCAACACTTCATGTATTTGTAACATAATTAATCGTTTCTTAAACGAGTACTTCATTGATTGATTTGTATTTTCAAGTTGCGGTGTTAATTACATTATCTTTATAATTATTATATATTTGATCTATAATTATTAAAATAATATTCTGTACACTTCTACTAATGTTAATAATTTCTGTTTAAACATATTTTTCAGAATACTATAATAGAATAGTTGTATGAAATAAACAAAATACAAAATATACATAGATGACGTGTAGTAAGAGAGATAGACTGTTTCAACGCCAAATAATTATAAAATACAAACAAAATTTTATTAAAACAAGCTAAACTTTAAAAAATATTAATAAAGAATAACAAAAAATACATTGCAAAAAAACACAAATTTTTAGTTAAACTGACAATAATAAATGAGTTGGTCAGCTGAATACTTGTACGTAAAAAAATTTATTTTTATCCCTCAGCCTTACTTTGAGTGATGTTATCATCATTACATAGTATATAACAAAGTCCCTTACCGCGTCTGTCTGTCTATCTGTCTGTTCGCGATAAACTCGGAAACTACTGAACGGATTTTCAAGCGGTTTTCACCAGTGGATAAAGTGATTCATGAGGAACGTTTTGGTATATAATTTGTCAAGATTTTTTTTTATAATCACGGCGGGGCAACGTCTGCCGGGCCTGCTAGTAATTAAAGATAATATAAACTATTTTACTGCCGTAATCAAAAGGAATCTATCGACAATTTAAATGTGTTAAAATCTTTCAAACATTTCAAGCTAAAGAGCGTATTAAATCTAGACATAGACACAAAAATACTAATCAAATGCTTTATGTGAGAACTAGACGCGGAGTTGTATGTAAAAACGAGAACAAGAATAGTAAAGATCGACATATTATTCCCATAATATTGTTAGTTGATGCGCGAAATACTAGGTGCCTATGTGAGGGGAAAAATCCAAGATGGCGTCGTAAAGAGGGCTCGATTACGATAGCCCCGCCTGCGCTCATACATCGAGAGGGTTGTATGAAGTGATGTGACATGTACTATTTTTTTTTATTGCCAACATCAGGCAATGTAATCGATTAATCTTAACTGTCCAGATATAAAACTATAAGCTATTAAATTCCTTATGTTAATAAATACAAAAATATTGTTTCTTTTAATATAACAGAATAATTTGCTATACTGTTTTTTCCTAAATAAAAATAATTTAATTATCAATGTATACATTCGTTTACATTTAAAAAAAAACTATTATTCATTCCAACGGACGTACAAATATTTACAGGCAATGTTATGAACTTCAAAAGAACCAACTTGGACTAAAAATTTTGTTTCAACATTCAAAACTGTTTAAAAAAAATCTTTATCTGTTGATTGTAATTTTACTTCGTAAGCCAGTGTGCACTTCCAAAATTCGATAACTGCTAACAGAACTACAAAATACTTTATGATTTAAAATAAATAAAATATGAAAAATCACAAGCAATTAACAACTAACCATAACAAACGAATGGGAATAAACATTTTTAACAGAGGTAATTGAATCAAGAGATGTTTTACTACGTTCTTATTATAAAATTCAGATGTTTAATATGTTACAAAATAAGATGGCCTTCTTTTGTGTGTTTATAATGATAAAAGGATAAATAGTTAGATATTATATTATTGCAAAAAAAATATAAGAAATTGTTTTAGCACATTTTTCAATTTTATATTATACTAGCTATGCACGAGACTTCTACTACTAAAAACCAGTGATTAATAGAGTCATCTGAATGTGTTAAGTCCATTTACTTATCTATTCTTCTCATATACTTACGCCGCATCGTCATTAAAATTACAATAACTTTTGATAGAATGGATCGATTTTAATGAAACAAAGACTAAGTTATTCTCGAAGATATGCTTTATGATTTTCTTGTGTAGTTTTATTGTGATCTCTGTATTTTAGCAGTGATGCGTGTTCATACAAACAGACAGACAGACAGACATTTCTAAAAATGATCGAAACGTATTTTATTATTCATTTCTAGACACCTGAAACAATTTTTTTTACGAAAATCGATAAACTACAGACACCTTAGTTTTACATTCTTATTATATGTATAGACCAGAGCTACATATACATTATGTAATTTAAATAGCATATCCAATTCGCATTTCTCATTAATAAGGTTTACGTAAAGTCTATAGTCTGATTTAATAACTAAGCAATGAACTAGAAATTAATTCCAATATAATGAAATGTTTATCTATTGTTTAATTTTGCGAGTTTAGTTCTTTGACCGCAATATCACCTTATCACTAAGTCTAAAGAGGGAATCACTTTAAGCCTAGAAAAATTGGGACATCCGTGCAGTTGCCAAAACATAACTAAAACTGCTTAATGACAGATTCTTACCTTAAAAGTGGTAATCGAGAAGTATTACAGAACTTACTATTGCCGTGCTAAGGTTTTATTACGTTTTTTTTCCTTCTCAAAAATCTTAAACTACATACTGACTGAGGTATAATTCCAATATCTTAATTCACACACATCAATTCTTTTACTGCAGTATGTCAAATGAAAATAAATACAAAACACCGCTCTTAAAGACACAACAAAACTAAAGCGACCTTTAATAAGTGATATTTTCACATATCTTATTCAATTTTAAATGTTCTCGATCGTCACAACGAGTACCCATAAACTGAATAGTTTTATTGACATGTGCTATAAACATGAGAAATTATAACGCAGAGAGGTAAATATTTTTGAGATTCACATATTCATATTATTTTCACGGCCGCAGCGATCAGACAAAACCGGAATTTAGCCTTGCAATTTTTATAATCTGGCGATCTGTAGTCAACTTTAGTGCGAAGTAAACGTACAGGTTTCTTCAATCTCCGATATATCTTAATATATATATTTCTTGTGTGCGTGTGTATGTGACTGAACTCCTCCTAAACGACTGGACCGATTTTGATGAAATTTTTTGTGTGTGTTCGTGGAGATTCGAGAATGGTTTAGATTCACAATTGGACCCGGCAGGTGGCGCTGCGATCAACTTTTAGGATTTTTTTTTGTTTTCAAGGCAGGACAACGTCCGCCCGGTCCGCTAGTTTTAATATAAATCTCGGAAAAACACGACGACACCCGGTTTGACAGAACGAAAAATTTACTACCGCCTAGATAACTAATAAGTATTTCGATAAAGAGAACCATTATCGGATAAGGATGGACACATGCCAACCGCACGTGAGAGACGGGGATAGCATTTTTTTTTTCACTAAACAGAATATTCTCGTATAACCCGTGTACGTGTGGTCGGCGGACGATAATTATCGCTTATATAATTTTATAGAGGGGAAGCAATCAAATTAAATGACATATATTTAGGAAGTCGTGTAGTTGTTAATAAGAAAATATGTTCATAATTTCGTTTTTTTTTCTACTAATTAGTACTTACTATAGTAATTTAAAAGCGAATTTATACTATCTTAGCGGCTGAAAACATTTTTTCTTCTGTATTTGAAGTCATTAAAAGCTCTCCTAAATTGTCCGCATAATTACGTTACAGTTATACGCTAAAATGTTATTTACATATAAGTGTATTATTGCGGGTGACGAGTGAAAAAAAAATTAACATCT